>CM034000.1:28385326-28447272 GCA_019603395.1 Cyrtorhinus lividipennis
TACTATCCAACAATTTACTCAGACGAATACCGTCGACGATAGTAAGCTTGAAGAAGTTGAGAGTTCTGGATATGGAAGAGAACAAGCTGGATCAGCTACCCACCGAAATTGGCTACTTGAGAGACTTGCAGAAATTGATTCTCCAATCGAACCAACTACAAACGTTGCCCCGTGCAATAGGCAATTTATCAAGCCTCCTGTATCTTGGGGTTGGTGAAAATAACCTCATTCATATTCCCGAAGAGATTGGAACTCTCGAAAATTTAGAGTCTCTCTACATTAACGATAATCCGAATTTGCACAATCTACCATTTGAGTTAGCCCTTTGCACGAGTCTTCAAATTATGAGCATCGATAACTGCCCATTGACGCAGATTCCGCCCGAAATAGTCGCGAATGGGCCCTCTCTCGTCATCAAGTACCTCAAAATGCAAGGACCATACCGAACCATGTGAAACGTTTCGGACGCTCGTTGAAAAACAAAGCTTAGCCCGGGAATATCTAAGATACACCCGGAATTTTGATTATTGTTCATTTGCGGTTCATGGATCAGCGTTGCAGGGTAGTCAAGCAATTCATTCCGTCTGTCGGATTGATGTACAATTTTACAGTCCTGCGCTACATTTTTTGATATGACATTGATGTGATGACATAATCATCCACCTACGTAGTAACTGATCGATACCACTGCTAATCGATGTACCTGTCCCCATCATTGTTCAGAAATTCGCAAATCGTTTTTATTGTCTGCAATAAGAAACACGCATTGTCTCAATATTATAGTCGTATATTCGATACCTGTAGATTATGTAGGTAACGTACTGTTACGTTGAAAGTAAGCTACCTACGAGTATAAATTATTTGATAGGTAGTTGAATTGTGCCAATCGATGCCGCTTGATCTTCGGAAGAAGTCATCCTGCCTTGCCAGCCACGGATGGAAGTATGCACGGCGCGCTGTTTATACCCTTTTGAGATGCTAATTTCGCCGCGATGGCAGCCTCATGAGAATGTACCATTCTTAGGTGAGTGTGATAAGCTGAATTTCTTGATTCGTTCCGTGGTTTCATACCTATGAACTTTGATGGGGAATAAGGATTAGGTAGGGGCGATTATTTGGACTCCCAATGTAAAAAAATCTCTACAAATTCTCCCGCAAGGGGTTCTTTGCAGCAAGATTATGGGGAAAACAAGTTTGTGGAGTGTACCAAACTCATTGTAATCGATTCAGCGACCTACGTTTAGTGGAAAATGATACCTCACAGGGCTCTTCACATAAAAATCTCGAAAATAATTTTGAAATAGGTAGATAGGCACCCTTTCTGACCCATACTTACCTTCGGTGGGCGCCAATGGGCCCCTAAGGTCCCGAAAATCGAATATTCAAGGAATAACCAATCAAAGCGATAGTTTTTTCCCGATTTTTGCTTGTACTTTCACCATTCTTGTACAATTTCAATGCTCGATTTCAACACCAACATTACCGATTAGGCTCACCCTCATATTGCGTTGAATAATTGTGTTGTGATGATTTCAGGCGTACTCCTGAACAAGCCGGCCGTCATCAGGAACCAATCAGCCTTGCTTGTATGCTACCAGCGTTAAACTAATTCGCTCAACTGCAATTTTTCGAAGGTAAGATGAATAATAGTACATAGTATAGGTGCAGATACAAATAGATCAAGGGTAGTCATCGCTTATCTCTGGTATTTGAGCATATCTATCTTGTGATATTCTTTTTATATTCAAATTATTGATTGATTTTTTGTTAATCGAAGCTTTCCCAAATCCTAATCCTATACTAACCGCTCATTTGCCTTGAGACCTGGGTCTATCGATGTGATTTGTTTGAGATTAAAATAATTTACATCGGCTCATCCCAGTTTTGTGATGAAAATATTGGACTTACCATTTCTTCCTGTACAAGAAATTTATCATTTCCTGTAATACTGATAAGTGGATCACATTGAAAGCTGCCTTAAAAGTATTCCTTGAGTAAGTTGCTCAAGTTGGTCCAAAATCGCTAAGGTAGGCAATTGTTGTGGATTGAGAATTGAAAGTTTGAATAAGACGGATTATCCAGAAACGAACGACGAATCTAGACACTCATGGTTGACAGATTGCTTCTAAAATTGTGATGTAATTTAAAGCCAGTTGATATCATCTTAAAAAGGATGTTACCCAATTTCAATAGCTTGTTTGATGTTGCAGGTTGGCTGGATGTGGAGCGTCTTGCGAAACTTACGTTAGCTGCTGTCGTCAACTTGACGAGTTACGTTACATTAGCCAAGGAACGGTTCTCACCAGGTGAGGAGTGGGGGTTTTAATTTGTGATGCATTTGGGGTGGAGTATTCTATCGTTACCCCAGGTCTTGTTAACGTCTTATGACCGTCTACCTTTCTTCGGCATGTTTGTTTGCTTCAGGATTTACCTACCGTGACTGCGCCATGTTCTGATCTAAGTACGATGTGAGTACATTCGGGATGATCGTGAACATTAACTAACTCTTTATTTGATTCTCACACGAAACTATCATGTCTCTTGGCAACCACCAAATGGTGCCACCGCAGCAATTATGTCTGCAAATATGCCATTTAGGCCGGATGCAAGTGTACCATGAAACATTCGGACCAAAAGCCTTATGTTTCCTACTTGGCTAACACTGTGCTTATGCGTGTTATGATAATGTGGTTTTGACAATACCTGGAGGTCTACTAACATAATCTTGCTTTAGGCGTATCCACCCCAAGCAGCCATAACTTCTAAAACCTGGTGTGAACCGTTCCTTGCTAATGTAATAACTCTCCAAGTTGTTAACATCCGCTTCTAGGATTTTGTTCGACGGAACAGCCCCGCGACAGCTTCGATCGGCGAAAACGGCTTTATTCCTTATCCTAACTGAATTTCGGGTAAAACCAAGCTTTTCAACCACTACGATTACTATAGTAATATACTGTGTGTATTTTCATATTGTATCTATTTAATGTAGTAATCTAAATAGGTATCACACAGGTGAAGCACCGCCAAGTAGGTGCCTACCTAAGCTTCTTGTTCTTTGGAATACCACCTTGAGAGGCGATTGGGTAGATATTTATTAATGTACCTACCTACAACATGGATACTCTTCGTATGGTTTTTGAGAATGGGCTACAGTGTAGGTGAAAACGGTCAAATGTTCGTCCAAAATGCCCTCTTAAAGCAAGCCAGTCAAGGGCACTTTGTCAACCTTTTTGCGAGAACATTATTTCATGCCATGTCACGAGGACGGTACATCCCCATTGATAATTTAACGGTTTGAGGATCACCGTTAGTCGTGCGTGTAACTTTTGACGTAATATATTAATAATTATTTGTTTACCGTCCTTAGTATCCGATGTGGTCCAGTTTGTGTTGAGACTTTCTCTGTAATTGGAAATATTGTCGTTAGTCTCATCAGACTCCAGGCGTTATCGGAGGTGCCGTTAAACAGCATCTTGCGTGAGGTACCTAGAAGTGTCTACTATGCAGATTGAAGGGTCTATTTCAACGATGATGGCAGAAACATCATTCCATATGTCACTACGCGTCACCTTCTGACAGTGACTTTACTTGGTGTCGTTTATTTGCGCAAAAACTACCACAAAAATATATCAACAAGTTTTCCCATTCGACCATATCTAACTGAATTAATCAAAGCTCCCTCAGAATTATGGCGGAATAAAAGAAAACTTTAACTTAGAAATTTTGAACTTGAGCCATTGGCTGTATAAACTAGAACCGATTTCAGAACAATTGCTTTTTATATCAGATTGATTAGAAATTTGATTTTTTTTTTTCAAAAGAAGTTTCTACTGAAATTTTACATAATTATTTGAGGGAGCTGTGATAATATGTGTGTTATAACGAGATGTCGAAGATTTGCACCTTACATCGCCCACTTGCTAAGTTTAGTGCTTGGCTCTTCTTACGTCGAATATTTTTGGGTCATTAATTGAGGAAATAGGTAGTCTACTGCGAGTTGTGATATCGGACGCTTTTGATAGAGAGCTCTGAGTTATTGTTGACGTCATCCTGCATTCCTCAAATTTACTGATCAGCCCACCTGATGGGCAGGCTGATCACAATTATATTAGGTATGAGAGGCCTGCTGCCAGGAGTGACCAGTTTCCGATATACCGAAGTATAATTGTCAAAGAGTCACGTAACCTCGTGGATCCACAATGAATGCTAGTCTGTGCTAATTATATCCCAAAAAACCTCATGATTGGTCAGCAGATCAGATTAATCTGCCTTGGAGCTTTGGCATGACCATGTTGGTTGGGAATCATGTCTATAGGGTACCTCAGACAGGCGCATACCTTTACCATCAAATCTATCCTGTGTGTAGTAGTTTTCTCTTATCCCAGGCTGAACCCAAAATCCGACTACGATTAACTTCAACACTCCAAACTCAGTCAGATGAATTTGTGCGGACGTCACCTTTTTAAGTGAGTAGCCAATTATCTAGTCTTTCAGTGATGTCTTGGACGACATGAAATCAATATTCTCTAGATGTACTTACCTTGGTTAATATAAGAACGTCTGGAAGTTAACAAGTGTATTTCGCGGCCCACCAACAAGCTATATACCTCAACTTGCTGTGTTCACTTCCAGCTTGCGTGCTGACTCCTTGTCAACATGATTAAATTGACAGCAGGCTTATGAAAGGTTGAAGACCATAATATAAGTTTACGCTCCAGCTAATCAAATTGCTCCGAAGCGGCTCCCCTTACAATTAGATAACTCTGTTGGATGTTGTATTCTAAAGATGTGACTTTTACCATTAAATTATACGACCTTTAATTAAATTTTCCATTGATGTAATACGAACCAGAGTTCCTGAAACAATCGTTCTGAAGTCGCTGTCAAAAAGCTCTCTGAATTTTGTTCGGATTTTCCAATCATGTTTCGTGTTCATGTTTTTTTGTTCCCTTCGTTTTCTTTTGACCCTTCTGGTCCGCATATTATATGTAAATCATGCTGGTAGTTATTTTTGGGTAATTCGTTCCCAAAATCCCATCTCGTTGGTAACCTGAGAAAAGTGGACCGGAAAGAACCTTCATAAGTGGTTACAAAGTTGATTGATTCGTTTTCCAAATATTCATGTATTTCGAATGCAACCGACCGAGCCCGGGGTACCGAACCACTTATTTGTATTCTTTCGTAGCTTATTCGGTTTTCCGGATTAATCCATTTGTTAGGTGGGCACCATAATCATCTCGGCATGCCAAATTTTTTCACTTGTAAAAGGTAGACACCTTCCTAATAGTGTCTGCCCAAAATTAGAACAATAAATTTGATGAGTATGGCGTAAACATTTACGTTTATCTATGTGTGACAATTTTTGATGTAGTCCTCCAAGTTTATTGGTGCAGTACCTCATAATAAATTGTGAAATCCGTCTCACTTCCGGTTATAATTGTCTAGCTTTAATAGTGATGTGTTATGTCCGAAAAAAGTACGCTATAATTTATTGTTAAGGATGCTAGTTTTATAACAAAATTATCAAATATAGTTTCCGTAATTGTGATTCCTGATATATTGTTGTACTTCGTATTCTTTATACCTTTTCCCTTCTTATTTTGTCGGAAGTCAATCTCTCCGATTTGGCCCAAAATTTTCTTCTGGACGTTTCAAGGTGTCTGGAGATCAAAATTATCAAATGTCCGTCGCCGAATTGGGTAGTAGAAATTTTTCTACAAATCTGAAATTTTGGTCAGAGGTCCGTTCATGGCTCTAGTTGGTCCTCGAAACTTTTCAACCCGATCAGACCAAATTTGGGTGGGGTAGGTCAAAATGTGTATCTCTTACCCATTAAACATCTGTTTTCGAGATTTCAGGTACCTAGGCGTGTGGGGTATGATTTTCCTACTGACTTTTGGACGCTGAATTCAATGAAATGAGTCCCGGAACGGTTGGCGCCCTCTGATGAGGTTATGGGTCAAGGTGGGTGCCTATCTACCCATTTCGAATGTGTGTTTTCGAGATTTCTGGAACCTAGGCATGTGGGGTATCATTTTCAACAAAATTTTGGACCCTGAATCGATTGGAATGGGTCCGGGAACCACCACACCCACTGTTTCACCCATTTCCCCATGTTTAAGAAATGAATCTTCTTGCGCCTGGTCCGAGGAATAACCAACCCGTGTTGATAATATGCAGCGTTTTTTTTGTATTTGGCATTGATTCAAATTCCCCCTAATCACGAAAAAAGATCACAACATATAAACTTTGAAAAAACGGGAAATTTTGGATAACATTGCCAAAGTTTAAAATTGAAAAATTGTGCAATGTATGAATTCATGAAAAATTAAAAAATGAATGTGGAAAACCTGAATTTTATTGGAATACCTCGTTATCTAAATAAAACGTTTAATTCGTCTGAGACTGGCAGGTGCTGTTCACTCTGATTTTCATCAGGAAGTATGTCAAGTCACTTCAATTTTTAGAATTTATTGTTCAAATATCGAGCCCTGCAGTTTAAGTGGCTATACCTTCTATTCCAGCTACTATTGACATAATCAACTGGGTTTAAAAGAGTTCAAGAAACTCTCGCGGCTGCGATTAATCATTCGAAGATAAGCTTATCTTTGATAGTTTTATGGAAAAAGGTCGGTGTATGAGTTGATTCGTAGTGTAAAATGCACATAAAACTGGCAGTTATTAAAAAAAAAAAAGTTTCCTAGTGAGCTGGAAGTATCAGCTAGGGCAGAATTCAAGGTGTAGAAAAAGTTCAAAGCTGTTATTCGTAAATATTATTAAGAGTGAACACTAACAAAAAAGGTTGGAATGAGTGCTAGGAAACGAGACAATATAAATGCGATCGTCATTCACCATTCGTAGTCTACAGCTAAATTTTAATGTAGTCTACATACGCATTACTACAGCTAAAAAATTCACAAATTTGATTATCAAACAAATAACGTATATATTTGGTGTAAACAACAGCAACGTTCAACCAACGTTGCTGCTTATTTCGTTCATTAATTGTCCCTGAAAACTCAGATTACAGCATTGAGGTTCTTAAATTGTTTAAAAACATCATGGACTTAAACTCTATGTATAAAAATATATGGACAAGGTGTTGTTCCTGTGTCCTGGTCAGTTGTAAAAATGATTCCGATTCGGGATCATGGTCGAGTAGTTTGGTAGTGAGTAGTCTAGTTATTTATACGGCCATTTTCATGGTAATGGCGGGGTGGGGGTCGTAGTTTTCGATGACAAAGTCGCTCATTTTGAAGTCGTCGATGGAAGTGACGTCTCGCGCGAAGCGGAGTTTGGGCATCGGGCGCGGGGCGCGCGTCATCTGCTTGAGGACGGGGCCGACGTGGTTGGTGTAGACGTGGCTGTCGCCCATCGTGTGAACGAATTCCGAGGCCGTCAGGCCCGTGACGTGAGCGATCATATGCGTGAGCAAAGCGTAGCTGGCGATGTTGAAGGGGACGCCGAGTCCCATGTCGGCAGAGCGTTGGTACAGTTGGCAGGACAACTTACCCTCGTGGACGTAAAACTGGACGAGGCAGTGGCACGGAGGAAGAGCCATCCGCGGGAGGTCGGGAGGATTCCAGGCGGACATGATTATCCGTCGACAGGTCGGGTTGGTCTTAAGTCGGTGGATCACTTCCTGCAACTGGTCAACGCCTTTCCCACTGTAATCAGCGTGCATGTTGTCATACTCGGCGCCGAAGTGCCGCCATTGGAAGCCGTACACGGGTCCCAAATCCCCAACTTCTCGATCTGTCAACCCCACGGAGTCGAGAAACTCCCGAGAGCTGTTGCCGTCCCAGATGCGCACTCCGTCGGCCGCCAGCTCCTTGGCGTTGGTCGACCCCCGGATGAACCAGAGGAGCTCAGCGGCTATTCCTTTCCAGAAGACTCTCTTAGTAGTCAGTAAAGGCAAAGTGTTATCCGCCAGGGAGTACCGCATCTGGGCCCCGAATATTGAGAGTGTACCCGTCCCCGTCCTGTCCTCTCTCAAGTTGCCGCGAACCAATATCTTGTACAAGTGATCCAAATACTGGAATTCGTCACTCACGTCATTTTCCGCTTTCACGTTCTGCTCGGCGCTCGCGTTCTGTCGGAAATCGGCCAACCACTTCAACCACTGCTCCTTGTCGCTTGTGCTGGGCGGCTCTTCGGGCGGGTTGACAAAATACGTTCTCATTACCATTGCGACTTCTGTTGAACAAATTCACAAACAGATTTCCCCACAAAACGTATGAGCTAACAAATTTCCGCCGCCCGCTTACGTTACAAATTTGCTGGCTCAGCAAAAAAATGAGCAGACCTAGAACCTCACCGCGAGCGCGAGAATCTCAACTGTCTTATCAGAAGCAGAACCCGCGTACGCGTATCGCCTGAACCAGTGTTGCCTACGACAAACCGACAATGGAACCCGCCATACAGTGGAGAAGGGTATCGATGTTTTCGCCAACAATCGATACTTTCTATCATCAATGTTTACTTCTGGTATTTGGTTGCTTATTCTCTGATATGAATAATCGACCTATGTTTTGATACAAAAAGTCAATCTCCCCGAATGGGTCCAAAAAGTTTTTCTGGGCGTTTCAAGGTGTCTACATTAAAAGAAAAGAAAAAAAAAAACAATGCTGCAAATTTATTTAGGGGGTGGGTTATTCTTTGGACCAGGCGCATGGAGACTCATTTCATCATCATTCAGCGTCCGAAAATGAGCATCAATCGTTCCGGACCTGTCTCATTGGATTCAGTGTCCAAAGTTTAATTAAAATGATACCCCACACGCCTAGGTACTAGAAATTTCGAAATCACACATTCAAATGGGTATGTAGACCCATTTTGACCCATAACCTCTTCCGTGAGTGCCATTCAGCGTCCGAAATTTAGTAAAATGGCACTCCTCACGCTAGATCGCCTAAAATCTCGAACAATCAGAAAATCGAAATACTCATTTTGACCATCCCCCCCCCCCCCCCATGATCTGAAACGGACCCTGTCAAAATTTTAGATTTTTAGATAATTTTCTACTTTTTTGATCGGACCAAATTTGGAAGAGGTACGGGTCAAAATGGGTATCTATCTTTATTATTTCGAATGTGTTTTCCTAGATTTCTGGTACCTAGGCAGGAGAGGGTCGCATGCTCCTGGTCCGAGGAATAAACCAACCCCTGAAATGAATTCGCAGCTTTATCTGAAATGTGCCCTTGTGTAGTCAATAAAAAGCATCTCCTTTACGGAACAATTATTTTGTGTTGAACCATAGTAGAACAGAACGCGTTAAAAGTAGGCTATGAGAGACACTGCTATAACATAACAGTGAAACGCTGCAATTCTTTCACACGGGTTGGTTATACCTCGGACCCAGGCGCACTTGAAACTCATTTCTTCAACATGGGGAAATGGGGGAACAGTGGGTGTGGCGGATCCCGGACCAATTCCAATCGATTCAGCGCCCAAAATTTAGTGGGAAACTGATACCCCACACGCCTAGATTGCTAAAAATCTCGAAGATCCCTTTTAGAGAAGACCCCTACCAAACTGGTCCGATTGGGCATGAAACTTTCGAGGACCGACCTAGGCCGGGACGACCACCCCTGACCCAAAGGTCTTGAAAATCACGGAATCCATTAAACTTCTTCCAGTAGGTGCAATCGTTCTGGACCCAATTTCATTGGATTCCAGCGTCCAAAATTTAGCGGAAAATGATAACCCACTCGCCTAGATCGCCCAAAATTCTAGATAATCCATTTTCAAAAAAAATGTTTGACCCCTACCCCGCCCAAATTTGGTCGATCAGGGTGAAAAGTTTTGAGGACCGTCCTAGGCCGGGAGAGACCCCTGACCCAAATTTTAGATTTATAGAAAATTTTCTACTACCAAAACGGCGCGTACGGCGGACGGACATTCTGGTTTTTTGATCTAGACACCTTGAAACGTCCAAAAAAAAATTTATGGGCCGAATCGGAGAGGTAGAATTTTTGCATGAAAACATTGGTTGATTATTCAAGGAATAACCAACCAAAATGGGCTGCTATCACAGAAGGAACAGGACTGCCCTGAGGTCTAGCAGGACTTTGCTTGGTCCCAGAATCATGGAAGAAAAGGTTTCCATGCCAGAATGTACACATTATTAGGAGCCTGGAGAAAGCTGCGCTGAAAGAAAGATAAATAAAAGCGTAATTTTCGTTTCATGTTCATTTTATTTCAATACGTTTTCTCCTAAAGTGCCATCGTGCGAAATCATGTGTACCTATAGCAGAACACCTGAGGGTACTGATATTTGTACATTTTGAGCAATGTGAACTCTAACCAGGGTCTAAACGCTCCGTTTCATCTCGTCGCGCTTGTTCGTAGAGACATCGCTGTCTTTTCCAGGGCCGGAGATCATGCTCCGAAAATGGGTTCGGTGTTTGTAGAGCAGTTCGAGGATTAGGATGAATGTGGCGATGCTGCAGCCGTAGATGAGCGCCTAAAATGGCCGGCAGGAAGTCCGTTGTTCCAACGCTCGTGAATCCGCCAGAGTCGCCGACGCAACGAGGCCTTTGGTGGAATCCAAGTGGCGGCGATTTTGTCGTAGAGGCCGTTTTCTTGTTGCCAGCACAGCCTGTCGAGATTTATGTATGTATTCGGATAATTGGACAAAGACATATAATAAAGAAAAAATGTGTCATACGTAGAAAAAACTTAATTACGTTAGGCTGGGACAAATTAGAGCTTTTAAATTGATTCAGAAAAAAATACTGAGCCCACACGCCTAGGTACCAGAAATATCGAAAACACACATTGACCCTCCAACTAACTCACTTTATTGATCACAATTAGTGGACACTTTTGGGGCTCATGAAAACTGTAGATACCTCCTCGAGGTAGGTATTTAACCTGATAAAATTAATAAATTAATGTAGAATAAAAATAAAATATCTCACTTTTGGGCTATGATCTCTCGGTAGCCGGACCTTTTTGCTACTGGCATGGCAAGCATTTCAGTTTTGAACAATTTAATCTGGCTGAGACTACATTTTTCAGCTTCTTCAAATGTGTCACTGATCCATTTGTAGCCAGCATTAATGTCAACCTGTAAAAATGCGCGAAAAATAAGCTCGAGCCGTATGAAAGCAAAATACAGAAAGGTAGTTCTGAAAATGAACAAGTATTGTATAAACTCATTAGTTTATTTGGATCTCCAACAATGCAACTTTTAAAGAGAGATTAAAAAAAAAAATTAAATAGGAATATATAAATGCGACGAGGGAAAATATGAATCATCATATGGAATAAGGGAAAATCCCTCATTTCATGGTTCTAGGTTAAACAAAAGCTCTGTACTCGTTATACACTATTGTCACCAGCACGACTAGATACTAGAGAGCTCTCAAAAATTGTTTTAAGGTGCAAAATTTTCTCCCTATTCCGGATGTGCCTCTCGTAAATATTGAACATGAAACTAAAATGTTCTAAAATTGAAAAACACGACGAAAAATTGTTTGTTAACTGGATAATTCATTTTTAAATTGAATAATTTTACGTTTAGTTGAGAAGACTACACGTCTTTGATCTCGTTTTCTACATTCATAATAAATAACTATATTTCATGTAGGTGTATTTTCTCTGATCATAATTTAGCAATAAAGATCCAATCTTTGGAAATTCCAAATAATTTCTGGCTTAACGTGACTGCAAGTTTTTAATCGGATCTGTAGGCTCTCTCAATCTGTTGTAGCACGAAGCGGTCATGTTCAAGCGGTACCATTAATGATGTTCAAAATTAAGATAAACCTTTCTCTAGTCAGTCCAAAGTATCTTTGGAATTTCTCTTCATCAAGAGAATAATTCTTGATCAAACTGCTGAACATTCCTTAATTTTGGCGGTTTGAGAATACATAACACGTTTCCATACATTGGCATCTTCTTCTTCGTCATCATCTATTTATTCTTTAATTAAGAACTACATTAACAATTCTCTTTTTTCGGCGTTCTCCTCTTCAGCAGGAAGTAAATAATGTTGTATCATACACACAAACACGACCTACCTTCAACACCATTCAGTGCCAACTGAATTGATAATACGGCTCTAGGAAAACACTAATACATAGCTTATATATTTCACGCTTCTGCCGACGTTTTTTGGGGAAAATTTGGTTCTTACTGCTAAAAAAATCTGTCGTTAGGAAAACAAGCCGAAATTTTACTTCGTTAGAAGTCTCTTAAACGGGGTAAAATTGGATAATTACTCAAGTAAATGTTTAATTGCGACCACATCTGTAGTACCCCCTTCCTCCTCTTCCTCATTTACCGAGTTTATCTCGCCTTATTTGTTTGAGCAAAGCAGAAAGGATGGAGGATCGGAAGATTAGGGTTTTTGTTTGACCCCCCCCCCCCCCCCCCGGCAAGGAATAAACCCGGGCTTCATGGAATCAATACCCCTCCCCCCCGTACTTCACCGTTACGTAACGATAGGGGGGACAGACGAGTGCAGACACCGCAGGCAGCCCCCCCCCCTCCTCAGGCCACTCTACTAGAACTATACGACGACCTACCAAGCATGCGCGCCTGGTCCCCGCGACGAACCACAGGCATCTGGCCGTGAAATGAAAAGGGGAGTCAGAGGCCGATTCACAATAAGTCGCGAGATTCTCGAGCCGGACGTTTTCGAATAGCGTCGCCAAAATTTGACGCCTCTCCCTGTTAATATTGTTCATATCCGGTCAATTTAAATTAAAAATTCTTCTTAAATTCCCGAATCAGTGTAAAAATGGCCTACGTCAACCAGCACTATGAGCTTTTCATGGCGTACAAACGCGCTCACCCGGAACTCCGGCCGCAACAGGCTCAATTCAACACGAACATCATATGGAAGGACGCGAAAAAAGAATTTAAAAGGAAAAAACCTGAATTTACGCGATACATTCAAGGAATTATAGACGAACTACAACATCACACGGAGAGCCGAGAAGCCGGTTACATTTTACCCCAGGTAAAGACTAATTTCCATTTACTTCCTTCGTTCCTTTGTTGTTATTTATGTAGACCCCCCCCCCCCCCCTGGAGAGCAGCGATGTTATAAGAACCCGAGCTTTGCCGTTAATACGGGGGGGGGGGGGGGGCAGGAGTATTGACCACTCCAAGGTCGTCCCTTCTCCACCAACAACCCTTCCTATGTTTACATTTTATTTAGCTCTCGACACCCCCCCCCCCCCCCCCCTCGGTAGATAAATTTATTAGGAAATTCATTCATCGTACGGCAGGGTGGGGGGGGGGGGTGTTACGTATTGCTACGTATAGACTAAACTCACCCCTCAAACCAAATTTTAATAAAGTTTTCGTATTTTATTTCTTTTTAAAACAAAGCATTTTCTGATCTTTTTTTCACATTTTTTCAAAATTAAAATCATTTGCCGTCGTAACATTTCCGAGCGAGTTCCACCGACCCCAAATATGCGCATTGGGTGTGAACGACGCGTAAAAATACGATCGATAGGCGGAGGAAAGGAAGAACCCCAGGCGGAACGGTCTGATTTAGCTTTCAACTTCTTGTAAAGCCCTGTGATCTCAACAATCAAAGATTATGTGTTCCACCAGGTAGAGTTTACACAGGTTCAGAGTCGGGCGTCTGCCCATTAGCACGAAGGCTGAAATAAATATTGATATCACGAGTAGGGACAAGACCACACGGGCCTGTGACGCCCACAGCCTGACGATTCGGGTGTTAAGCGAAATTTAAACCGAGAAAGACGTAGAAAACAAGAACAACGCTTCATGGCACTATAGGAAAAAAAATAAAAAAAAAAAATAATAATAATAAGGCGTGTTCCCCCCGCTTCTTTAAAAAGATTAAATACCAAACCCTAATCTTGTAGGGTCTTGCATTGGAGAGCAATCGGTATTATGTAAATAGTCATTGTGATTTTTTTCAGAATGTTATTTGAAACTTTATTTGCTCTTTCTGGGAAAATGACCCAGAGCGCGTGTTTGCACATCAATTTCATTGGTTTTTTGTCGATATTTGACAGAATTATTGTTTAATTTGATCATCCACTATTTGACAATTTTAGGGTTGCGAAAAAATTGGGGTTCCCATTTAAAATAAGAAAGTTAGTGTCAGTTGCCCAGTTGATGGTATGATATTTGAGATCCTTGCAAAAGAAATATGAAGATTAAAACGAAAGTTTTTTGTTTACTCGCATTTGTACGATTTTAGGCCCAAAAAAGGAACTTGTGGGACACCCAGTATTTTGAGTACACCAGAAACACAAATTTGACACGTGGAGAATTTCGTTACCATCGGTTAAAAGGTGGTGCTTAACATTGGTCTCAAGTTTCAAATGGAAAATAATCGCGAACACTTAAGATTATCTGAGAATAAACGACTTCCCGACAATACTATTTCAGATCCCGTATGTACCTCCATTGCCGCAGGAAAGTGCCAAACCTCAACTACCAGTTAACACACCAGTCTCGTACGCTGCACAGCCCATGCAAATATCTCCAGGCGAGTTATCTACCAAGGTTTGCGTCGGTAAGCTTCTCTTTTGATAAGTATTGAACGACATTGGTTTACAGGGTATGAGCGTTTAGGGTTAGCAGCCTTAAATTATGTCCCAAAAATAAATTTGAATACTCTGTTGGAACCTCTGCACCTACATGTTTCCTTTACCCGGATGAATGTTAACAAGGTTTCGCGTTTACATTCATTTTCTAACTTTAGGCTGAAATAGTGAATACTCAATTACTGGACACAATGAAGGGCCCAACAGAAGGGAAATTTGACGCTCATTCCAACGATGTACTCAGATTTGAGATTATATAGTAAATTAAGGGTGATGGCCGTTATGTAACTACGTCAGGTCGAAAACACGAAATTAATCATAAATCGTGAATAAGTCGGAAACGCAGCCTTGAAGGCACTTAACATTAACACCTTAAATACGCATACGGGGAACGTAGAAATCACTTCGTCGGTTGTCAGAACTCTCATCAAGCTAAAAATCTCAAGTCAATAGAAGTGTAAATAATATGAACGTGTTCTGTAAAACAGGAAAACGGGAACGCTCGCTTTCACCAGTAACACTCAGTGATGAGGAGACTGAAACAGAACGACGGAAATATAATACGCCAGCCCAGGACTCTCTCAGGAACCACATCGCACTCCTCGAAAGTGAGCTGAATTCTGCCACTTTGACCAGAAACTCAGGGCTAGGGGGTCCGGAAATCGACACGAAAATTGAACAATTGAGCAGATCGTTGGACGAAGAAAAACGAAAATTGGCCAAAATAGTCGAATGTGCCAAGAGGCAGAAGACGTTTCGAGTGAGACGAAAAGACACGTTCACCCAACTTTTGGCTTACAACTCCGATGTGGCTGAGCTTGCAAAGGTAAGCTTCTCATCGCATGCTGTTCGAGTTAGCATTTGCCTCATACCGACAGTAGAAAGCAAATCATTTTAGCTAGAACACTTCCACAGATTGGGGCCGTACCTGTCCCACCACTGCACGAAATCACTCCTTCTGAAATTGTAAGAGTCGTCCTTGAAATCGCTCGATTCGGAGGCTTCATCGATCTTCACCGAAGCCAAGAGCTCGCCTTGAAGTGCAGAACCGTTGAACAGGTCGACATGGAACTTCGCAGTTACGGACTCCGGTTCGGAAAATGTGGAAACTATTGGAGGCTGTTGCCGATAGGGTCATCGCCTGAACATGGCCTTCGTTACGAAACAACGGTACCAGTGAGACTCTGCCACATGGATAATGACAAGGATCATGTTGACCACAAGTTTTGTGCGTCAACTATCAAGTAAGTGATTGGTGCTGATAATTCTATGTTGGTGCTAGAAATGGCTCTCAGGTGTCAACCTAATACAATCACTTCCTGTTCCAGTTCGTTGGAATGTGTGGCATCGATATTGGGCTCCCAGCAGGTGGCAATGTTGAGCCACGATGGCAGAGCTCGAATGCCCCTTGCCATAACAGCGGCTGCCTAAAGACGCTCCAATTTTGATGCGGATGGAATACCACGACTCGCCTAGACCAGGACTTCATATCACCATCGCGTCACAAGCTGCAAGTATCTGCTTACGCCGGTATAACCGTACAAGATGAACTTATGGGCGCGCCAGAAGCGGTTGGATTCTCGGGACCAACTTATTTGGCTGTGCGCGCTGAGAAACAGGCTTCCAATCCCACGGGGAATTTTGTTTTGGACTTTGAACGAATCGCATGGCTTCCTGCTTTTCGGGACGTCTTGAAAGGTATGTTCCCCGCATCTTCAATGAAATATAAATTCAATCTTCTGTCGAAGCCAAATAACTGTCAGAGGAAGTCGGTAAGGTACAAGTGAGAAGGCCAGTAAATGCTTTTGAATTTTTTGCAATAAATACGAGTATGAATAACGTGACCACACAGCTGCTTTCGCTCAGGACTTCGTCCCGCTTTACAGCAAGTTGTCCCACTCACCTCACAATCGGTCGTGGGACGCCTAAATGTCCCACTTTGGAGATCAGTCGTTTGAAATACTAAATAAAATTTCATGTTTAAGAATGAACAAAATTATTGAAAATATTAATTTAAATCGTACAGAAATAACTACTACTTATGTCTATGTGGCCCAAAAACGCGACTTTTCAATATGATTTTCTAATTTTATCCCGGGGGAAAATTCCTACTCTCTAGAAAGGGGTGTCATGCTTGAGTCTGAAACTCTTGTCACGTCAAGTATGGACAACTACTCAAAGGTAAAACTGAAGGCACAGATTGCTTGCACTCTATGGCATGCCCCTCTAAGCCCCATGTCAGTCAAATTCAATCTGATTTAGAAAATATTCGACAAGAGACATAAAAAGGCAACACCGAGTAGTATAATGATTGAGGGAATCCTAATAATTAAACGAAGATATGGTAAGGACAGAAGAGAAGAACACATTTCACCCAACTTTGTGTCGCTCTCCAGAAGATATTTCTTCTTCTTTTTCAGTGGATGGAAAAACGAAACCGGTACTTATGATGACCAGTTACGGAAGGCCAGATCACAGTCCTCGTTACCCCAAAAATATCCAGCAAGCTGTGCGAATCTTCAAAGAGCACCAGCTAGACTGCTTTATATCTGTCGACTTGTGTATTCGGAAAAACCATAAGTAACAAAGTGGAGAGAAGGCTCGCTCCTCTCAGTCGTGAAATGTTTGGCATCATCTTACCTCACGATCCGTTTGGCTCACATTTGAACGACTCTGGTGTTATAATTGACGAAGAGTTGGAAATTAGAAATGTGGAGTACGTAGCCAAAGTTCTCTGCGAGACATGGAGCTAGATTTGTCATTGACAATCACCCTGTGGTGGCTGAATACGTGGCACATCTGGCAGAAGACAGCGTGGACTTCAAAAGCTCCGAATGGTACAGCATACATGTCCGCGAGAGCCAATACTTCTTGCAGGTGCGTAAGTCTTGCCAAGAATGTTACTGAGGTAATGACACTTTTTGTACCCCTAACAGCCTTTTTTTCTTACTTGTTCTAGATTGTGAAATGTGGGTATATAGGTTGCTGTGCACCCATGAGGAGCAATTTGAAGAATGTTCTGCCAACTGGGTTCTTTCCAGCACCGTATCCTATTAAAAGAACGTCTACCGGTCTTGAAATCCCGAACCCTCATGAGATCACAGGTGAGGACGACCTCAGCCCTCTTCTCGTACGCCAAATGGTGAACATCAAACCAGCGAACAGCGTCGGACTTGAACTGCCCTACGACCAGTACTGCCCATCCGTCCAGTCACAAATCCTCGGTAAGTTCTAGAAACCGCTGGAGTACACGTTACTAACAGATCGAATCGAATCTCCAAACTGTAGAATTTCCACGTTCCAGGTCGGACCTGCCAAATGTGCGGGGTGTATTTCGCATCTAAGAAGAGCGTTCTACTCCACACGAGAGACGTCCACAAAATGATGGGCGGTCCCGCCACCAAAGTTCGACCAAGGATGATACTGGCTCACAGGAAGAAGGAAATCCTGTGCCTAATCTGAGGATTGTGTGACTGGAGCGCAGGCAGCCGAATGGTTGAATGAAGAAGACGTCGACCTTGTGGGGCTTAGCATACCCGAACAACCTTCGGCCAACGTTATTCCAATAATTGGAGACAAATTGAGCAATTGGGTTCAATTCCCTTGGTTGCCGGATGCCTGATTCCCATGCAAATTCAGCAGAGACACACTCATTCAGTTAGTATAATGACAAAAAAAAAGGTTGGGGGAAGAGTGTGCTGCTGAGATAGCTCTCTTCACCCTTAAGCGAGGTGATTAGATAGTGATCGGACCAAAATGATTTTTGGTTTACAAAATTGACAAAGTTCCAATACGACAAAGGTCGTAAATAATATTTTGAAATTTTTGCTTTAAAACAAAGTTGATTGTAATATTTTTATTTATTTTGTTCATAAAAAGTGCCGACTTTTGCTGTGATCTCCAAAGATGAGTAACGAATCTCCCACGTCAATATGTACATATTAGCTATGCGATGGAAATTTTGTAATACAGATTAATAAAAACCATGACTAAGTATTTCTTCAATTATTCTTCTCCAAACCCGCAGGCAATCTTGGCTCATTTAAACCCGAAAGTCGTCAACGAAGTTGTTTTTCAAGTTAGTGTTGTACACTTAGGAATAAATTTAAATCTGGAGTAGAAATTGGGCGCTCTTAATTTTCTGGAATTGCTCAAAACCATAATTCCTAGACTATATTATTCTTACACAGAAAATAATAATAATGATATGTTTCGTTGTGTTTGATTTAGTGTTCAAAATGCTAAGAGAAAACTGCTTCATTATTTCGGGGAAAAAGGTTTGCTTATCAAACAAATAAAAAATCCGCGAATGTTTAGTCCAATAACGTGAGTGAGAGGGTCTCTGGTTAAAATTTTCGTGTGGGAACATTCTGCTTATTCCTCCCTATAATCGAGTAATACATTTTCTCGGACCAGGAGCATGAAAATGGAGGAAAACAGTGAGTGTGGAGTGTCCCAGACTCATTCCGATCGATTCAACGTCCGAACATTTAGTAAAAAATTATACCCCACACGCTAAATAATAATGACCACACACACCAGAAATCTCGAAAACCCACTTTTGAGATAGGTAGAAAGATTCCCATTTTGACATATAACCTCTTCTGATGGGCGCTAATCGTTCTGACACCATTAGGTTCAGCGCCCAAACTTTAGTGGGAAATGATAACCCACACGCCTAAATCACCGAAAATCTATCTCTATCTCGATCGATAAAAATTGAGAGATTTTAGGAAAATGCGATGACATCGGCATCTTACATTGTATGCGTATTCGCCGCTCCTGATCTTGGCAATGCCATCCTTTGGAGTTACGAAAGCGGTCGCCAAATGAGGTTCCACTTTCTTTCGATACAAATGTTGAACGTTTGGATCTGTTGATTCCTGTGGAAGGTACATTCTGTTAACTTTTTCGAACAAACTACCAGTTTCATGCCGGTGGTTAAGACATGCTCGGAAGAACTTGGGGGAAAGCATGAAAACAAGTGAAAAGAGCACAATATGTGTACATTTTAGTTACGAAAAGCCTGGTTTTTATAATTATTAAGATCATGGTTCTCACTCTGAAGTAGATCACGTTGTATTTCCGGTCTTCGACAATGATATTCAGGTGGCTGGCTGTGAGGTCGGCCAAGGTTTTCAGGATGGGAGGCGTCGAGCGGAGTAGGGCGACGATATTAGCTGAATATGATGTGTTGAAAAATACTACTGAAAGTGAGAAAGTGAACACGGCTATTCTCGCGGCTAACGATTCTGGGAGAATGTGAGAACCTGTTGGCATAGATAACGAAAGTTATGAGAAGTTTTCATGTAGATAAATTGTTGCAATATTTTTATTATGAGGTTGACAACAGGTAGGAATCGTAAGCTCACCTTGTTGACAAACAAAACCGGCTACAAAAGTGACAATATCAATCAGGCTGACGTGTTCCTCGCTGTAAGAAGGTTTTGATGCCAGATGTCGGCTGACGATAAGCTCCAAGAAGAGAAACAATACGACGCACAAAGCGAGCACTCCAATTGCCATCCAAACGTGTTTTGAGAATGGCAACAGGAAAATGTTGCTCACAGAAGAAAGACGAGGCTGCTTGAATAACACGGTCGATCTATAAACATTTTAATGCTCTCATAGAATCGCAGATCGAGCCGAGCGCCTTGTAACATTACTGTGTCAAATGATACCACCAAATACGTCATTCATAGGCGTGAATTGTTAAAACTCACCCTAAATCAAAGCAGACGCTGGTAAAGTCAACAAGAGGCATCCTGTCGGCCCTCATGAACAAAGCGGTTCCTCCGATGTCGGCTTCTCCCCGTTGGAAATATCCCATAGCCCCGTTGAATGTGCCATTGACAGACCATCCGTAATCATCCGAAATCGTTAAATTCAACCTGCAAAGAAGATTGTTTTCCAAACGAATTTCAAAGAAGTGAGTAGGTACCGTTAGTTTGTTGTGGTTTATTTCCCTATTTTCTTTAAGGTGGAAATATTTATACGAGTGTTCGATGTTCAGTTCAAACGCAGACTGAAATTAGGCCACAACCCCTACAAATGCTGCAAATGTATGTTAAAAAAAAATAAAGCACGAAATAGATTGGAAGATGCAGTAACTTTTTCCACAATGCTTCATTATTCTAGATAAATCTTGGGATAGTAAAAGATATGTTTAAGAACTAAAAACTTCTTTCTGGGGAATAAAAAAGTACCTATTCCTTCAAAATACCCTTTTTGTTCCATAGGTAGCAAGTTCCGGAGTGTGGAAATCAGGTCAGTAACCTGCTGAATCAATTAAGCTCCCAAAATGTAGTGGGAAATGACATCCCTCACCCCTAGGACTCCAACATTACCGAAAAACCATTCTCAGAAAAAGACATTTTAACCCACACACTGCCACCGTATAAAGCAACTGGCCTGAAAATGAGATAGGTGCAACTTGGACTTTGTATTTCGGTTGCAACAAATACAAAGGTATATTTTAAGCCAAAATGTTCAGTATTATCATTATTATTATTTGAATAATCTACCTAAATATGACAACAACAAAATTCAAAGCACTAAATACCTAGTAGAAGAGTAGCAGAGTATCATTTATACTCTGTAGGTTACCTGTAATGCGAATCTGAGGTATACAGGTCTAGAGTAAATAAGATACCAACAGATTTGACTCTAGTAACTTTGCACAGATAACCAAAATGCTCTGCAACTGTTCGTCTAGATCTGACCTCGGTTTATTTGAGATATCATGGCGAGTGTGATAGGCTTGCCCAACATGGTCCTTCTTGTATACTGCTTGTACTGTAGGCAGTAGAAGCGGCACATCAAGATAGGTAGACGTCGATTATTAGTCCGACAGCTTATAAAAATAGCATTCTAACCAACCACCTCCAAATCAGTCCCATGTCAAGCTGTCAAGCTGGATATTGACGCACACCTCTAGCACAAGGAGGCAGAGATGAGTCCCTAGAGCTAACTCTAGTACCTCGTACCTATTTGGAGTAAGAAATGGTTAGCTTGCTGGATGCAGGGGCAAGCAATTTTAAACTCTGGAATCGACTGTTAGCTACATGATAGCGATGCCAAGTACAACCCAAGACACAGTTGGTCCCGGCTGGCTCGGCTATTTATGCCGTTGGCCATTCTCTACCAACCTCAGTGGTCATGTTGAGAGTTCCTCTACCTTGTCTCGTGGCTGGATTACCTCTAACATCCACACTTAACTATAATTAAATTGATATACAATTTAAATGTGCCAATAATTTGAGGCATAACTTAGCGCACGTCCAAACCAGGTGGCATTACATCTCAAAATTCGCAAGGCAATGATAATTTACCTAAAATTAAGTTGCTCCTCCATGTGTTTAACCACCGGGTAATGTATTTTGGCCCATGCGTCTACGTCCAGTCGATCAGGGTCGTCTAGCGTTGTAAATAAGTCCCATTTGTAGATCTGTCGCAAGAATAAAGGTCGCAAAATAATATTTTTTGAAGGATCTAACTTAAATCATGGCCGTAATAGTGTGATGTATGCAGCATCTCCACCTTTGGGTACCGATAAACATAAGACAATGTCAGAAGGTAAACAAATCAAGTGTTTATCACCCTGGTGTGGGATTTTTCATCAATTCTGTCCCTCAATAGACCCTTTTAAAAAATTCTTCTAAGAAAATCCTATTGGCAAGAAAATTCAATTCAACTTCTTTTCAACGGTAAAATAAAATTCGAAATTTGGATAGTAATGAAGTGAGTTCTGGGCCCCTCCGTGAGATAAGGCCAACATTTCGAAATATCAAAAATATTCGTAAATTGACTTGAAACGAAGCCTCCACAAATTAAACTTTGAAAGGCACAGTTTCATAGCAATTAATTGTGCCAACACCCTTTATATACACCCTGTACAGACTGCATCTCAAGTTTCGTCCGATTAACTTAACGAACGCGTACCACAACTACTAACACGTTTCAATGATCTTTTTTTAAACATGAAAATCTAGAGGGCCTACACATCTTTTCGTGTTGTCGACCTCTGGTAATAAGAAGGTAGCAAATTCCTCAGATTTTAATGGGTAAAAACCAACAACTTCAACGTTCTTCTAACAGTGTTTCCAGATTAGGATTCTCTATTGATATTATGAATCTAATAATATTGAGAGCCAATAATACTTGAATCGCCAACAGTTTTTCATTAAAAATATTAATGGCTGAAAAAAAACTACAATCTGGTTGGAAATCGGTTGTAAAAAAAAAATAAAAAAATAAATAAAATAAAAATGAACACATTTTTAAGAAACGTTACACTTAAGTAGTTAAGTAGGATGGCGATGTCAAGAATAACGTATAAAGAGGGCGAAATGCGTTTCTATGTAGAAACTTCAACAAGCTTCCTTGAAGCATCTTTATACTAGGTGCGTATATGGCTAACTCCTTACCACAGTCACGGCGTTCAGAATGATACTCTCGAAATCCGAGCGATCCGGCCTCTTGGGTATATTGTAACCATAGTCGTCGATGCGATGCGTCGCCAAATACGTGTATTTGTACGGTTTGTGCATTGCTATCCGATACATATCGTAGAAATGCGCTCTGGAGCCTGATGTCTGGACAACAGTCACGCAGCTTGCAGGGAGCATGTACGTGGTGTTGAGGCGCTCCAAGCCCAGAGTGGGAACGGGCTGTTTTGGTGCGTCATCCGAATCCTGGTCCTGAGGGCTTATGGGGACTTCGTCCAGCAGCAGCCAGGTGTGGTGGGTTAGGAGAATCCGGTCAATCGTCATCTGCAACAGCGGGTTTGATGTTTTGACAATCACAATCGAGTTAATCCTCTTAAAGTTAGTTTGTAGTTGGTGCGACTAAATTAGGCTCCGACTCCAACCGTCAAACTACGCTCAAAATGAGATGTTTCTAATCCATCTCATTTACAGTGAAGTTTCACGTATGAACGCTGAGAGCGGTTCACTTCGATGATGAGATCCCACAAAATATTCCGAAATGAGACAACAGTACCAACCTGACGTCTAACCGTCCTCAAGGCAGTTCTAATGAGTTCATAATAGGCAGGATGTGAATGAGGGAATGAATTAGGACTCAAAGTGGTTGGGGATTCATAACGGTTACGACCCACAAAATCGTACGGTCACACTGAGTTGGAAGTATGAGCCCTCTATACGACATGGTTGTGGTGAGTTGATCGTTCATATTATGCTTTTTTACTCATTTTTCTTCGAGATCAATCTATCTTCACGGTCATTACGAAGACCAAATTATCCTTCGCATACAATAAAGAAAGAATGGGATTCAGGTCGGAGAATTTTCAATATTTTAAGTACTCTATGAGGACCCCGTGCAAGCTTGGATAGCCAACACTTGAAGTGAAGGAACCTCCTTAAAAAGTTGGACCGATCATCAATAACTTCTCGTTTGTACCCTCGATATGAAGTCATTGAAATCGCGACATCTAAGATCCAGAACACCGCCCAATCTGTGAGGATCTTTCGTGAAGGCAGATGATTGTGAGAACGAAATCTGAAATCCTTGGGCGCTCATTATCTTGAATGCGTCTGCCTTTGCTTCTGAAATCGAAGGATAAAAGCGTGGTTGAAAATCAAGATCGACTGTTCAGTAATAGATCACTGAATTATATATGAAATCATCTTAACGGAAATTCTTACTCGTAGACTCGCACGTAAGGATAGTCACACTGTGAATGTTATTTATGATGAAGAAATTGCTAAGCATATTCGCAGGGAGTTCCGCCGCGGAGAGGCCCACGTATAACATGAACAGCCAGATCCACGTCATACCTTTCGGGCTTTCTGTCAGCACTGTCGTCCTCTACTGCTGTATTCGCTATAACCTTTAACCAAACTAGTAACGTAGATTCGCAATTGCTAAGTAAACACCCGAGAATAGACTTCAAAGGGAACTGGCTTGCTTCTTTCGTTATAAAACCTACTGAGCAGGAATTGATCATTGGTCTTTCGATCCACCGATTTCATTAGTTTTCTAAATTATAGATGAGTACGGACAACAACAAGAGGAGGGGGATTGACAAATACATCTCCTACACTAGACACGGCACCATTGGAAGGGGGCGATACTGATGAATGGAGAAGCAAAAAAGGCCCACATTGTGTTCAATCAATTAATTCAAATATCAGTATCTACGATTCTTAACAGCTCTAGCTGAGAGGTTGGCTACTTCCAGAAAACTGGGTTGCTACTCTCCTCATTCAATTTGTAAATATTTTAATGTGCACAAGATATCATAACTAAATTACGACTAAAACGGTTGATTCTGACTAGTTTTTTCTAATGTAGCTCATGTTTCGATTGGGTCATCCAAAACTTCAAGTTTGATTTCCTCAATGTATTAACTTCAGGATCACTTTGCGTTCTCTGGCGACTGTAGACATTCATCCTGTAAGCAGGACCAAATAATAATAACCGTTGTTGTTAGGATTACCACATTTACCAATAGTTGAGAACGAGAGGTGTTAAAGGAGACATCCTGTGTTAAGTGGTATTCGATAAAAACACTCACACCCTGTACGCGATCATCTCACCCAAAACAGGCATATTGAAACTATGAAGCCGAGCAAGATCACTTCGAGCGCGGGTTTGAAGTCTTTCAGTCCAACTTTCAAATAGCCTGCACCTTTACTTTCGCAACGTGGCCTTCTTGCAAGCCAAATCCTGGAAATTCTGTCCAGCATTCCCGACTCTCGTTGCCAAGTAATCCTATCAAAAGAGACGTTTTTGAGTTTACGAATCAGAATACGAAAATCCTTTTTTAGATTTAGTCTGAAATTAATTAGGGGAAATGAGCTCACATTTGCGTAAAATGTTCCCGGTGACCGGATCTCTTGATGACAGGGATGGAAAGTCGAGGCACGAAGAACAAGTGCATTTCGCCAAGCCCACATTTCTCCTCTTCTTGATAAGTTTTGCTGATCTGTTTGTAAGCGAGATCGAATTCAACCTGAACACACGATCATTTGGGAAATACATTTAGAAAAACCAGCTCATACTTCATAGCTTTGAATGTCTTGTAGAGAATTGCGTGAGAACGTACGCAGAAAGCAAAATCACCAGTTCTCATGAATTCCACGCCTCGTGTACCGTTCACAAAGGCCTCTTTTTGGTTTTTGACTTTCTTGTTGTATAAAGTTATAACGTTTTCGTCGTTAGCTTCCTATCCCGACAAGAAAAAACAAACAGTTCGATAATAAATCATCTGCTGACTACAATCAGACTTCAGTTTACATTACAAGGAAAACTGCGTACATATAAGGGGTGCAGCAATGGTTTTAAACTTTTTGAGAGCGTAAAAAAGGAATCTGAAAGCGAATTGAAGGTTACGTACTAAAAAGTATCCAAGATGGTACTCGTTGATTTGGACTTTGAGACCGAGGTGACTATCGGACAAGTCTTTGAGAGTTTTTAGGACAGATGAAGTGGACTGAAGAAGTGCGACGATGTTGGCAGAGTATGAAGTATAGAGGAATAGGGCGGCGAGTGATGAGATGAACAGTACGATGCGCCCTGATATGGTCATAGGAGCCAAATATGAGCCTGAAATAGAGACGCCACACGTTGTTAAGGATGATAATTAGTGATTTCAGGATGTGAGTTATTATTATTTATAACCTACCTTGCTGGCAAACGCATCCAAGAACGATGTTGACCATGTCGAGTATCGATCCAGGAGGATCAAAAGTCTTTGATTTCCCAGACCCACGTGCGACGCAAAGAATTAAAAAGACGAGGAGGAAAAAGCCAATGCAAGCTGCCCACACTTGTCTCGAAAACGGTAGTAGATAAATGTTGGAGACGCTTGAAAGAGACGGCTGCCTGAATATTATCCCCGTTCTGAAATAAAACCATTAACTAAGTAGGAAATACATCGTCAAAAGAGGAAGATACAAATCTCACGATGTATAATAATCAGAGATCGCTAAAATCAATTAAATTCAGGAACCACATCTTCCATGGGTCTATTACGTCATGAGGCCGAATGCAAAATTAGCTGCACAGCTTTGAAACGCCAGACAAAGTCCCAACCCCCATGTGGGAACTTCATAATCAATATCAAAGATTTTACAGAGTATTTAGCAATTTACAGCAGTTATTCACCTAAATTCGAAATAATCTACGGTGTAATCCAAGTATCTCCGACGATCTTCCCTCATTATCACGCCACTCGCTCCAAAATCCACTTCTTCTCGTTCCATGACCCCGATCATACCTTCGAAAGACCCATTGGGAAATTTCCATCCGTGAATCGATTCCAACCGCAGATCAAACCTGTTACAATGAAGATTGCAGATAATATAGGCAGTAACGTACATCAATTAAACATCAGAGGAACGACCGGAGAAGGAATTAATAGAGCCAACGTAGGAACTAATACCTCCGAGCCTTTGATACGTTTAAAATCTCTACCCGTTATCTTACTAATGGTCAAGAGATGAAAAAAATCTGCAAATTCTTACACACGGGTTGGTTATTCCTCGAATGGGGGAAACGGTGGATGTGGCGGGTCCCGGACCCATTCCAATCGATTCAGGGTCCAAAATTTAGTGGCAATGATATCCCACACGCTATTCGCCCTAGTCTAGGTTACACCATGGCGCAACTGGCTAGCGCGTTCGGCAGTAACCGGAAGGTACTCAGTTCGAACCCAGGTGGAGATTTAGTTTTTTTTTACCCATAAATTGACCAATTACTTCTTCCAGTGGGTGCCAATCGTTCTGGGACCAATTTATTTGGATTCAGCGTCCAAAATTTAGTGGAAAATGACACCCTACTCGCCTAGATCGCCCAAAATCTCGAAAATCCATTTTTCAAAAAACACATTTTGACCCCTACCCCCGCCAAATTTGGTCCGATCGGGCTGAAAAGTTTCGAGGACCCGTCTCGGCAGGGAACAGACCCCTGACCAAAATTTCAGATTTTTAGAAAATTTTCTACTACCAAAAAGGGCGCGGACGATGGACGGCGTACGGCGTACGGCGTACGGCGTACGGCGTACGGCGTACGGGGTACGGCGTACGGCGTACGGCGTACGGCGGACGGACATCGACCTTTTTTGATCAGGACATCATGAAACGTCCAGAAAAAAATTTTGAGCCAAATCGGAGAGGTTGACCATTATCATGAAAACATAGGTTGATTATTCGAGGAATAACCAACCAAAAGTGCATCTACCACCAAAAACAAAGGCATTTCTGCCTCTACGACATTTATTGCAAAAGCTCAGGGAAAATAAAGCAGTTTTACCGAATTTCTCGAACATTAAATTTCACAGGTGATGAACTAACTTAGACGTTGATTATTTCAGGAACATAGAGCTAAAATAATTTGAATAACAAGGATTTGAATGACGAGCCATAGGAAGCCGTCGTTATTTAGTATGAAATGTCTCTTCCCTTATTTCCCCTCTTTTCTCTAAAGGAACCAAGTCCTATTGGTCCTAGGTATCAATGAACAGCGATTCAGCTTGAGAGCTACGGTCTTAGATGGCTTCACATAAACTGAGGTGAAGCAGACAAATTTGTAAGAGTACAGCTCATTTCGGCCTAAAATCGAACCTACGTCAGTAATTACCGGGTGTGACTCTTGGGCTACTAGGCATTCAGAGACTCGTCGAGGCCTCGAGGCTTCCAGTTCAATACAGTAATAATATAATATATGAGATTCATTTCGTACTCAAAATTCAATTGGTCAGCGACATTGACGATAACTGGGTAATGGATGGCTGGCCAGCGGTCTTCTTCGGCCACGTCTGGATCAGTGAGCTTACTGCGGTCTAAACTGTGGATCTGGAAAATCGATTAGTATAACCAAGAGCTTAGGGAATCCCAAACAGGGGTACAGAGAAATCGTGATTTTTCTGATAGCTAATGACGCACAATAACGTTTTGTATACGTTACACGATTTCTAGTTAAAGAAGACAAAATATCCGTCCACCGTCCGAGCGGTTTTTGAAAGCAGAACCTTTTTTTTTTTAATTTGTAATTTTGGTCATGGGCCTCTTTTCAGCTTAAGTTAGTCCTTCAAAAATTTTCAGCCCGATCGGACTAGATTTGGGGAGGGTATGGAAGAGTATTTGTTTCTTGAAAAATGAATTTTCGGCGATCTATGATCGATGTGTGGGATATTATTGTCCACTAAATGCTGGACGCTGAACCGATTGGAATGAGTCCGGGGCACTACAAACTCACTGTTTTACTCATACTCCTGGTCCAAGGAATAACTGACCCCTGTGAAAAAATCTGCAGCGTTTTTGAACTGACGCAACGGAAAAAATGCACTTTGACGTAGCCCATTTTTTATTATTTCATTGAAATTATTATAAACGGCTGAACACTACCACTTTTAGGTTAAGCCTAGCTTTACCAATGATAATTTCAGCTTAAATATTTTCTACCACCGCAATCAATGCGAGGGTCGTATACACGAGTGTTCAAGAAAGGCGGCTATACCACACTTTTGATCATAGTACGTTTCGCAGCTTATCTTCACTTCTACAGCTTCAATCGATGGGTTCAATAATCTTGGTACATAGCAAAATCAGGTCACCAGCAATCAATTCAGGCTAATTAAAAATAATAAATTTCACCAGTTAGTGAAAATATAATTCTACCTATCGCCAGGTAGGTACGTGTTGAAACAACAAGAAATGTACAATTGAAAATAAATACTAACTCACCACGCTAACAGTTGTCAACACATTCCTTTCATAATTGATTCGTGAACGTCTTCGTAATTTTGGAAAATCACTCTGATTCCACGGCAGTTGGCCCATCAACGATATTTTGTACGGTAGCCGTCTAGTGATTCGGTACAAGTCGTAAAATGACACTGTGCCATTCATGTTTATTAGTGCCAACGACACGGCACTTCCTGGCAAAATGTACAAAAGTGGAATCTCAATCTCGTCGGGTGTCTCAGCTTCCGCGACAAGCAACCACTCGTTTTCCAAGCCAAACATCTTCCTCGACGAAATCTAGGGCAATCGGGAATTCATAACATTGAAGCAGTAAATTGATACAAAATGAGTTAATTGAAACGGTGCCAGCCATGCCATTTTTACATCGGCTTACTTCTTCTAAGATCTTGGGGGAACGGCTGCAATCGAGGTCTATCATAATGCCACTTCTTCGCACCTCCATTGGGGTGAGTACATTCATGTCAAACGACGTCATCATTTGCCTCGAAGATAAATAACGCAGAACATTCGCATCTCCCTCTAAGTTTGTAAGAGTACATTATTCAACTGTTTAAGAATCCAAAAGCTTTATTCCACAAAAATAATATTTTACAGGCTTTTGCCGACTTTGGTTGACTTGACCAGCATCAATTTGGGTATGCAGGTAAAAAGTGAATAGGTATAGGTTATAACGTTTGGAGCCCCTTAGAGGCAGTTTTCAGGTGAGCTTGAGTTAACGGAATGTAGGAAAGGAACAGAATCTGGAAAATACTATTAAGGAAAAACATCGGATGATTACGAAAATTCGGAAACGATTTAAATAGAACAAAACTACCTGGTGCCATTTGATAGCAATATTTCTTCAATTTATCTCACACTTCGGTCGAACCGTTCCAAAAAGGTCCTTTAAATCCTAAATTTGCCAATTATTTATAATTTGTAGTTGTTTTAATATTGTAAAGTGATTACGGGCTCCAATATGTTCTGTATAATCCTGCGGTCTGAATTTAAGTGCCCACAATCCTAATCTGGAGGATGCATCGAGTAATTTTAAATTTGATACGAATCCAATTCAAAATAATCTACTGGAACTCATTTCCTGAGACACCTGAGACTAATCTGATAATCATCTAGATTTAATCCAAAAAAGGTTAGATCTAACAAAGTCTAAGATATCCCGAAGTTCCACATTCCATATTAAAAGACTGAGACATGGAGGTATATATTGAAACAGTTCGAGACCAACTTACGGATATTGTTACAGGTAATCAGAATTATCGATGAAATATCAAAATTCAAGAAGTAATTGGCAATTACTGCAAAATGCAGCGCAGACATTTTCGGTCGTTATCAGTATGAGGACTCAGGAAGTACTTATTGATTTCCTTAGGAGTTTCATTAAAAAAAAGTGAATTACAGGTGTTTTTTTAATGAAGGAGAGCGATCGTCAGTTATGTTAGTTTTGGTATAGGGGGAACAACGCAGGGGTCACCTCGAACAGGAACATGTTTACACAGAGAAATCAAAGCTCGGAGATCCAATATTTGTTCTGAATCCCACTTCTCTTTGATTCTTAGTACACGAAAGAGTGTAATTCACGAACCTATTCGATCGATGACTACGTAGAAATGCCCAACCAAGGTTTTTCTTGACAAGGTAATACTACCTAAATGACATGCGTAAACAACGGTGATTCGTGCATGTATAATTTTTAGGTGAACTAAAGACATCGCTAATTGACCGGAGTGGTTTTACTTAACATGGATTTTTCATCAAACAAGCCAATAGAGGGAGGCGGGGTTATTTTCTGGTCTTCAATATAATCAATGTTAAGTTGATGTTCGCCCATTTCTGCAGTCGCTCACTCTGATTAGCCCATAATTTAAAACTTTTTGTGTTCCCAAAACCAAACAACTCGTTTGTCGAACACCCCGTTTTGGCTGCAAAGACATTGTCTAAGAATCTGAAAGCATGGAAATCCGTAACTCCATTCGGGCTCAAGTCATCTCTTTTCGGGCTCAATTCATCTCTTTTCGTCCTCACAATTCTTCAGCCCGGTCACTCAATGCGTAGGCAGGGTATGGGAAAAAGTGGACATTTTGAAAATGATTTCTCGAAGTTATTGAGGTATCTTGCGGGGTATGATTGTCTACGAAATTTTCTCGATGAGATGTTAGATTGAGATGATTTTCGGACCTATTTCTGATGCTGTAGGCGTAAATTGGTACTTTGACAATGGATTTTTGGAGACCTAGTCGAGAGGGATGTCATTTTACTTTTCAATTGAAATGGGCTCGGAACGATGGCCGCAAACGTTCTAGATAGATATACCTGGAATAATGCACCATTGAGGAATAATTCGCAGCGTTTCTTGTTACCTCTTCGAGATTAGCAAGGGGTTTTTTGTTCCAGCACCCCCTTTAACACGGCCTGCCGATGTTCTACTGTAAGTTAATTTCCTGGCCTTACAGGTAAGAATAACCCGAAAATATGTAGATCTTAATCGCGTTTAGAATTCCTAGACATTAAATCGCTGAAATAGGCGCTATCAGCGATTCATTCAATTTTTTTCAGTCATGGAATACTTATTTGGCGGTATCAAAATTTATTCATAACATACTATATTGATTATACGATTGGTATACAATTTAGGACCGGATAACTTTTAGGGTCAGAACTGGGTAACTACGGGGGGGTTAAAGCCTTTGAAGGAGATTCGTTCCTTGACCTTTAATGAATTCTCACTTAATTCAACAGTAATCATACAGTAACAAAACATTTTCAGTACTTGAGCTGGTATATAATAGGTTCGGACAAAGGCAATGACACATTGAGAATCCCCAGGTTGTGCGAACCTTGAACGATAATCGCGTCTTCGGGACTCAACATCAGCTCATATCAGTTACATCACCCTCGCGATGACGTTTATCTCACACCCGGATGATCCCGTCGACAACCAAGAGTAAAAAAATTTTTTTTAAGGGAAAACACTCGACTGAAAGGTATAAAACACTGTTGTTCAAATACTCGAAAGTGCATACTTCAGGAAGAGTTTTGGTCATTTTCACGGTTCGAGCTCAAGAGTATATACCCGGTTACCTCCTCAGTATTCGGCGAATTACCTATTGAAACTCGCCAGTAAACGGATACTCGCAGACATGGTGATAGAACAGGTCAGATTAATCAACAATTTATTATTTCTAATACTTTTTTCCAGCCATTATTGGAGGGTAAATGAGTGCTACTTTTCATGCACCACCAGTTCCACATTTTCTCTGCTCCCGGTGGTATTGAATCCTTCACTGCTTTATATTTCACTGGGCTGGCCACATTAATATATCATAAATAGATCCACATCCGAACAGATAATGTATTATAAATGACGAAGAGCAGACAATTTTAACACGATAATGTGCTTTAATAATGAAATCAATATTCAATGTTCTACGAGTTACTAGTCATTTTGTTTTAAGGATGCTTTCCTCAAATTATGCGAGTTTTTTTTTTTTTTTTTTAAACCGTCTTTTCAGGTTTTCTTTTTACCGAAAACAGGGATCGGATGATCGTGCGAACATCTAGTCTGATGATGTCACTGGATTTATATCTTCCTTGTTGATCGTAGGGTGAGTTTAGTTGATCCTCACCTCTTATGCAACGTGGTTAAAAACTAATCAACAAGAAAAAGAAAGCCGGAGAGTAAAACAAGAGGTCCGATTATTATTGACACGCTCAGTCCTTGTTGTAAAAATCGATCTTCTGAATCAAGAGTTGAGAAATTTTGATGAAATTTCAAATGAAAGTTTTAAAAAATTGAGATGGAGCATTCTTAATGAATCGAATTTGACATACAAGGGTGAATTAAATTACTTGAAGAAATACGTTTTCGAAGATCACTGAATCGACAAGCACCCCCCCCCCCTCCCCTTCTCACCCTTTCCTTTTCCATGATCAGATATGAATATTAACTCATAGATTATAAATATGTCCAACCAATAAGTCGGTACTCCACATTTCCCTTATTTTTGGTTGGTTATTTTTCTTGAATATATATTTTTTTTAATACCTAAAAACTCTCATTTTCACTTTGCGTCTATTCCACGGATGTGGAAGTTGATTGGGAATGATAATCGAAAAAACAAATAAGTAAGCTGATTTTTTGTCCCGCAGCTGGGTGAAGCGAGAAGTAGACACTTTGTTGGCTTTCATTCCACACCAAATTGGACAGCTTCCAGGGAAGAACAGACTGACGAGGTGTTCGGACCAATTTACTTCAAATAGTTCAATTAAATAAATATGCTAGGTAGGCGCGTGGTTCACTGGGGTCACAATTTCTGAGCGCTAATACAGAAAAGATAGAGAATGGATCGATTAGGATTATGTGTAAGTAAATTAACGTAATGAGTTGTTAAATCATTGGCAAACACGGAATAGGCAGCACAACAATTCAGGTTTAGGATAGAACTTATTTCATGGGGCCATGGAGGCGATTGTGAGCAAATTTCTCCAAATTTCCACTAGGCCTTGTTTCTTTTTGGCTTGATTAAAATATGCTCCATCTAATAGTCTGCAGGAGAAGAGTTAGGTAGTGCATTGCTGGCTGACTGGTTGGGCTCAAGGAAATTCAGGAAGGAAAAGGGAGGAACGGTCTAGGGCTTCCTCTCCAGAAGGCACATCATTGAAAAGTAAAATTGCATTTAGGGTTCAGCCTAATCCCAGCCTCCCGTCACTTGATTCAAACATAATACTTGGGTTCGAAGCTTTTTCCAGGGAGGGCCAAAGGATGGATAAGTCTACACATCGTTCTGGTGGGTGGGTGAACCCACCGGCTCGTTAGGGACCAATATTTTGTTCCAAATCAATCAGTAGGACACCTAACACCTAGGCGCTGACTGTTGGGACAAGCCGTTATCAGCTATGACGGATAAGGACGTAATCAACCCGCTGAGGGCGAGTGACTGATGACGTCAACGACGGCGGAGGAGGAGATGTGAGCGTGACGACGGCGGCGGTGGAGGAGGAGCTCAGCCTCAGTCATCTCCCGCGTCTGGCCACTGGGTCCTCGCTCTCCCCACCACCTCTGCGGTCGCTGTCATCTCTCGCAAATCAACTCTTTATTGGTGTACCCTTGGCATTCATCTCATTTTTCCTTCACGTCCATGAATTTGGCCGTGGAGACACGAGCTCAGTGTAAGAACTGACCGGTTTCAACACAGTCGTCAAGTGGTGAGTCCCACCAGTGCCTGGTGTCTACAACGTCCCAAAATCAGATAGGTATTACACATTCATCAATTTTTTTTTAATCCGCAAAATAACACTCACACTATGAGAATGCTATTACTTGCAATCAAACTTAAATGTATTCCTATCGCCAAAAAAATATTATCTTCTCCCCAAACAATCACCTGTTACGTTCAACAAGGTGTACATTCCAAACCCATCCATCCAGTCTAAAAAAAAAACATTTAAATTCACGAAAAAAAAAATTTAACTTTGTAAATTTCTACCTAAAACATTTTTAGCCCATTTTTAAAAAATTTGTATTCGAGAATTTTTAGGGATCTGGACAAGAGGAGTAACTCATTCCACCAATTTCCTGGCGCTGAGTCGATTGAAAGCGTTATGGGCTGATTGCTTCGAAGGAGGCATGGAAAACTCCTAGCCGGGTGGGAGTATTTTGGGGTGTGTTAGGCCGATTGTCGCGCACCGAAGTACCTAAGGGTATTTTAAAAATGGCCCATTTTTCATTCCTGACTAGGAAGAATTTACAGACAACATAAATGCTTTTCCATGTGAGAGATCCACCATTCAATATAAAAATGACAAACCATTCTACTGAGAAATAATTTGCCAGCGTTTCTCAACGAGTTGCAAGATTGAACGAGACAAAAGCTCAATTACCATTATTTGCTGGTTTATTCGACGATTTATTCCGGATCTACTATCAAGTAGCCGCGATCTCCGTTGTTGCGTATAACAGCAATTTATAGAATGGACAGTTAATCGGTTAATAGTACAGTCAACTACATATATTTTGATCAAACAGCCTACCACCTACATGCAAGCAAATTTCCTGCAGAGTAGGTAGTTTTATAATCATATTATGAGAAGGTAGAGGAAACATGCCCTCAGATGAGTAAATACTTTCTATTCTCAAGGCACTGGTCAAATCTTACCCTTATTTTACAACCTCAGACGAAATAAAATTATCGTCTCCTTCCTCTACATTACTGGTACATGCACATTCATAATACAAACCGTCAAGAACATTTTTTTTTTAAAATACAAAGATGCCAATTAATTTTCCAAAAAATCGCATAATATTACAATATGCTAATCGGATAAAATACAGAGACAGATGGGAAGTTCTGCTGGAGTGGGTCGAACGAGGGTGGACGCAAGCGCAGAGTATTAAACCTGGTCACGATCACCTGTTGATACAGCTCCCATGTTTCAGATTTCGATCACAACACTAGGTACTACCCACTCCAGTTCAGATGGGTGGAGTCCATAAATATGTTATTCGGATGATACGTGCGCATTATTCCGTGAAGTTTGGCTTTTTCTTCACTCTAGTATTGTGTGGAATTTCCTCATCAGCCCAGTAGGTTGTGTATTAAGATCTTACACACTTATGAAGATGCACTATGTATTTCAATATGAATGTTTAACCAAAAAATTCAAACCGCTTTGCATTTACTTTCCCTATACAGACACGACAGCTTGGGGATTATAACTGGAATGCTTGAATTTTACTGACTCCTATTTACTCAAATAACAATATCAGCAGAATTCAAGTTCCGTCGTATTCAGTGCTACTTAACAAACAAAAACAAAAAAATTAAAAATACAAGAAACAGCGATAGGATGGTTAGGGTTTTTGTAAAATCAGCAGATTTATGTATATGGAACCGGGAAGGGATCGACGAAACTGCCCGCGTAGGGTAAAAAACAATTGCTCATACCAAATTGCTGCCTGGATCCAGGTATCACTTAGTAATCCGTCAATTAATGCAAAGAGGCAAGATTCTCATCCTCTCTCCACCCCTTTGGTTTTATGCAACTCCTATCTCTAACCTTCGTTAGTTTCTGCACGATGACTTATGCTTTCAAAACTTTATCTACAGAGTAATAAGATGACAACAGATGTGAGGGCGCTATGGAGGGCTGCTGATGCAGTCTGTTTCGATGTCGACTCTACTGTGATTCAAGAAGAAGGAATTGACGAGCTGGCCAAATTTTGCGGAAAGGGTGACGAAAGTTCAAGCGCTGTATGTAGTTTAGTAGCTTAAACCTAACCACATTAAGGCCCAGTTTAGATCTTGAGAACTTATATATGCAGCTAAACCTTTTCGGCTTTTACAGGACAAAAAGCAATGGGAGGTTCGATGAGCTTTAGGGAATCTTTAACGTACGATGAACATAATAAAACCAACGATGCACCAATACAGGAAGTTCATAAGGAACTCATCTCACCTACATTTATCAGATCATATCAAGTAATGCCTTGAGATTATTTGCCTTACAAAAACAGCACCCCATCATGCCTAACTCGTTATTTACTTCTTAAATGCTCTACATTTTCAGAAGGATATAGTAAGCTGCCTACATCGAAGAGGTAACCGATGTCTACCTTAATTTCCGGAGGATTTAGAAGTATCATCAGCCCAGTCGCTCTCCCAACTAAACATCTCACTTCAAATATCTACGCTTAAAAATGAAATATCCTTTCTCTTCAACGGTATAAGAACCCTCATGGGTACTCATGTTGGAATAACTGCTCATCTGGGTAGTAAGGTTCGTGATCTCCTCCAAACTTGTCTCCGAAAAAAAAACCTACATTCACACTTGTCACGTTTTTGGAAGGGAAGAAACCACAGGCAACTGGTGGGCACAGGGGGCTGCATCATGTACTTAGCCCTCACTACCCCTTGTGAACAACTCTACAGATACTCTAACCTCGGTAAATGCTAAGTTGGGGAGGAGTCTGGTGATATGACACAATCTCTCCTACACCCCCTCGCAAAATTACAATATTAGAGGCCTCAAACAATTTTTTATTGATAGTAAAGTAAAGTCGATTTTCTTCAGATTAATCAATTGGGGTATCGGAAAAGGCGGAGATAACCTCATCTGACTCTAAATTGACCTAAAATCGGTCGTTCGAGTCCACCAGGTGCAAACAGTGGCACCTTAGTCGAACCACAACAGTCTGCTGTGGCCAGACGTACCAACGACGATTCCACCGTTTCATGATAATTCCGTCTGCACTAGCAAAACTAAAGGTGACCATTCACGATCGCTCCAATCGTCCATTTGGCGTGGAGCGATGCGAAAATCGCCTCGTGAATGGAGAAATCTAACCAGATATTTTTGGCGCGGTCGAAGTGTCTGGATATCCAACTCGACGAAAATCCACAGCGCCGCGCCAAAGCTCCATCACTCCACCTTTCCGTGAATGGGGGAAACCCGACGGGCCGTGGCGCCACTGTACCAGCTGGGCGCGCCCATGAATGTCAACACCAGGGCGCCGAATGGCTCAGTCTGTCTTCAACTCCAAAGTACGCTGCTGTAGCTTCATCATCCCTGCTGTGCGACGAGAAAATCGTCTACAGTTGGCTATATTGCTATTGTATTTCAACAAATTGTCCCCAACATTTCCTCTTCAGGCTCAAGAAATTTTCATTTTGGTTGGTTATTCCTTGAATAGTCAAACCTATGTTTTCATGCACAAAAAGTCCACTCTCTCCTTTTTCTGGGCATTTCAAGGTTTCCAGTCAAATTAGCAAATGTCCGTCTGCCGTCCACGTCGTTTTGGTAGTGGACAATTTTATAAAAATCTGAAATTTTGGTCAGGGATCCGTTCCCGGCTCTACTTGGTCCTCAAAACTTTTCAGCCCGATCGGATCAAATTTGGGGGTGGAGGTAGGGTCAAAATCTGTGTTTTGAAAAATGGATTTTGAATTTTTTTTGACATTTTCGGTGATCTAGGCGTGTTAGGTATCATTTTCCACTAAATTTTGGAGGCTCAATCCAATGATACGGGTCCCGGAACGATTGGAGCCCACCGGAAGACGTTATGGGTCAAAAAGGTGTATCTCACTACCTATTTTGATTGTGGGTTTTTGGTATTTCTGGTACCGAGGCGGGTGGGGTATTCATTTTCCACTGAACTGTGGACTTTGAATCAACTGGCATGAGTCTCCTGTTGGTATCTTTCTTACGAATCATCGGTGCCACCAGTTCAAGTAGATCGTAATAAGTTGTTTCGTTCATCCGCAAATAATTTTTCCAACCACAGGGTTCTAACCGCAAATCTTTCATTAAATTTATGTGAGTGTGTTTATGACGGTTCAATAACCAACTTTTACACCACTTTTTCTTGGGTTTCTTCTTCTTCACGTACAAACAAACGGCTGTCGCCAGCAAGAAGAACTCATCATCCATTGTACTAATTACCCAAGTTTAAATATAGTAACAAGATCACAGAAATACCACAAAATTAAAAAGACCTCTTCCTCAAAAGTTCCTGCAATACTAGCGTGGAGCGATGGCGTGCTCATGAATGTCCCCCCTAAAGGTGGCCATTCACGATCGCTCCAATCGTCCATTTGGCGTGGAGCGATGCGAAAATCGCCTCATGAATGGAGAAATCTAACCAGATATTTTTGGCGCGGTCGGAGTGTCTGGATATCCAACTCGACGAAAATCCACAGCGCCGCGCCAAAGCTCCATCACTTCCACCTTTCCGTGAATGGGGAAACCCGACGGGCCGTGGCGCCACTGTACCAGCTGGCGCGCCCATGAATGTCCACACCAGGGCGCCGAATGGCTCAGTCTGTCTCCAACTCCAGAGTACGCTGCTGTAGCTTCAACATCCTGCTGTGCGACGAGAAAATCGTCTACAGTTGGCTATATTGCTATTGTATTTCAACAAATTGTCCCCACATTTCCTCTTCAGGCTCAAGAAATTTTCATTTTGGTTGGTTATTCCTTGAATAGTCAACCTATGTTTTCATGCAAAAAGTCACTCTCTCCTTTTTCTGGGCATTTCAAGGTTTCCAGATCAAAATTAGCAAATGTCCGTCTGCCGTCCACGTCGTTTGGTAGTGGACAATTTTCTCAAAATCTTAAATTTTGGTCTGGGATCCGTTCCCGGCTCTACTTGGTCCTCAAAACTTTTCAGCCCGATCGGATCAAATTTGGGGGTTGAGGTAGGGTCAAAATCTGTATTTTGAAAAATGGATTTTGAAATTTTCTTGACATTTTCGGTGATCTAGGCGTGTTAGGTATCATTTTCCACTAAATTTTGGAGGCTCAATCCAATAATACGGGTCCCGGAACGATTGGAGCCCACCGGAAGACGTTATGGGTCAAAAAGGTGTATCTCCCTACCTATTTTGATTGTGGGTTTTTGGTATTTCTGGTACCTAGGCGTGTGGGGTATCAATTTCCACTGAACTGTGGACTTTGAATCAACTGGCATGAGTCTCCTGTCTCATGTTGGTATCTTTCTTACGAATCATCGGTGCCACCAGTTCAAGTAGATCGTAATAAGTTGTTTCGTTTATCCGCAAATAATTTTTCCAATCATTGCCCCGGGGGTAAGGGTGCTGTGCTGGCTGCTGTGCCCATAGCGCCAGTTTAACTATAGAACTTAATAAAACTAAATTCAAAGAAAAATACGCAGCATATTCATACACACGGGTTGGTTATTCCTCGGAACAGGCGCATGGGGACTCATTTTTTCAACATGGGGGAAACAGTGGGTGTGGCGGGTCCCAAACCCATTACAATCGATTCAGAGTCCACAATTTAGTGAAAAATGATACCCCACACACATAAATTGCAAAAAAAAAAAAAAAAAAAAAAAATCCACTTTTTTGGAACACAAATGTTGACCCCTATTCCACCCAATTTGGTCCAATCGGGCAGAATGTTACGAGGACCAACTGGAGCCGGGAACGGACCTCTGATCCAAATTTCAGATTTTTAGAAAATTGTCTACAGCCAATCAGCGTGGACGGCGTACGGGTGAAGCGGACGGGCATTAATTTGACTTTTTTGATCTAGACAGAGAATCGGGCAAATTTGAGCGGGGTAGAGGTCAATTTATGCATTTCGAAAAATGGATATTCGTGATTTTTGGCAATCTAGGTGTGTGGGGTGTCATTTCCCACTAAATTTTGAAGGCTGAATCCAATAAAATTGGTCCCGGAACGATTGGCGCCCTCTGGATGAGGTAATGGGTCAAAATGGGTACCTATCTTCCCATTTCGAATGTGTTTTCAGGATGTCTGGTACCTAGGCGTGGAGCGCACCATATTCCACTAAATCTCGGATGATGAATCGATTGGAATTAGTCTTAGACACTTCTTTTAGTCTCTGTTTTTTCTAAAAATCTTGCTCCATCAACCATTGTGGATGAATTTGCAGCGTTTTATTATATCGTTGAATTTAACGAGCAGCGACTGCAGGTAAGTTCACCAGCGTCGAGACTTCATTAGTGACTATGGCGAACACCTCCACATCCTTTGATCCATTTTCAAGGAAAATCCGCGTCGCCGACTGTTTCCGTTGTTTTTCTAATCTATTTTGAAGGAACCCTTTCAAGGTAGACTCCCGAGCTCCGCGAGGATCACCCACCCACGTGGAAATATTTTAAATAACAATAGTCTGCCTCTGCAACAAGACAAACAAGATTTCTCTCGTGCATCCTGGAAGAAGAGGGAATAATTGAGCGTTGGGAAGTTCAACAATTCATTTCCACCGCTGTCGGCATTTCCCCACGGATGGGCGCCCAACCATGCGTTACAAAGCCCGCCCACGCTTCCAACGAGAGCGCTCTCTCGCTGCGACTCCAGGAAAATACAATCAAAACGCTGCAGATTCATTCACAGGGGTTGGTTATTCCTCGGACAAGGAGCATGGGGACTCGCTCCAATCGATTCATCGTCCAGAATATTGTGGAAAACGATACCCATACGGCTAGTTACCAGAAATCTCGAAAACACACACTCACAATGGGCAGGTTATACCACATTATGACCCTCAACCTCATCCAGGGGGCGCCAATCATTCCAAGACCCATTTCATTGGATTCAACGTCCAAAATTTAGTGGAAAATTATACTTCACACGCCTACGTACCAGAAATCTCGAAAATCCATTTTTAAAGTACACATTTTGACCCCTACCCCGCCAAAATTTGGTCCGCTCGGGCTGAAAAGTTTCGAGAACCAACTAGAGCTGGGAACGCACCCCTGGCCAAAAATTATTTTTTAGAACTCATAGAACACTTTCTACTACCAAAGTTGGCGTGGACGGCGGACAGTGACCTGTATTGGTTCCCCTATAAAATGCCTGTAAGTTCATTGATGCCCAGTAATGTGGCGAGTGAGTGCCGCCACGAAAGCAATAAGTCCCAAGCACTCCACAGGCCACACCCGCCCTTTAGCTTGAGGCCGGCCGGAGATGGATGACCGCAAACCATGAGTATATGAGGATGCTGATGAATATCCCTTTCAAAACCCGGCACCTCCACGAGGTCCATTCTGGGCTGCTAAATTTAGGTGAACGCCAGAACAGCGGGGCAGCCTGTTGTATGGGGAAGCCATAGAGCCATGGAGCAGGGCTTCCCAATATGATCAAACGCTGAGCATCAAGAAAGACTGTCACGGGCCGCACGGCCCCAGAAACAGTCTAGCGTAGGTACAACAGGACGGCGTACGATATTTTTTATTTTATAGATATAGTTAAATTCAAGCATTTTATCCAGGCAGGGGAGGGATACTTTAGTATTCCTGCCTATGACGTTTAAGCAAAAGACTCCTTTCGCTGGGTGAAGCAAGGGCTGGAGTGGAGGTCACAGGTAGGATGTTTTCCTATTTAGGTACCCCTACAAAATGCTTGTAAGTTCGGTGACGCCCAGTGAAGTGGAGCCCATTGTGCCACCACCAATTTAAGCACTAAGTCCCAACAGCTCCACAGCCACCCCATCCTAAAGCTCCTACCACGCCAATGATGGAAGAACGCAACCAAGAAGAGGCGCGTTAGTACAGAGGCCTTGCAGAGCAAAAGAGAGGCTTGAAAGACCCCTTGCCATACCCGGCACCTCCACGAGGCCCATGCTGGGCTGCCAAAGGCAGGCGAACGCAGGAGAGAGGGGGGTGTCTGATATACAGGGAAGCCATAGAGCCATAGAGCAAGGCTCCCAGATGATCCAGCGCAAAACCATGACGAGGAATGACTGTAATGGGTCACATGGCCTCAGGAACAGTCTAGCGTAGGTATATCAGGACGGACATTTGCTGATTTTGATCTAGACACCTCAAAACGCCCAGAAAATGTTTGGCCCGAGTCGCAGAGGTTGACTTTTTGCATGAAAACATGGGTTGATTATTCAAGGAAAACCCAACTAACCAAAACGTGGATGGAAACCAAGATTCCCTGATATGCTGCTAAACTTTGTGGAGAAACAGTGAGAAGGGTGGCTCCAACCATGAAACTGAGGACGCTGTACGTAGAATATCAAACCATAATTGCTGTTTGCTATTATTGTAGGCGAACCTCCCTTTACCTAGAAATTGAGTGAGTTTTGTTGGAGAAGACATTTAATATTGAAAGCGTACTTTCAAATAATTACCCCCGTAGAAATGGGTTGCCTCTACTGCCGTCTGTTGCATGTGTAATCAGCTTTCAGGTAAATATCATCAACCGAGGTTATAACGCTACGTATATCATCACCGCTCGGGAATTCGACGAAGTTGTGAAATCTCAGGCGAATCTATAATGCATACACGTATTAATTCATACTTTAATAAGCGGACATAGCGAAGACAGTTCGAGTGAGTATGACCCAAATGCAGCCAAGTGGAATTCAATGTCACCGCCATGTTTCAGCCCTGCCACGTGGCACCTCTGTTTTGACGGCGACATTGCTTCAATCTGAACATTTTGCAGTGGGGTGTTCACCCATGGGCACTCCAAAACTTCAGGAGTAGTTCCACAACTAATTTGCAACGAACAGTGCCTCCTAGATTGGTATTAGTAAAGTTTCGACTTTTGGTTAGTTATCAACCTGTGCTTTCATGCAAAAATCTCTCCGATTCGGCCAATATTTCTTTTCAGGGCATTGCAAGGTGTTCAGATCAAAACGCTGCAAGTTCTTTCACAGGGGTTGGTTATTCCTCGGACCAGGCGCATTGACACCAATCTCATCATCATGGGGGAAACAGTATATGTGGCGGGTCCCGGATCCACTTCAATCGATTCAGGGTGCACAATTTAGTGGACAAATTGGGTCCGATCATGCTGAAAAGTTTCGAGGACCAACTAGAGCCAGAAACGGGTCCTTTACCAAAATTATCAGATTTTTAGAACAGTTTGTACTATCAAAATTGGACGGCGGACGGACATTTGCTAATTTTGCGATTGGCACCCACCTGAGGGAGGTTATGGATCAACATGGGTATCTACCTACCCATTGCGAAAGAGGGTTTCCTTGTACCTAGGCGTGTGGGGTATCATTTTCCACTAAATTTTGAACTCACAATCGATTGGGATGGGTCCAGGACCCCGCCAAACCCACTGTTTCCCCCATTTCCCCCATGTTAAATGAAATGGGAGTCTCCATGCACCTGGTCCGAGGATAACCACCCGTGGTGAATGATTTGCAGTCGTTTTTTTAACAAATTTGCAATGCGTCGTATTGCCCAGTGCATACAGCCCCATGCAATAAGGTTCTGAGTTTCAAATTTGAAGATTTTTGCAAAAGGTTGCAAACAAACATTTGGTCAAGAGATTGCACAATACTGCAGCAATGTTATGGGATGTTTATAACAGTTTTCATGCAGCTTGATTGATTGATTGGAAATAGTATTTAACATCGGGAAGATAGGGGCCCTGAGGCCCTCTTCTTCCTCTTCCCTGACAAGAGTCAACATTACTCCCCCTTTAGTCATCTTATCATGGTAACAGTATATATGTACACTTCTTCTTCTTGATGAGAGAAGGGCGTCACCTTGCTGACGTAATTATCACAAATTGAATTAGTTCAGTGAAATATAAATGTAGATTATAAGTGTAGATTATTATGAAGCTAATCATTTTTTTGTTAACAACTTCTTGTTATCAATCTTTGACCTTTATTTCAAAATCGCCCGATTTGCTGCCGCACCCCGTATTATGCAATGAAGTGGTGGGTTGCAAATTTTGAAGATTTGCAAGAAGGTTGCCAACAAAACATTTGTCAAGAGATTGCACAATTACTGCAGCAAATGTTATGGGACGTTATGAACAGCTTGACGAATGCCTGATGAGAGAAGGACGTTACCTTGCTGACGTAATTTTCAAAAATTGAATTAGTTCAGTGAAATATAAATGTAGAGTTATAAGTGTAGATTTTTTTTTTGTTAACAACTTTATCAATCCTTGACACTTATTTCAAAATAGCCCGATTCGCTGCCGCACCCTGTGCATACATTCAATGACGATTTCAATGGCCAAATGTGAAACTTGTGTGGCCAAAGAAGACTAACTGGTCACATTTGTGACTACATTTATTTACTGAAAATGCTAATGGGTGATGAAATAGTCGTGGTTCTCCTCCACTCTTGACTCAGATACTTTGGAGTGCTTGTAGGAGGTATGCTCTGCTCTGGCCAAACTGTCCTCTCTTCTAGAACGGTCAGAGTAACCCACAACATGGGTCCACCATAAAGGGTTATTACACAACCCGTTGTTATGCAGCTGCCCAGGGCTGTTTTCAAACACAGTTCCCAATACATCGTAATCGGCAAGTGCATTGACCATATATTACGCATAAAGTGGTGGGTTGCAAATTTTGAGTATTGGCAAGAAGGTTGCAAACGGAAGATTTGTCAAGATTGCACAATTACTGCAGCAAATATTATGGGACGTTATGAACAGTTTTCATCAGCAGCTTGATGAATGCCTGACGAGAGAAGGACGTACCCTTGCTGACGTAGTTTTTAAGAAATTAATTAGTTTAGTGAAATATTTAAATACCTTTCTATGTAGATTATTATGGTGTTAACACTTGTTTTGTCAAAACTTTATCAATCTTTTACACATATTTCAAAATCGGCCGATTTGCTGCCGCACCCTGTTGAACATACATGCAATGACAATTTCAATGGCCAAATGTGGAACATGCATGACCAAATAGGCCAAAGTGATAACATTATTTACTGAATATGCTGGTGGGTGATAAAATTATCGTGGTTCTCCCCACTTGACTCAGATACTTTCGGAGTGCCTTGTAGGAGGTATGCTCTGCTCTGGCAGGGGTCGCTCAGGCAGACGGTTGATCCGGAAACGGTTACAGGAGTTGTCACTTAGGGTCCAGACCGGTCCAGACCCCCGTCACCTGTCTCAAATTGAACAGTCGCTTGTTTCAGGACTATCCGGATAATCTCTCCAGTCACCCCTTCCACCAACCTTTGCCTCGCTCTTCCCTTGTTAACAGTGACGTCGCCTTGTGCCTTTGCCAAATCTAACGGAACGTTATTCAAATCCGATAGTGTGTACTTACATGGAGTCCTTGGTATCTGCAACACCCATTTCTCTTTTCAGGATGTAACTGGACTTATTTCAGAGTTCGTCCTAATCAAATGTTGCACTAATAACCCTCCGGCTCCGTTTATAATCACTAAATCGCTCATAACGTACAGATGATAGTTCGAGAAATACATCATAAATGGTTGGCCCTCAAAACTTTTCAGCCCGATCAGATCATATATACTAGGGGTGTAGGGGTCAAAAAGTGTCTTTCAAAATAAGGATTTTTGGCAATGGCGTGTAGGGTGTCATTTTCGAATAAATTTTGGACGCCAAATCCAATGAGATGGGTACCGGAACGATTGGCGTCTTCTGGATGAGGTCATGGGCCAAAATGGGTACCTATTCACCCATTTCGAATGTGTGTTTTCGAGATTTATGGTACCAAGGCGTGTGGGGTATCATTTTCCACTAAATTTTAGGCGCTGAATCCAATGAAATGGGTCCCAGAACGATTAGCACCCATCGGAAGAAGTGATAGGTCAAAATGGGTATCTATCTACCGATTTTAAAAACGTGTTTTCGAGATTGCTGGTACCTAGGCGTGTTGGGTATCATTATCCACTAAAATTTTGGACCCTGAATCAATTGGAATAGGCTAGGACCCACCACACCCACTGTTTTCCCCATTTTTCCACTGTTGAAGAAATGAGTCTCCATGCGCCTGGTCCGAGGAATAACCAACCCGTGTGGAAGAATGTGCTGCATTATAGCATTATTCCTTGAACAATCAACCTGTTTTAATGCCAGTGATCATGCTCTCCAGCATTCCTGTCGTCCGCCGTCAGAACCGTGCTCGGTACTAAATTTTTTCAAAAGAAAACTCTAAAAATTGAAATTTCAGTCAGACTTTTGGCTTGATTTGGTCTCGAAATTTTTCACCCGAACGGATCAAATTAAGGGGGTAGGGGTCAAAATGCGTTTGTCGAAAAGTTGATTTTCGGCGATCAAGGCTTGTGGGGTATCATTTTCGGCTAAATTTTGGACACCGAATCCAATGAGATGGATCTCGGAACGATTGGCTCCCACTGGAAGAAGTTATGGGTCAAAATGGTTATCTATCTACCCATTTAGACTATGTGTTTTCCAGATTTCCAAGACCTAGGCGTGTGGGGTATCATTTTCCAATAATTTTTGGACCCTGTGTCGATTGGATTGGGTCCAGAATCCGCCACACCCATTGTTGCCCATTTTCCCCATGTTGAAGAAATAGGTCTTCTTTTTAGTTTGTAATTCACTATGAAAACGTCGAAGGTACGCTTGCTCATTTGACTGAGATTATGTGATCGGCTTGGTACTGACCTGTACACAGGTCAAGGTCCTATACAATTCATACTGGTTTTTGGATGAAAGCCCAGTCGTACTCGATTCTCTTTTGAGGAAATAACCCATTTACCGTCATCTTTCCAATTCCCCCTTTTATTCTTCCACCCGATGGAACCGTCTCGCGTCGGATGAAGTTATGAGGATTAAATTTCTTTTTGTTCTGAACGTCACAATAGCCAGCCGTTTGAAAGGGCTCGTGATCGGAAGGCTTAAAACCGAAGTTGGGGTGACATATTTCAAAACCGGTCATTGTAGTATTGTCGCAATGAAACGACAGGTTTAGCGACGAGACTCAACGAATGACGAACGGAATTCATATGTGGGATTGAACTGGGAATTCCATTTCTCCTCAATGGAATTGCAGTTTTGTTCATCAACAACGTTGACACTTTTGGACAATTGTTCAGTGTCGTCGCTATGAAGCAGATAATTTGAGAAGGAATTATACTGCAGTTAGTACAATTTCGAATCAAACCCCTATTTATTACCCCCATTCTTATTATTATTCCTATTATTTTATTATTATCTCTATTCATTATTATTATCTATATTCAATACTTGTTTTCATATTTATTTATATTTATTGGATAATTTGGCAAATCTTGATGTTACATGTGTACTGTAATGTAATTGTAGAAGTTAGGTTCATTTAGCTCGGTGGCAGATATAGTAGCTGCTCATCCCCTACCACGGGCATTTGCCCATATAGGGGATTCATTTCCATAATAATTGCGACAGGTCAATAAATGGCCTGAGCTGGATTTTCGTTTGCATCCCACTCTTGGTTCAAAACTTTTTCTCTAGAAATGAATTTTTTTTTTTTTTTTTATAATTCGAGTGAAACTCTTCCAAGATGCTTAATGTATTTTTGCCACGATTACGGTAGTTCCAGGAATGTGCGGAAGATATTTGCTCTGCTTATTACGACTTTTAAAAGTACCTACGTGATTATCACCACTCATTAATACTTTACCAGCCCGAACCAGTACAATATGTACAATTTTAGGATAGTAAAAAGATACATTCTCGACAAAGGCATTCAGCATTTCAGTCTGCTGCAACAACGCTGGCTTTTCTACGTATAAAGAAAAAGGCTAGGTACCAGAAATCTCAAAAATCCACATTCGAAATAGATAGATGTTTACCCATCATGGCCCGAAACCTCTTTTGGTGGGATCCAATCGTCCTGGAACCCGTCTCATTGGATTCAGGATCCAAAATTTAGTCAAAAATAACACTCAACACGCACAATCGTCGAAAATCCCAAATTCAATCATCAATAGGGTTTCGGACCCTTCCAATCGATTCAGGGTCCAAGATTTAATAGAAAACGATACCCCACACGCCTAGGTTCCAGAAATCTCGAAAACACATATACAAAATGGGTAGATACATACCCATTTTGACCCACAACTTCTTCCAGTGGGTGCCAATTGTTGTAGGACCCATTTCATTGGATTCAGCGTCCAAAATGCAGTGGAAAACGATATCCCACACGCCTACGTTCCAGAAATCTCGAAAATCCATTTTTCGAAATACACATTTTGACCCCTACCCCGCCCAAATTTCGTCCGGGTTGAAAACTTTCATGGACCAACTAGAACCAGAGACGGGTCTCTGACTGAAATGTCAGAGTTTCAGAAAAATATCTACTACCAAAATCGGCGTATCAACCAACATGTTAGGCTATGATTATGATGAACTCACTGCTTATATCGGCCTTATTCCTAACCTCTTTCTAGGGACCTAAAAAAACCTGCTACCAACTAAAAGACCGAATGCCTTTAACAAAAGACTTCCGAAGAGAGCTAATAAAAGAAAGTTAGTTTTTTTTTTTTTTCGTTCTCTCGTTTCCATCGACTCTTTTTTCATTCTTTGTTTCCTCTTTGTAGGAGAGTTCCTCTTACTTCTCTTATCGTTATCTTATTTATCGAGAAAGCAAATTACTTTGGGAAACAGCTACCAGAGAGGGAACGTTAGGAGTTGGAGTAACTTACACCCGTTCGGACCACTCGATTTCTTTTTGATACGAGAGTATCATTCACAGGAGTGGACCAGAAATGTCTTCAATTTGATAAAAATGGGAATTTAATTTTCATAGCGATTCTTTCTCCCGACGCTTGTCTAATAGATTTTGATTTACCTTTATTATTCCTTCCGTCGAAAATCTTAATAGGATACGCACAGACAGCTTTTATTCAGCACACTGCCATAGAATAGGGTTGGGATATCGACATCGATGTTTCGGAAACATCGATCTATCGGCTCTTATTCGATACCTACACAATATTAAATTTTTTATTTTTAGGAAGCTTTGTTGTCACTCAACAGACTGACAATGACAAGTTATGATTGCATTTGGAAAGCCATAGTTATAGCTTTTCAGTAATGAAAAGGATACGTAGGAGTCGCTGCCTGGCGGAGAAGAAGCGAAACAAAAAGTGGGGAAAATTTCCCATTACGATTTTTCTCCCCTTACAAACGTCAGCACTGAATCAACTTGCAAGAATGATAAGCACCGCTTGGCGCACACGATTACCAGTGTTGCCAACGCAACAACAACAATTTCCTCATTATTCCAAGTGCTCAGCTTTAACGTCCACGCCATTTTTGGTAGTGGAAAATTTTCTAAAAATCTGAAATTTGGGTTAGGGCTCTGTTTCCAGCCTAGGACGGTCCTCTAGACTTTTCAGCCCGATCGGACCAAATTTGGGCGGGGAGAGGTCAAAATGTGTTTTTGAAAAATGGATTTTCGAGATTTTGGGCGATCTAGGCGAGTAGGGTGTCATTTTCCACTAAATTTTGGACGCTGAATCCAATAAAATGGGTCCTGCAACAATTGGCACCCACTGGAAGAAGTTATGGGTCAATTGGCTACATGTTACCCATTTTTGAATATGTGTTTTCGAGATTTCTGGTACCTAGGCGTGTGGGGTATGATTTTCCACTAAATTCTGGACCATAGATCGATTGAAATGGGTTCGGGACCCGCCACACCCACTGCTTTCCCCATTTTTACCATGTTTGAATATGTATTTTTGAGATTTCTGCTACCTAGGCGTGTAGGGTATGATTTTCCACTAATATTTTGACGCTGAATCCAATGAGACGGGTCACGGTGCCCTCTGGATGAAGCTATGGGTCAAAATGGGTAGCTATCTACCCATTTCGAAAGTGTATTTTCGAGATTTTTGTAACCTAGGCTTGTGGGGTATCATTTGCCACTAAATTGTGGACCCTCAATCGATTGGCTTGGGTACGGGACCCACCACACTCACTGTTTTGTTCTGAATCTGCTTCTTCTAGGGTTGTGCTCCCAGTCTCTACAATATTCTGTCCTTAATTGCAACCTCTGGTGGAGGTATTGATTGCACCGAAAGCCCGTATAATTGATTAAGAAGTTGTTGGGACCCAATCTTTGATCAGACGCCGTCTACCCAGAGGGTCGATACACATAAACTGCTTTGGTAGTTCAAGGCCCAGCTACATCATTACTAAGTTAGTAGTCAACGAGTAGTACGAATACAAATGCAAACAACACCCAGTTCATTTGTGAAGTACGAGGACATTACAGTCCGACATATATTATAGATGAGCTCAAACTAAGCACCTCAAGGCGTTATCTGTCATCTCAAATGTGCACAAGCCAATCGGATGAGCCAGTATCAATGTAATGGTGTTGATCGAATGTCGATATGAGTGTTATGCTGCCATTTGAATATTGATCTCCCAAGCACCTTATGATTACGCGTGTCTACTCGCTCCTATATCGTTCTGGAGAACAGAGAATCTTCGTATTTACACACATTCGGTATGCACGCATATCAAGTTACGATCGACGTTCCCACATTCTACGCTGGAATTAATTAGCGTACGCTCTTAACGCACCCTTTGAAACAAACAATTAACTTGTAACATTTAATGTATGTCCCGAAAACAATAAGAGTTACAACGTAATAATACGCTGAAAATTCTTTCTTTGAGGTTATTCGTCAGACTCTGGAGACCCATTCCTTGAACATGAGGAAAATGGGGGAAACTGTGGGTGTGGTGGGTCCCAGACCCATTCCAATCGATTCAGGGTCCTAACTTTAGTGGAAAATGATACCCCACACGCTTAGACAGAATCTCGAAAACACATATTCAAAATTGGTAGATAAGTACCCATTTTGACCCATAACCTCATCCAGAGAGCGTCAATCGTCCCGGGACCCATTTCATTGGCTTCAGTGTCAAAATTTAGTGGAAAACGATACCCCTAGGTAGATTTCTCAAAACCCACTTTTTAAATAGGCCTCAAAACCCACTGGGGCCCATAACCTCTACAGGTGGGACGTACTAGACCCCTCGAAACGCCTAAAAAAATATTTGGGGCAATTTGGAGAGGTTGATGTACTTCATGAAAACATAGGTTCATGGAATAACCGATCAAAATCCCTAATTGAAATTGCCTCACCATGTTTTGTCTTGCCCAGAACTGAATGGGGTAGGCTGAGATTATGTCTCGTCCGTGGCTTCATCTTCTAATATCTGAATAACTTATTCGGATCGATGTTCAGACCCTGACTAATTGGTGTAATTGATTTTGGACTGCCAATTATTAAATCGACTCCAAAGTGAGTGGTTTGATTTGACTTCTCTTGTGCAGACAGTCCCTTTCAAAGTACTAACAATTTTATTGAAGCTCCTGTATGGAAATTCAAATTTTTCTTTTTGCAATATGCTCATAAGACTTGTAAACTATTCTGGAGGAACAAACGAATAAAATATTTTCAAAATTTTAAATTTTGTAACTTTGAAGTTGTGAGAAGTTGGCAGTTGAGTTATAGTGCCAAAATTTCACATGTCTTACAAGCATATTGAAGAAAAAAAGTTTGAATTTTCATACAGGAGCTCAATAAGTTGAGAATACTTTTGGAAAATCAGGCTGTGCAGTATGGGTCTGGTGGGGTAGGGCGGTCAGCGGCGACAGTTCGGCCGTCAGCCGCCAGATCGTGTTGCGTCGACAGACGAATAATGCCAAAGAGAACCTAATTGATTGTGGTACGCATTAAGCCTCCAAGTAGTTGACCACCTTTCGAAGAATACTTCATTCTAACGACGTATGGCCTCATTCGAATCATGTACAGTTCAAAACCATCCAACGGAAACCGACACTGAAGTGCCTCGAATTTATTACCGAACACCTGCGTAGAGGACCTTCGCTTTTTTCCCCTCTCATATTCACCAAGCAATCAGTTTTCAGCGAATAACAGCCGAGAGAGAAGATACGAGAGGGAAATAAAAATCTCTCCCTTTTCACCTAGATATTCCATTACGTTTTATGCCCATACCTCGACCGTGGAAAGAGAAATGGGGCGACGGAGAGAAAGTCTGCTACTAGAAAGGTTTTCTTTCAAGATCCATCTCATTGCCTGGATTCTCGTCTATTTTTCAGAAGGATTCATTTTTCCCTTAAGGTGAAGGGCGATGGTGAAGGTTATTCACTCGTAGGAATGACAGGAGGGTGAGAAAATTAGGCCTTTTTTCAACCTCCTGAAAGACAAAACGTCACTTACGGAGTTAGGCCCTTTTTACTAATTTTCTACATTGTAAGGAATATGTTGAGTCGCGAGAGTTTATTGGCACATTGGAATTGTCATGTAGGTATGTTCTCATGCAAAAAGTCAATCTCTCCGATTCGGCCCAATAAATTTTTCTGGGCTTTCCAAAGTGTCTAGATCAAAAAAATGCTGCAAATTCTTACACACGGGTTGGTTATTCCCCAGACCAGGCGCATGGAGATTCATTTCTTCAACATGGGAGAAATGGGGGAAACAGTGGGTGTGGCGGGTCCCGGACCCATTCCAATCGATTCAGGATCCAAATTTAGTGGAAAATGATACCCCACACACCTAGATCGCAAAAAATCTCGAAAACCCATTTTCCAAAAAACACACTCCGCCAAAATTGGTCTGATTCATGGGTCTACCCATTTTGAATGTATGTTTTGAATGTATGTTTTCCGTATTTCTGGTGCCTAGGCGTGTGGGGTATCATTTTCCACTAAATTGTAGACGCTGAATCCAATGAAATGGGTCCCAGGACGATTGGCAGAAGAAGTTATCGGTCAAAATGGGTATCTATCTACCCATTTTGAGTATGTGTTTTCGAGATTTCTGGTACGTAGGCGTGTGGGGTATCATTTTCGACTAAATTGTGCACGCTGAATCCAATGGGACGGGTTTTCACACAATCTCCATGCTTTTGGTCCGAGAAATAACCAACCTCCGTGAATGAATTCGCAGTTTTGTGATTATATTCGAGTGAAAAAGGAAGAAATTGTTGAACCTCTTGAACGCAGATACAAACATCCAGGTGATAACATGGTATTAATGATATTATTCAGAAAATTGTAGGTAGGTAGTGTGTATCTAGAAAAAAGGAGGAGCGTTATGTGATATAAAATGGGGTATGAAATAGGTTTTTGCCATATCGTGAGTCGAGTAAAAGGAGAGGAAGTAAAAGAACATGGAAAAATGGCCGGAGTTATACGACGTTCCCTAAGCTATGGGGTATTACTCATTCAATAACGTTTAGTGGGGCGTGACTCACGAGTTTTACCTTCCGAAGCTAAACGACCCGTGGGTTGATGAAAATTAAATGAGGAACATCAGTGGGTCGAGAACGCGAAGCATTACCAGGCGAGTCGGTGCTAAATGGTGAAAAAGAAGTCTTCGTCAGAAGAGAACTGAAAAATGAAGAACCTCCCCAAAGTAAATGACGCAATCTGGGGAAGGAAAAGGGACAGTCGGAAAATTCGCGGGCCTCGGGCAAAAGGTAGATTCGGTAATATTTTAAAACTGATGTCGGAGTGGTGGGGGTAGTGGTACAGAACGGAGTGCGGAGATATGGGAGCTCTGAGTAATGCAGGTAAGAGCAAATGAGGTTGTCACCTCAAGCAAACGACGCTAGGAGCGAGCCACGATGGATGGTTGGCTTTAAATTTCTCTTCCTTCAGCGCTGAAGGCCTTTTTCCAGACCCATCACGAAGAAATGGAAAGTAACTCGGGGTTATCAGGCAATAGATTGACGTAATGGGCTGTCGACCTCGTTCGTCTTATTTAATTTTTCCTGCTTTTCCAACGGATCTTTCTATCGCTACGAATGAGACACTTAGAGCCACCTCTTATCTGGGAGTCTCACTTCTGCCACGACGACGACAGATGATACTGATCCTTGATGTTCTATTGATTGTGCCATCAATATTGTAAGATCGTACCTAGTCACAAAACGTTGCAATCATATACAAAGGTGGAGCATTTTATTTATTTATTACAATCACGGAAACAAGCCCAATATTATATTATTTAAAAAAAAAAAAAAAAAAAAAAAAAAAATGAACTGTGTGAGATTGAGCAGCTGAAGAGGCTCGTAGACAGCATAGTACCCTTTTGGCGGTGGTGGAATGAAGGGAGAGTCTTCATTCCAGGAAAAAGATGGGACACCAGGTAAATTATAATCCCCAGCGTGAGGATGATGGTTACCAGAATACATAGTGGTGATGGATTCCAGGTCCTGGGAGGACCGCACGTAAGCGGAGAGTGGACAGTAGCCAGGTAGGTAGATGGTCCCAACAATCATACAGAGATCAGGAAGCACGACGAAAGTTTGCTCAAGGAACGGGATAGAGCGAAGACGAGTGGAGACAGCAACTAATACCCCACCTCCAACCCGCTCAATCGTATTATTCGAATGGGAATGGTTGGTGCGAAAGATGTGATAGTTGGAGAGACGGAGTTCAGAGGAGTCAACCTCAGGACGAAGATCGTGAGTAAGATGAGGAGCAAGATGGTGCAGAACAGGCAATTTGGTATTGAGGCTACGGACATTCTGGTATAGAAGAGTTAGCTTTGTGGAACTGGGCTTATTTCGGAGTTTTTTGGATGGGAAATAGAAGAGCGACGAACTTTCACTATACCTATGAGGAATACCGGATACGAACTTGATAGTGTGGTCAGTTCACGCAACTCAAGGCGGAGCTTATCAAGCTGACGACACTGGGCTGGAGTCCTATCCGCTGAGGCAGCAAAATGGCGAAGATGAAGCCCGATTGGCAGAGAGAATTCTTGAGACTGAGCCAGGAGAGCCCAGATTAACGAGAAGAGGACGTGGTCGATCGTTCTTAGGCGCCCTGCCCAGACGACGGAAACGATGAACGGCACTTTCATAAGCAATGTTGAGTTTAGTGAGACCGTCGGAAATGAATGCACAATCATTTTGAGCTGATGCAGGGCCTGCCTGCTCGGGAACTTTGTAGGCAAGCAGAGGTGGGTTGGAGGGCAGCTCCGGACTCATTACAATCCATTCAGCGCCCAACAAGTAACCCGTCGTTTTCACGTAACGGGCTAGGGATCCAAAAATAGACCTAGGCGAATAATTAGTGGGAGATTAAAGACTTTCACTTACCGTCCGGAATGTCTGCAATGGTCGGTCATGGACGCCAAGTACACCTGAATTTACCAAGCTCTGAGGAATGGGGTTTCGTGATTGAAAATACAAGGATTCAATATTGATTTATAATAGATGCAATTGACAGAAATATAAAATACGGAATGTCTCGGCCGAGAAGGATATTGACTATTACGTAATCTAATTATTGAGTAGGCAGAAGTGAAGGGCTGAGGGCCAAAAGAATTTACGGGATAGCTGAAGGCTCAGGAATGTTTGATTTAACAGAACGGTAAAATGAAAGTGATTTGTTAGCGTCCTCCCCTAATTCCTTTCTCTTTTCCTAACGCACGACAGACGACATGCTAAATAATACGGTCACAATCTACAACTCTATGATCAGCTTTCTGGTGACTAAATGTCAGGGCTTGGGCCAGATTTAGGGATTCGACTTTCGCGTTGCGAGGGTACGAAACAGAGTTATTTCGCCACTTACGTGTACCAACTCCTTCGGATGGAGACAACAGGGTGATGTTTCTCTTCGCTGCTCGGCTTCGGTCAGGGGAACGCCGTCCAGGCCGGAGGAGGCGAGACTCTTTCCGACGGAGGTCCGACGACTGGCGGTGCGTGGGAAACCTGGACTATTGGCCGTCGAATCGGGCGCGAACGGATCAACACTCGGGTCCGACGGGGGATTTTCAGTTCGTATAAGGGCCCACTGTTACGGGAGAGGAATTGGCTGATCTCCCAATTCCCGAGTTCTCACCCTGAAGGAACCACGATGCACTTGTTCCCTCAGGTCACTTTCACAACACCGGCTTCACAAGGGGTTGATTTGCTTCGCGTCGGTTGTTCCGCTTCGATGTTCCGCCCCGAAACAGGTTGTTTTGCTGGGGTTGTTCCGCTCCGGTTGTTCCGCCCCGAAACAGGTTGTTCCGCCCCGCCCCTGCCTCGCCTCGTCCTCTCGAGATTATGGCGAGCAGGGGGGGCCAACCTCGTTTCGGAGATCCCAACTTTCCTTCACTTGAGTTCGTACACGACTGCCTGATGTTCCTTTTCCAGTCCGCTCGTCAAGTCGCCTTCCCCTCCTACTCCTCCCTGGGTGTCTCGCGCCGCCCATCGCCTAACCAATCCAATGAGGACACGCCTTTCGCCCAGCTGGGGTCAGGCGCTTGGAGGGGAGAGGGGTCGATCCGTCCCCCGCCGCCGAAGTTTCTTGACGGGGCGCTTGGAATCTGCCGCCCCGTTACACAAATAGTGGAAATATTAATATATGATACCCTACACGCCACAGATAGTTTTTTTCTGAAGAAGGTGAGGAAAATCTTTTGAGATATCGAGGGGGCGGGGGGACGCAACTAGACCCGGGCTGGGGAGATTTTCGCCCACTAAAAACCTCACCACCTTTTCCCACGTTGGGGCCCAACCTGGAACTGTTTGGCCATTACTTCAGGCTGGGTTCCGATTTCTGCCTTCTAGCTGGTCCCATTTGCCTGCAGTTCCCGTTGCCGGGCCCTTTCCTTGACGTGCTTACCTTCCAAGATGATTAAGATGTGTCCTCCCATGGCATTCCACTTTGAATTGCTCTCCAGCATCCTGGCAGGAGCATCATCATCTCCTCGTGGTGGGATGGTGTCATTTTAGCTTTCTTGCAATCTGCCATCGCTCTCAGATTCAAGAGCTATTGTAACGATTGATTCTCGATTCTCTCTGGCAAGTCAAAGTTCAAGTCAACACGTTACAGATAATACGAGGCTTGTCCGTAAAATAAGTTCCACGGACTGCCGCTGGCGCTAGGATCGCTAGGATCGACCAGACAGCAAAGGCAGGTTATTTGGTTCCTCCACTACAATTCCTCACCAAGCCAGCTTCCCTGCGACGTTTAGTTTTGGATATGGGAGAAAAAAATTTCTTCCATGAGTCTTGGGTTGATCATCGAAAGGAAAAGATCGATTTTCACCATCGCTACCACCATTGAGACTAAAGATTGATAGTCCAAAAACGATTTCTCCCATTTTGATGACATGAGTCTCCATGCGTCTGGTCCGAGGGTTTTTGTGTTTGTTTAACAGCCTCATGTGTCTTTTTTTTTTTTAATTTTAACGATACAAAGATTGAAACAGAATACCCATCTACGTTCATACTGGATTTAGGATTTAGTCTGTGTTGAGATTGTTTCATTGCTGATCCAAGTCCTTGGAGACTACGTGACGTTCGACTGGCCCACAGCAACATCAATCTTGCTTCCACTCTCAGTCGTGCGTAATAATGTTGATTCCAACAATGCTTACTCATCGCTTTTACATTAGCTAAATGACCCAAACTACGTATTTACCCCTGCCCACTGTGGTGATCATGAGTGAGCTGAGGTCTCATTTTGAACACTGCATTTATCTTAGGCGACACGTTCAGTTCAATGTAGAAAATAAGGATAACATACGATATCACATTAGTTCAGAGAGAAACTCTGCTCCATTAAGTTATCTGACGTAATTGGAATCAGAATCGCTTTAGCACGGCTAAGAATCATGAAAAGTAAGGCGGCTATGACGAATTAGACTCAACAACAATCATCAAAAATAGTTCTTGTGGATTTCAATGTATTTTCATCTGTCAGCGAAGTGAGTACGTTATAAATTATACAAATACAGGCGATTGGCAATATTCTGCAGGGAAATCACACTAATTACCTCTGTCTCGTCACCAGACTCATTTAGAATCCATTCGAATTCGTTAGGATATTTCAAATTCAACATGGGTCGTCTGAAGCCTGACACTGGTAATTTCAACTGACGTGGCATAATGGACTTCTTAACATTGAATTAGTGATGAGTGATATCCCAGGTGGAAAGGGCAATGTCGATGTACATTTCTTCATAGCCGCATGTGAGCGTTGGTTTGGGCTGTCATCTGAACGAACAAAGATAGTTTTGGCTATAACGACGGAAGAACAGATATTTTTGCTTGTCGAAAATTAATTTTAGTTGGTTATTCAATGAATAATCAACCAATGTTTTCATGCAAAAAATCAATCTTTCCAATTCGTCCCAAAAAAAAAAAAAAAAAAAAAAAAAAAAAATCTGGGCGTATTAAGGTGTCTAGATCAAAATTAGAGAATGTCTGACCGCCGTCCACGCAAATTTTGGTAGTAGAACATTTTCTATAAATCTGAAATTGATGTGACAAATGGACTATAGAAACGGCTACCAATAAAGTGGATGCCATTCTGGTTTTGAGAGGCCTTCTAGGGTAGGGAGCCTTGTGAAAATTATGCCAATTTTTTTGCAGGGGTAGGATCGGACCAGGTGCATGGAGACTCATTTCTATCATCGATTCAGCGTCCAAAAATTAGAATAAATGATACCCCACACGCCTAGGTACCAGAAATTACAAAACCCTCTTTCGAAATAGGTAGGTAAATATATATACCCATAACCTCCTCAGGTGGGTGCACAACCGCAAAATTAGCAAATGTCCGTCTGCCGCCGATTTTGGTAGTAGAAAATTTTTTTAAAATCTGAAATTTTGGTCAGGGGTCCGTTCATGGCTCTAGATGGTTCTCGAAACGTTTCAGCCCGATCGGGCCAAATTAGGGCAGAGTAGGGATCAAAATGTGTATTTCGAAAAATGGATTTTCGAGATTTTTGGCGATCTAGGCGTGTGGGGTATCATTTTCTACAAAATTTTGGACGCTGAATCCAATGAAATGGGTCCGAAAACGATTGGCGCCCTCTGGATGAGGTTATGGGTCAAAATGGGTGCCTATCCACCATTTGAATGTGTGATTCTAGATTTCTAGTACCAAGGCGTGTGGATTATTACATTTTGGACCTGTATCGATTGGAATGGAACCGGAACCCACCACACCCATTGTTTGCCCCATTTTCCCCATGTTGAAGAAATGAGTCTTCATACGCCTGGTCTGAGGAAAGCCCACGTGAGAGAATTTGCAGCGTTTTAAAGTTCAATTTAATACATTCTCGAAGGAACACATCACGCAAAAAAGAAAATTAGAGTGGATTATATCGATTTTTCACAAAATTTATAGTGAAAGCCACCTGATTTGTATCAAATGCAGCTCAATCCAAAATGCTTTTTGGTTTGGAAAAAGGATCTAATATGAAAATTCCCACAACAACTATATTGAAATAATCTCAGACCGCTGAAGTGTCGATAAATGACTACTTGAACTAATTTCATAGGGTGTAAGACGTTTTTTGTCTCTCCTGTAAAATTTTTGAAAATTGATCAAGCCGGTTGTGATATTAAACGCCTCACATGTTGGCATTAACTAGTTTTTTTTTGGCTTTTCACATCAAAATGAAAGCCTTATGAAATCCTGACGAATATACTTGTGTTCCTGAAACCAATAAGAGGATTTTTTCTTGATCAGGTAAGTACATCTAGATAATCTCACTAACCAAAATGCACTTGCCTGACGAGGCATGCAAGAGACGGTTTAACCTTACCGTAACGAACTCTCTTCTTCCGATGGGTTGTAAAATGTTGGGGTATCCTATTACTCGACCTGAAAGACACGAGACCGCCTTTTGTGTTGGTTAGAAATGTCAGTCAGAGGAAAGCTCTTGAGAGCTCAAGCGGCGACTCTCTCGTTATAAAACCCGCGAAGTGGAGTTCGTTGGTGTCGGAGGGGATGTGTCGAGGCAATTTGGATTATAAGGGAGCAGAAGCCAAAAAAACGCTGCATATTCTTTCACAGGGGTTGGTTATTCCTGGGACCAGTCGCATGGAGACTCATTTTTTCAACATGAGGAAAATGGAGAGAAACAGAGGGTGTGGCAAAGCCCGGACCCATTCTAAACGATTCAGGGTCCAAATTTTGGTGGAAAATGATACCTCACACGCCTAGGTACCAGAAATCTCGAACACATTCGAAATGGGTGGTTAGGTACCCATTTTGACCTATAACATTGTCTAGGAGCACCAATCGTGACAGGACCCATTTTCTTGGATTCAGCGTCCAAAATTTAGTGGAAAATAATAACCAACATGCCTAGATCGCCAAAAATCTAAAATTCCATTTTCAAAAAAAAAAAATTTTTTTGACCTCAACCCCACTCAAATTTGGTTTGATCGGGCTGAAAAGTTTTGAGGACCAACCAAAGCCAGAAACGGTTCTCTGACCAAAATTTCAGATTTTTAGAAAATTGTCCACTACCAAAGTCGGCGGGGGTGGGGTCAAAATGTGTTTTTTGAAATATGGATTTTGGATTTGGTGATTCCAAATCGGAATCATATATACTAGGGGTGTAGGGGTCAAAATGTGGATTTTTGGCGATCTAGGCGTGAGGGGTATTATTTTCCACTACATTTTGGACGCTGAATCCAATAAAATGGGTCCCAGAACGATTGGCGCCCTCTTGATGAGGTTATGGGTCAAAATGGGTACCCATTTCGAATGTGTTTTCGAGATTTCTTGTCCCTAGGAGTGTGGGGTGTCATTTATCACTAAATTTGGGACCCTGAATCGATTGGAATGGTGCTGGGACCCCCACACCACTGTTTCCCCATTTTCCCCATGTAGAAATGAATCTCCATGCGCCTGGCCCGAGGAATAACCAACCCCTGTGAAAGAATTTGCAACGTTTTGATCTAAACAGTTTGAGAAGTCCAGAAAATTTTTTTTGGCCGAATTCGAGAAATTGACTTTTTGCATGAAATGAACTTATGTACTAAAATGCGAGAGATGTGAATTATTAATCGACAATGAACAATGAATTGAACCGTTATCCCCGTCTCGTCCTGCGTAGGAAATGTTCCCTCCCTCGCATAATTGCACATCTCATACCTCCGGAAATTTCCTACACTACCTTTCACGCATCACCAACACCCTTTACATAACGGATGAGCACGATCGATTCAGTTTCCCGTGTATGTTCATCCAAGTCCTGTTTTTGTTGCAGAAACCAGTTGGCGGTACGTTGTTCAGCCTCAGATCTCGTCGGCAAGAACAATGCTACTTCGCCGTCGAACTTGCCGGCCAGGACGCAATAAAGCTAGTTCATTCTGGACCCAACGGTACCCAAAGCGTGCTCATTCCGGCTTTAATGGGAGATGGAAAATGGCATCGCTTGGCTCTGGGGTAAGTCCATCTCAACTCTCAAAATAGCTCTCAGTAGCGCGTTGCCCGTGGATAAACTACCAAAACCATGCTACCTCAATTTGACAAGAGCCCAACATTTCATTATATTCGAAATCTCAGATAGAATTTCTTTTGGTCGCCAGAAGAACGTAGGCGTGGTTCATTTCCGAGACTTTTGAAATTGAGAATGAACTGTGAAAAAAAAAAAAAAAAAAAAAAAAAAAAAAAAAAAAAAAACCTGCAAATTCTCTAACGTGGG
>CM034000.1:28447372-28585168 GCA_019603395.1 Cyrtorhinus lividipennis
TGGGAAAATGTTTGAATAGGAACGAAAAACGCAAATTCTTTCACAGGGGTTGGTTATTCCTCGGACCAACAGCATGGAGATTAATTTAAATCAATTCTGCGTCCATAACCTCTTCCAGTGGGCACCAATCGTTTGTGACCCATTTTATTGGATTCAGCATCCAAAATTTAGTGGAAAATGATACCCCACACGCCTAGATTCGCCAAAAATCTTGAAAATCCATTTTTCAAAATATACATTTTGACCCCTACCACCGCCCGAATTTGGTCCGATCGAGCTGAAAAGTTTCGAGACCAACTAGAGCCGTGAACGGACCGCCTGACCCAAATTTCAAGATTTTTAGAAATCTTTCTACTAGGTACAAAATCGGCGTGGACGGCGGAAGGACATTTTAATTTTTTGATCTAGACACTTTGAAACGCCCAGAAAAAAGTGTTGGGCCAAGTCGGAGAGATTAGCTTTTTGCATGAAAACATAGGTTGATTATTCAACGAATAACCAACCAAAATCGGATAAGCTGATCACTCATAATTACGAAGTTGAGACTGTTGGGACCACTACTAAAACTGTTAATCGAGCAGTAGTTTCTTGAGGCGTATGTGATTAAAAAAAAATGTCATTACAAATCCCGGAATTATTACTGTCTACAGCAGATGACCAAGTTTTGACTTATCAAGCACGTCAACTTCGGAGCTTTCTAGCTCCTGATTCAATTTTGCTTTCGGGACGTTCTATTAACATTTACATAGGTGGAGAGCCCATCACTGGTGGCTTGACGTGTTAATCTTCGCGATTAACTTCCGAAGACGAGTTTCTCAATTGAGCGAGAAGTTTACGGCTGGCGGAAGAGGGCGCCGCTCGAATTTCAAATTGATTCAGCGCATCAGCAGTTGAGGCGACAGAACCGCCATAAGCCCCAGAGTTGTCTACAAAGTTTAGACCAATTTTCGATGTTTCGTCCAGAGGAAAACTTTGACGAGGGTACAAGGATTCATACCAGTGGCGCTGAAACTTCTAACTCAGAGTGAAAAAAGTAAGTAAGCTAGTTTGAAACTGTTTTGGATTCACACGGTCTCGCATAATCCGTAAGAAGTTCCCTGACACACAGAAGGAATGCCGTACCTACGAGTTGTAAATAAATAAGATATTTTTCCGAAGCAAAAATTATAACAACCCAAAGAAAAAAACTGTTTGGTCTCAATCCGAGGAAGATGAGGATTTCACCATTCAGTTTGATAACTTGAGCAAAAGCCCACGAGTAAAAGTAATGGCCATCACTACCCCAAAAAACTCGAACAAAAGGCTACTGAATGATAAGGAATAAAATATCGTCACAGATACATCATTCAAAATGTATTTTCTATCATACCTCCCCCTACTTCCCTTCGTTTCGCATTTTCTTGACGTCCCTCGAGCACAGATATTGCCCGCCTGAGGGAAAATAACGAAGAGGGGGTTCATATTTCTTGACAGCCGGGAAAGATGATAAGAGGAGGGGGTGAAGGGCTACAGCAGGGCATTCGGGGTCATTTATTACTTGAAAAACAACGGAGATCAAGTCTTCCATGCCCACTATGGTTGGCTAGGGACTTGAGAATTGATAACCTGAATTTTTTCTACTCACGTTTCTGACACCTATCGCCCAGGTCAGTGCCCCTTAGATTATTCTGTGACTTATTCGCTGTATTTCTTTACCTGCAACATCAAAACAATTGTTTGTTTAGTGAAAAACTTTTATTTTAGTGCACAAAAAAAAAAAAAAAAAAAAAAATCTAAAGGAACATCAAAATTAAGTTCTTAATAGCCATTTAAAAAAACTATTAACGGGGATTTTCTGGTGTCTTAAGATCTTTCAAGGTGTCAAAATCAATATAAGCAAGCACGCCGTCCACCGTCAACGCCCATTTTGGTAGTAGACAATTTCATAAAAATCAGAAATTCGGGTCGGTGGCCCTTTTCCGACTTTTGTTGGTCTTCAAAACTTTTCAGCCCGATCGGACCAAAGTGGGGGGGGGGGGGGGGGTACGGGTCAAAATGTGTATTTAGAAAACAAAAATTTAAATATTAATTTCCAACGTGGGGTATTGCTTTCCACTAAATTTTGAAGCTGAATCGATTGAAATGAGTCTCCATGCGCCTGTTCCAAAGGAATGAGCCAACCCATGTGAATGAATTTGCATCGTTTTTTGTTTCAAGGGTGTTGTGGTGAATCCTCGTCTCGTCCCCAGTGACAATCAGTTCGAAAATTGAATCTCCCTCGGCTTCGAGAAGGTTGGAAAATTCCAAGGCAGCTGCAACCCGGTTCCCATTGTGTTCATCCGCCAACAGCCTTAGCACCCAACGAGCTCAAACCTTCGAATATTGGAGATTTTCCGAGACTATACGACCAACTGACCTTTTGCTATTTTTTTCTTTCAAAGAAGGGATGATGTTCGTTAAAAATTTTATCAATGGAGAGCATCAGTTTTTGACAAAGTTGATCAAAATTGTCCCTTTTCATGCGTCGTTTTCGACCTTTTTTCCGGTCGGATTTCGATGTTTGGGTGCTCATTCGACGCAGAATTTTGTTTTCATTAATTTTTTATATAGCTGATTTTTTGCTAGAATGCATCATTTACGAGTTATTGGCAAAAACCTAAGCAAATCCCAAAAAATCGTTGGTTTTTTGAAAAACTTATTGCTCAAATTTTCGGCAGAATTGTAGCCATGAAGACTGTATGTTTATTGAAACGTAATGAAGTTTGAAATGACATGTCAATAGGTCACGTTGCAGAAAGGAATAAACGGAGACACAAGTTGTCATCATGACAAAGGAAAAGTAATCATTTCCGGGGAGGTTTCAAGCTGCCTACTGAATAAAAACTACTATCGCAAATCACGAAATGATTTATTTAACCACAGCCAGATGGTTTGGAAGTGTCAAAACTCCAGTTCTTCTGTTAGAACACCAACACACTGGGCGTGCTTGATCCCAAAAGAGAAAGAAGGCGACTCTCTGCCTGAGCAAATATCCACAAAATAAGCTCCAGGGACCAGGTCCTGTGTCTCGGACGTTATTTGATTTTGCCTCGACCGAGAAGCCGAGCGCTGGGTCCGCTCTTGAGGAACGCATTATTGTCATATTCGTACTCGTTCGGTCCCAGGCGTGTAATGATACGGTTTTTTATTTTTCTTGTCCCAATTTCTTCCAAGTCTGTTGAAAAAACGAACGACTTGAAGAATGCGAGAGAGCAAATTCTTCAACGCGGCTGTAAATTCAACCAATCTCATCCGAAGAAGTTCATTCATTAAATGAGTTCTTTCATTCGTCTGGGAATGCGACTGATGGAAATTGCCTTCTCGTGTCATGAGCTGACAACGGAGGTCATTTGGTTGACGGTTGCATTTCCCCTGGTTAATAAGATCGTTCAAGTACTTGAGCACGGGATGTTCCCGTGAATTGAACACGGGATCACACATCTAAGCTTCTAGGAAGACGAGACAGCCCTAAATACGACCCCACCAATCAAGACGGGAGGACAATTTCACTTTTTTTTTTTGTTGGTTATTTCTTGAATAATTAACTACTGTATTCATGCAGAAAGTAATTCCGATTCGTCCCAACATTTTTTTGTGGGCGTTTCAAGGTGTCTAGATCAAAATGCGCAAATTTCCCCGCCGTTTTTGGTAGGTAAGCCTTTTCTAGATTTCTAGTAGCCTTACATTTCAAGTAGAAAAATTTCTAAAAATCTGAAATTTGGGTCAAGAACCCGTTTCTGGCTCTAGTTGGTCCCCAAAACTTGTTACTTTGATCGGGCCCGATTTGGGGATGAGGGTGGGGATGGATGATCAAAATGTGTTTTTCGAATAATGGATTTTCAAGATTTTTGGCGATTTAGGCATGTGGGTTATCATATTCCACTCAATTTCGGACGCTGAATTCATAGGAATGGGTCCCAGAACGATTGTCGCCCACCGGAAGAGTTTATGGGTCAAAATGGGTGCCAATCTACCTATTTCGAACATGGGTTTTCGAGATTTCTGGTACCTAGGCGTTTGGGGTATCATTTTCCACTAAATTTTTGACGCTGAATCGATTGGAATGAATCTTTATGCTTCTGGTCCGAGGAATAACCAACCCCTAAGAAAGAATTTACAGCATTTGTTGTTCTCCAAGCGATATTCAAAACTCAGTTGATTACAGGAATAAATTTCACTCTTAAACTTTATAAGACTTGACTATAATTTAACATTGCGATGATGCAATAAGATCAAATTTTTCGTATAATTATGCTCTAATTATGTAACAATTAGTTAAATATACAAATCTCACTGAATGCCGCCTCGTACTTCACCACAGGGTTCAAACTATCGTCCCGCTAACTAAACGGAATAAATTGCGAGCCCGTCTTAGCTCAATGAATATTCATGGCGGTATATAACGGGAGAAAGGTCGAAACATTCATTACGCCGAGCATTGCGAGATTTATTGAGTTCTATCCAAGAAATAAATAAATGTGAAATATGGTCCGCAATTAAAATATGCACTTTTCAGCGGAAGGTAACGCACTTCAGTTTGAAACTTCTAGAGATTTGAATGTTTAATTCATAACCAGGCCGTCCTGAAAAATCTTGGGATCGACCGAAGACGGGAAGGAATTGAGCTCTGGCTAGCAGTTTGGAATCGTTTCAATTTTTCTTCTAAGAGATTAAATTTGTTGATATTCGTATTTGTGGTCCAGAAAAGAAGTAAGTAAGCATTCTCTAACTTATTCCTGCAGCCGAATGTGTTTGCGCAGTTTGCGCAGAAATTGATTGGTATTGTTGAAGTCACATCTAAATGCAGGAGAGCTTGGATTGAAGGAATTCTCCTGAGAGGAGTGCTACGGGTTTCTGCGATGAACTGTTGCTGGCCACTCCATTTAACGGCCCAAAATTACCTACAAAACTGAGCGTTTACAGGTCGAAAATGGGCAGTGGAGTGGAACACCGATACTGACATACGAGCCGACGGGGCGCTGTTGTAAGTCGGATGACTATCGCCCACAGCGCTCGGCACATGGTAATCGCCAGGTCCTGGCGTGTTCATCGAGCTCTTGTCCTCGCTGTGGCGGCCAAGCAAACGGGCTTCCGGAGCGTTGTGAGACCGCGGGTTATCGTGTTTCTCAGGCGAATAGCGACCGGGGCCTGGAGTCAAATGACCTGCGAAAAAAATATTTTAGCGGCTCGACAACGCGGGTAATAAAACTGGCTACCTAACGTTTGTTTGTACGGGATATTAGGTGGCTGCTGACCTTGAACTGAACTCGTTGAACGAATCCTATTTCTTACTGCAATGCATCTACGTTACAACCTTGAATTACCACAAACACTACCTCACCCAGAGATACCTTCACTCCTTACTCTTACAGCCTTATGTTGGGTTCACATGGACGCGGTTTCTCCATTAGCGGCAACTGCGGTAGAATGGTGGGGGAAATTTTGAGTTTGGGTGTTCACATGGATGCGGTGCGGCAAGCGCGTTCGTGGAGCTGATTGGTGGCAAATCAGAGATAACAAAAATGAGATGACAAAAACGGCGGGGAGAGCTGCGCCAAGACCCACTGCGCATGCGGTAACTGCGGCAAATATCAAAATGATTTGATGTGTACAGACCGCATCAAAAGTTCACCTGCGGCAGCTGCGATAGACCCGTGGAGCCAATCAGATGGCCGAACGCGTTTGCCGCCCTACGGACCAACGGAAAAACCGCGTCCATGTGAACCCAGCTATACTCTCTTATATTTCGACCACTGAATGCATTAAGTACAGATTTGTGATATACGATTCTAGTTGATCCAGTTGGAAAATCATAGGGTTGGTTATTCCTCGGACCAGGCGCATGAAGAATCATTTCAATCGAGTCAGCGTCCATAACCTCTTCCGTTTAACGCCAATCGTTGAATTCAACGTCCAAAATTTAGTGGAAAATGATATCCCACACGCCTAGATCGCCAAAATATAAAATCATTTCAAAATACACACTTTGACCCCTACCCCGCCCAAATTTGGTCCGATTGGGCTGAAAAGTTTCGAGGACCAACTAGAGCCGGAAACGGACCCCTGACCCAAATTTCCGATTTTTTGAAAAATTTCTACTACCAAAGTCGGCGTGAACGGCGGACGGACATTTGACTTTTTTTGATCTAGACACCTTGAAACGCCCAGAAAAAATTGTTGGGCCCAATTTCAGAGATTGACTTTTTGCATGAATACATAGGTTGATTATTTAAGGAATAACCAACCAAAAAACAGGCACAAAGGCGAGGAAGACTTGAATGAAAAACGTTAAAACGAACAATGAACTAATTCAATTGAATGAAATCGCCAAAATAAGACCAAACTCATACCCACAAAATGTTTTTAAAATATTCCTAGTTGCTTTTGCTGCTGGGTAACTTGTGTCAACACTCCCCCATTCCACAACACAAGTTATGCCCAATTGGATTCAAGTTTTACTAGAATCTTTTCGTAGTCAAAGGAGAAAACAACTGAAAAAATGCACAACAGTTGGTCGTTTTGAAGATATTTGTTCATTTTCTACGAGCTGTATTACCTCCACTATTAGAGCCATGGAGTTCCGCAAGTTTTCTTTTTTAAGACAAATTTTCAATTGTTCAAAATTTGATTATTCTCATACTATGATGCCTACGCATAAAAATTGAATTTAAAAAGTTTGAAAATGTCTTTGTGTTTAGAAAAAGTGTTTAGAGTGATTTTCCCCAGGGAAATGATAGCTACCCATAGGACGCTAGGTCACCCCCCTTATCGCAATATTTTCACACGAATATAGACCTATGCTAATCAATTAACGTTATGAAGCACGCTGAAGAAGGAGTCACTCGCTGCTGGGTTCAGCTTTTTCAGTATATACGGTAGCGTGGCCGAGCGGTCTAAGGCGCTGGTTTAAGGCACCAGTCTCTTCGGAGGCGTGGGTTCGAATCCCACCGCTGCCATTAATATTTTACAAAATTTGGTATTTTTTTAAATAACAGGCGAAAATACATTCATTCCGCTAATACCTTTGTTATAGTTGATTACACGTCCCAATAAAACAGGTCCCGTTTGCGTCACTGGTCCGAACCTTGTCGTTTCGTTGCAATTATAAATTGGGCCTGGTATCGAGTCCTGCGCCCTCTTCGGGTATCGACTGGAAGTTGAAAATGTGAATGCCGGTTCACGTTTTTTAGTCGGATCGTGCTCAAAGTAGCCGACAAGGCTGGTCGCAGCATATTCCCCAGGTCCAGGAGCTTTAAAGTTAGGAATAGCATGGATATTAGGGCAGAAATGAGAGAGAGAGAATGGAGATGTGAGCAGAATAGATGCAAATGGGGGCAAAATAGTGGTCTTTGAATGCAATATTGTTATAAATTTAGTCGAGAGTCAATATCACTGAAAGTTGTTTTAGGCGTTTCACCTCGGCTTTTGAATTTTTCACTCCAGCCAGGACAAATATACCGAGTGTAATGCGCCTTCTACCCATTTACTCAACGTGATATACCTCACTAATTTTATCGGTTACACGGTAAGTAATGAATACGAAGGGAGACGCATACTGAGGTCCTGAGCGCACGTGCTCTTTGGCCTGACTTTGGGCCCGCGTTCAACAGGTGGTTGCGGAGGCGACTGGTCCGATGTTTTGGGCTTCTTTACTTTCCCCTTTTCTCCACGTTCGTCCTTTTTCGAGATTTGGCTTTTTCTACTCGTTTTACTCTCTCTGCTCCCACTTCTAGGTTTCTGCACGATGAAAACGTCAATGTTTAAGCCATAAATACATTGCGTACCTGTCAATGCAGGAAAAGTCCGTATTTTTTATAAACATTTAATGAAAAATGAAACTGAAATTCTACGAATTCTTACCGTAGGCTTCGGCCCAACAAAATACTTCATAATTTGGTTTTTCTTTTAAAAATAATTTGGTAAAATATACTTTTGTGACTCAGCGTTACCCAAACTACAACAATACAACCTTTTGGGCTCAACTAGCGTGTGGTAATAACATATTATATCGCACCCGAATGTAAGCTACCTACCACCGACATAGTCACCCGTGAAACGGCAGAAATGACAAAACCTTCAAGAAAAAAGTCATATGCTAAATGCAGGCGTGAGTGCAGGGAAGTGCCATATTATATACCCTGTTCCGTCCTCGGTGTTTTTTAATAATTCAGTGACTCCGTAATTTTGGAGGCACAGAAAGGAGGGGTGGGGGGATTCCACTTAGCCCGAGGAAACCCCTACCAACTTTTATTCACCCCATGGGAACTCGAAGAATCCGTGCGCGCATCGGGGACCTCCCTCGAAGAGTTTTGAGCGGAATGACGAAATTATGCAGACTGTCATACATGCCGTTTGGGCACCGCACATCCCTATTTCGAGGGTTCTCCCTTATTTACCTTATATTTTAGAGAGGAGGGAAAGATGAGCTAAACTCAAGAGGGAGGCGTTTAAGATTTTCAAAACTTTCCACCAATTTTAAAATCCCTCAAATCCACTCAAATCCGCGCAATCACGTGTGGCAACGATCTTATTGAGATTTCAAGATTCTTGCATGACCACTTGCTCTGTTCGCTGTTTGAAATTCGAGGATAGATCGCCTAGAATCCAACTAGTCCGGATCTGTTCTTGTTTGGGGGAAGGTCACCCCACAAGAGCATCACCGCTTTAACGGAGAGCGGGAAACCACCCTCTAGGACTCAGTTGTTGCCATCCATTTCGTTCACAAGTTTCCATAATTCGTGAAAGAAGATTCTATGTAACAAATATTTGATAACTTTTTCAAGTTGAAAAATGCGATGTGCCCTTGTAGTCAAAGACCAGTTAATGTATTTTGCTCTCTTTAGATGGCATCGCTTAGCGGAAGAAGGTGTGCCGTTGTCAACAATACCGTTTCTCCATTATTGGAAGAAGGCAACATGTGAGGAACCGGGCCCCTTCATCGTTACAGCTTAGGTTTGGCTAAAAAAAAATTGAAAAAAAGGAATGTTCAAATTCATCCAAAATGTGAATTTTGGAGACAATCTGAATTTTACTGAAACACGTAGCAAAACAAGAAAATTCAATGTAATATGTTGTTAATCAATGAAAAATACACAAAAATACGCATTTTATGGGCACTAACCGCATCCATTGTCCATCCTGAATGTCATCCTCCTAATTATTGTGAAAAAGGTGACCATGATGGCGCTCAAGTACAGCCATTCAGGGAAAAGAGTAGAGGACGTGAGTTGACGAGTTTTATTCGAGTAAATGAGACGTCAGAAGACGACCCTTCAGGGGTGGAAACAGTTGGAACTAGGTTTTGCCTCATCAGGGTCCCGCCTTTCGCCCTTCACCAGTAATGAATCTGCCACACATATATCTCCCGGTATTACGCCTATTGTCCAGGTACAATGCTCTGTCGGGTCGGGCGTGGAAATGGTCCTAACCGACTCTCGACGCTGCGGGAAGGAAACCGCACAATAGGCGCATGGGCCTTCCTCGGTTAAGGATAAGCGCTTCGTGGCGTGTCTGATCCTTAAGGTCCCTTGATTATTGATGAGCGAATCCGCCCCTCGTCAGCCTTTTACTACAGATGGGGAGCTTTGAGGGTTCTGTATCTGCAACGCTCCCCATTGACTCGTCTTTCGCTGAATTAATCTTATCGTTTTTGCTCCGTTTGAGCCTGAATGCGTCAGAGTCCTGAATCTGGAGAGCACCTATCTTTTCTTTCTAATACTCCCTTGCACGTGTCAGCTTTGTTCCTCTCTTTTTCATTCGATTTTGCAAATCAATGGACTTGTGCACATCCGACCAATCGCGACTTGGAATCAACTTATAAATTTTCGATTATCACAGGCAGGGTAGACCCGTACAGATTGTCACATTATATGCAAATGAACCCTTCATTTGAATTTTTGAAGTTTGGTTGATTTGTAAGCAAAAAACGACAGCAGAAACCACGCTTTTATTCATCTGATGAAAAAAGCATGGAGAAGCGGCCAGAAAGGGTACAATACGCAACGTAGATGTATCCATTGAGTAAAGGAGCCACAGCGGTGACTGAAACTTATCGCAGTCTTGACTTTTAGGGGTAGGGGGGATTGATATTTAGGGAACTCAATCCCCCACTCCCCCATCATCAAAAGCGGTATAATCTCACATCGAAAATCTCCCGGCGATTCGTTCAGAGCGTTCTAGGGCTAATAAGGTAGCGTGGCCGAGCGGTCTAAGGCGCTGGTTTAAGGCACCAGTCTCTTCGGGGGCGTGGGTTCGAATCCCACCGCTGCCAATAAAGTTTTGCATTTTTCGACTGGAATGAGAAAAAATGCTACTACTATTTTACTGTGATTTATTATTATAAGTGAATCTCCTAGTTAATTGTGTATCGTAGAGCCCTTCTACGTTATTAATAGTTTTTTCTATGGAAAAAATGTCGCACGCCTATTTTGACCCATACCTCCGTTCGATGGCCACCAATCGGTCCGGGATTGATAGATTCACCGTCAACGAATCAGTGAAAAATCGTACCTACCCCCACACGTTTAGTTCCATAAAAATCCCGAAAATCTCATTAAAAAAAAAAAAACTCATTATTACCCATATTCTAACCCAAAATTGGTCAAACCGGGCTAAAAAGTTTCGAGGACCAACTAAAGCCGGAAAGAGGTCCCAGGCCTATATGTCAAATTTCCTCCTACCAAATCGGAGTACGGCAGATGAAATTTAAACTGAAATTTAGAAAGGACAAGGGTACACAGGGTTGCTACCTAGCACATGTGTAGTATGCAACCTCACAGACATTTATTACACAAAAAGGTACCTGAAGGTTTGACATATTAAACAATTAATGGGAGCTTAGTGAAATCTTTATAACAAGAGGATATATTCGTATGAAATTGCATTCTACATTTTCACATATATGAAATTTAATTGCACATTAAATGAATAAGCTTTAATAATCACCGATTCCTCCATTAGTTATCTTCTGATTTTGAATACTAATATTCGAAAAACTGAGGGCCTTGCCGCTTCAAAAAATTGGCCTCTAACGCCACTTTCTCGGTATTTGTAGAATTTGATCACGCAAATCGGCGATATACTCTCTGATATATGATTTCTTAATCATCAATTAATTAATTTTAATTACTATGGCGTAGGTACACTGTCAATTTGTGTGGGCACTACACAGGTAAAGGAAATGACGATTCTAGTTGTCCTATATTATCCATCCTAAAGCCTAGAATGTCTGTACTGAAGCTTTTACATAGACGCAGAAATGATTGCTCGTACATTAAGAAGAAAAAAAAGTGAAGTGATTGACAAAGTGGATTAATTAGTTTGTTCAAATTAACTAATTTACAGAAAATCGCCGAAAATTACGGAGCGGATGAGAGAAAACAAAAGGTTACTTTCGAACCTAGCGAAAAGACATTTGGTGAATTCGCGATAAACCGAACGTGCTTTGGCTGTACAGGTATGCCACCTAATTATTCAAACGCTCATAGTATGCGGATAGAGCCGATCTTAACGCTGCCGATATAACTGGCTCTCTATCCGCCATCTGCCTGCGAGAGAAGGCAATTAACGGCGTAGTTCATCCGTCATGGGTCAACAAGGTGTGCACGTTAAGTGAGCTGTATCCTGCATCCATTCACGTGCAATGGAAGGGCAATCACTGACCTATCAGCGGAGACTTCATCTAATCCTGTTCCAAGTCGAGATTATATCTGATTTCCACGTTATATTCAACATTAGAGCATTAATGTAGTGTGAGCACGATCGACATGAATCACATCAGGTTTTGTTACAAGATATGAAAATGGCACATTTGGACGGCGAAATTATCACGATTCTAAATGAGAATCAAACAAAGATGACTGAATTTATTGATAGACTCAAGCCAATCCGGTCTTTTCCCAGGTCGTGATAACAAACTGATCCTGCAACTCGGTGCATGTAATTAACAGTTTCCCTCGCTCCAAATCTCGAACAAATTTGCCCAAAATTACGCAATTAATTATGATCTTTCATTTTCCACAGATTCGCTACCTGTAGAGGTCACGAAATACTTCTACTCAGCGGTAACCCGTTGAGTGTTGATAATTGGGTGAGAACGCTAACGAAATCACCGAGTTGCTCGTCGTTGCTAATTGGAGGCTCGCGGCCGTTGAAAAAAGAATATTTTTTGGGTTCAAATTTATGTGAGGGAGCAAAAACTCATTTTTCCCGTACTAAGCACTTCATTAGGGCACTGGAAGCTCAAATATTTATTTAACCGTCTTCATGATTATTTTGGGCCTCAGACAAGAGCTAACAGTCGACCGGAGTGGAGTCCCGAGGTTTGAATTACTCAGATACTTCGATGAATTAATTATTCGAAATACCTTGCTGCCTGAGTATTTGCGATCAATGATTCACCCGGAATCCTACTAATGCGAGTAATGAATGGATTCTGTGTTTTACGTAGATACGACGAATTATTAAAATATCATCGACTCCCGGATAGTAATTTAGCTAGCTGCTTTCGGACAAATAATTATGTAACAATGAGTAAATGAAGTGATTTTATACCAAATTATGCTGAAAACAAAATTAATAGGTATATCGGGAACAGCAGAAGACATTTGTATGCATGACAAAACTGCTTCCCATTTCAAAAGAAGTACACCATACAAGACCTAGATACATAATTTTCACAAGAAGAAGTTTATAGTGATCACGGGCAGTCGAAAGAACGTTGGGGGCGGCTTAAAGATGGAATGAAAACTAGGTTTGAGGACGACATCAACGAAAGAAGCTCTTCAACCAAATCACCATAATATTCCCACTTCCCCCACAATTCCGTATTGAAGTGGAGTCGCAGTAACCAGTGCACGCGTTCTTTTGTTGAAAAAGTGACGACGGAAGGGAAGAATGTTGCGAAAGTCTCGAGAAAGGAAGATAACGATGTAAACTTTCTTTGAATGGAGCAATCTCCGACGGGTTGAGTTTACTCAATCTTCCATACGAATACCTACGCCATCACGCAGTTTAGTGAGACGGTCTAAAAAGATTGTTTATTTTCTCTCAGAGATGGGTAGAACGGTACATACTACTTTTTTATCATCGTAGAACAGTGATGAGAAAGGGGTTTTTTCGTGACGAAAGAACGGTGGGTTGATAGCAACTTCGCCGTAAACATGGAAAAAAATCTGTAGTAAAAAAACACTAGATGAACTACAGAAAATTGCTCGGCGATTTACAGATCTAAATGACACCAGGTGGGTTTCAAACAGGAATTTCAAAACACGAAAAATACATTACTACATTAGTGATTCATGTGGCTTGGAGTGGCTATGGATATGCGCATCAGAAGAAACAATTATTTTTATAAAAATTTATAATACATTATATGAATCCAAATTGTACAAGAAACATTATTAGTTATATTTTGACATTACATAATCAGAAAAGAAATACTGAGGATCAATAATGGCTATGAAACAAAAGGGAAAAGGCGGCGGAGGGAAATTGGAAGAGAGAATCAGGAAAGACAAGGAGAAACAGAATAGAGACTGCGGGCACTCTGGTATATACGTACGAAGGCTGTCCCAAATAATGAGAGTTTGCGGTAATTATACGATGATACGAATGAAATAATAAAGCTGATTTTCTTTAGGGCCGGGTCCAATCTATAAGCTTCCACCAGTGCTTGGTTACCCGGACCACGACGTGACGAGATATCGAAATCCTGCGTACACAGTAGCAGGGCGACATGGAAAAAAAGCGGGATTTACAACGCCAGGGCCGATCTATAATCCAGGAGAATACAACAGATTTGGATCGAAATTCTCGCCAAAAGCCACCATCAATAAAAGAGTGGAGTACAAAAGTGAGTGGGAGTGTTGTGAATGGTGAATGAGATTTTGATCAGATCAATTTCAAATTGATGGTAGAATTTTGGTTCTGAGGTTCCACACCAAATCGCACCCGTCGTGGAATACTGTCACATCTCAAAAAATTCATTTTTCTGTTTGTGACGGCAGCGTCTAATTTGCTCGTAGAATAAAGCACCAAGCGCAGTCCAGTAGTTGGCCGCCGGACAAGGGTAATTACAGTTTCAAGTTGAGGGGATTCGCCTGCTGCATTTGCTGAATACTGTTGCATCTTTCACTCCAGTAATAACCTTGAACCCATCTAGTCCTTTTCGCGATGTGACAGTATTCCACGACGGGTGCGAAATGTTGGAAAGATCGATCATTCTTTGTGCTCACAATATACTGAAAACTAATGAATTATTTCATCTAAAGGGAAAGATGTAGGTCCAGGGCCAGCGGTGTACAATGTAAATGTGGACGCCGTTCGACCGTCTCCAATCAAAGTTATGATCAAAGGGAGGACAGAAATTCCAATTAAATCTTATGGACTAGGACCAGCAGCTTATAACCCTAACATGGACTTGCTATATCCTACCGTCCCCAAAGCAACGCTGTAAGTGAGCTATAGCTTGATACTATCACTGTTTGTACCACCGAGTTTGAATTGTTTTTTGCTATACAATCATTGCACCATAAATCACCTTCGTGGTTATACCTGATAACTGGGCACAAAAGGTACCATGCGCTAAGGGGGCAGGGGAGTGGTGGCCCAAGGCTCAAGCCAGAGGGTTGGTCACAAGGGGGAGTCTGACTTACAGGCGCCATCTTTACTCCCGTGTCTCGAACAATCATCGAAACGAACAGTCATGCTAGTCACAAAAAAAAAAAAAAAACATTTCTGAGATAAAATCGCTCATGTTTTTACAAATGCGCTGCTGGTCGACAGGAAATCTCGATACGAGGTCAAGGATACAAGCGTTGGACCTGGGCCAGGGTCCTACAATCCGGGTTTCGTCGGCAAAAAACCAGCAAACGCTGTCGTCACTGGTCGGCCAGTGGATCAGAAAAAGTCCGTAGGCCCTGGGCCAGCCTATAACCCTAAATTCGTCGGAAGGAATTCACCGGCGTTTTCCATCATTGGTCGGCCCGACCCGTGCGTGCAGACCTTCATTGACAAGAACACGGATGACGCCTCCGCGTAAGTGTCGCAATATGTCAGTACGACAATCTAGTCAATCTGAGACCAACGTCACTAACTCTAAATGAAAATTTTCCAGAGCGTACGTACCGCATCCTCAGAGGATCGTTATAAGCGACGCGACGGTTAGACCACGAGCATGATCTGGGAAAATTATCTCATCGAAGAAAATCAGGATAATATCCCTCATGAGGCAGAATAAAAATGAGAAAGAGTTATGATTCAGAGGGGACATGCAATCGGCTCATCTTTGAGAACCAAACTGAGTCCACGTTAGGTAATAAACACCGTTCAAACGAGGTACACAATTAATAAAATGTGCAAAGAGGCGTAACTAGGGTAAAAGTGAACCAAGACAGTTTGCATGTAATCTCATTTTTTAATATTAATTTTTAAATGTGATAATCAAAATATAAGCCTTCACAAAAAGAAGGAAACATTGTTGGGCAGCTCGGGCTACTGCAGCAATGGTTTGAACCTTGGCGCGGTCCTACCAAACCCCGGTTCATGCCGCTAGAGCGCAGTCATGACGGTTTCATCGGCCATAATCAAGGTTCTCGCGACTGAAGGAGCGCTCATAATCACGCTCACTGATCGTTCCCATCCTTTAAGGAATCTTTGGCGTTGTGCAGACAGAGGCTCTTGTACAGGTTTCTGCAGACGTGTGCTGTTCTCTGCTTGGTTGATCCATCTCTGGCATTTCTGATAGGGATGGGTTGTGACAGCATTTTCCAGTAACAGGTAAACGTTCTTGCTCCTATTTAGAACCTGTTACATTTACCTGATACATGTACCAGTCAAGAAGTTAATATGGCCTAGGAGCAACCTCTTTATCCCTACACAACCCCCACCCCGAAGATGTGCAACGCACCCACACCATACTTGAGCGGATTTTTCCGACAGGCCAGACCCGCGGGACAGAACCGTTTGGGGAAGGGGCCTGCTCAATCTTTCTCGGTACTCAAGTTCAATTCGTTGTTCAGCTTTTGGGAAATGGCTGAAATTGAATAATGAAAATACCAACAAAAACATTTCTGCTATTGCTTCCTTGACACTTCTCAGACCTGACCATTTTCGTCACTCTCGTGTCCCAAGAATTCATTTTCAGCTCTTCTCCCTCTCAACACCAACCGACTAAAATGTGACAGGAACACTGAGACTGGAAAGGCCTCCGATGGGACTAGAAACCATTGAGGATCAACCTGGGACTGGAGTCATTGATACTTCTGGCTTGTAACAGAGTCCCAGGTACATTTCGGTACCTGATACGAGGTATCAGATTGATCCAGAACAACCCAGCTGCAATTTCTGACTCCTGCAACAGCCACTTCTGAAAAACCGGTGGGATATTGCTGCATTGAATGGCATTTCAATCAACGTAAAGCGGTTGATTTTCAGCGTTGGAGGCTCTTTGCTTAGACAAAAGGTGTCCTAGTGGAACTTTATGAGCAGCGCATAATATGTCAATTTTGTTGAAGCTGATTATACTTAGTCGAGTAGTAAAGACTTGAGTGTCTGTGTATACTTTAATTTGCTTTGTACTGAGCACCTTTCACGTACAGGTTGAGTCACAAGATGAGTTTCTCAAGAGTTGGGGACGGGTTTGCAATATTAGCGGTGATACCGAGTGCAGGCAGTATAAATCTATGTACGTCAGCATCAACTCCCATTTGTTGACAAATGATTCTCGCAATGATAACCCTCGCGTCATTTATAAGCGAGAGAGCAATGAATTTAATGCCCGCTGTGCGTGATCCAAATGGTCGACTGAACCGAGGGAAAGGAAGAAGAGGGTTGGAGGTGGTCATAAATCTGTTGCCCACTGCTCAATAAACCCTCCGGATTTGTTGGACATCGGGGACGACGAGAGGGCAATAAACGACGGACACACAGGTTGGGACAAGTTCATCCTAAGCCTGGGAGTTCTCCGTTTCATTCCTGCACGGCTCCTCCTTGCGGTTATTTATTGGGTCCTCGAATAGAAGCTGTGCTTGGTTGAGACAGCTCAAGCAACAAGGTGGACTCATCTCGGTTACTGAATGAAACCTACTAAGATGCGACGGAATTACGTCGTCTCAGTAGAACTCGCTTAACGATTTGGGAGAGCGCCCAACCGGGAGCACCGACAGTGTTTGAATTCAAGGAGCCGTCTGACATCCACCTCAGAATACACTCTGCTAATATGCCTTCGAAATAATCCATCAAGCTCTCTTTTCATCGTGAAGGCAACACTTATTCACCCCAAGCACTACGGTAGGGGATCGTAGTCCCGATCCGCCTCATTAATTAGACCGAATCCCGAAAGAGCTTTTCTGGAAAACTAAAGGAGAGCCAATATTTTGTAAGAAATCGTTGGTAATTAATCCACATTGGTTTATCATTCTAAGTGGACCTCGTTCGTCAGGGAAAACGTATCTCTGTCGTTTCTAAAAGTTCCAAATCTAATCAACATTTCGTCAGCGAAACCAACATCTCGAGATGTAGGAGTACAAGTCGTAAGTTTCATGGTCGAAGGCTCCAGAGAACGTGACAATGAGGGTAGCTAACTCGCTAATTACTCACAGTCGACAAGCAAAGTTCCACCGCTTCGTGAAGTTTCAACGGATTACATGGAAATTAAAGCCAAGTACACTGACTGAATGGACATTTTTGACAGTGCGATCCACAATACATTTATTCAAGAATGTGATGGGATCTAATCGAAGCCCACGAGTTCGCTTATTGTTGCTGAAAATAATTGGCACTGTACCAAAAGGATTCTCCAAATCATTGTTTCGTTTGCGACAAAAAAAATTTTTTTTTCTCTGTTGACAATAACGAAGAGAAGAATGTTCCCTTCAACAATGCAGAACCATTGTGCCGAATTGACGGTCTGTACAAAACCAGGAGGTGTACCAAACAACGCACTGCTGCAGTGGATACTGCATTCAGCGGGAATCCATCACATTCTACACGAGCTTTTTACCACTTCTACCCCACGGCTTGTTCGCTACCATCTAAATTTATTCGAACTCCCACCTTTCGCGCGAATTCCCCTTTACCGGAGAAGAGAGAAAGAAAGAAAATATACCAGGGGTTGGTAGACTGCTGTGAATATAAATCCGCGTTTTATATCAAGTTGTCAAAGCCGTCGCGGCGCCTTCAGGATCGAAAGGGGTATCTAGTTGTTATATTGAATCTTATTCTCGACACGCACCTTCACGTAGGCTTGACATGGGTCGAGCTAATATCGCAGTTACTCAGACTCCCAGCCGCATCCCGCATTTACTACGTCTTTCACATCACCTCGATTCATTCATTTTATGGAAAAACTAGAACGACCGATATTTGGTGGTGAAAATAACCGGAGAGCTTCACCGTGCCTGAAGGGGGAGTTCTTCGCGGCATTGACGGGTCTGAACCACCCCCTAAGCCTAGCACCCCTGAGAAAAGCGCTGGGTGCCTTGTTGGCGTTGGTGCTGATGTTGAATTCGTAAAAGAAAATTGTACAAAAATAATAAATTGTGAAGTAATGTAGAAGTCGTGATAAAAATATTGTTCAACGCAACACACCCTAAGGAAAATTGGAGGAGCGAATCGATCTAGCACTTACAGAGCAACGAAAATGAATCAACGAACCATTTCCTCGGAAAAGGTCAAGGAGAAACGGCCGACGATCTCGTTGACAGGGAAGAGGTTCAATCCTGAGTAAGAGCCCAATAAAATGTGGACGGTTCCAAAGTGATTAGGTGTTGGAAGGAGATAAGAGAGCCATAACTTTAGTTCGAGCCGCTTGCCTTCTGACTAATGACAACCCGTTCCTACGGTAGATATTGCGATCTGGAGTCGATGGAGCGTGGTTTCGTTGAAATCATTGCCTCTTTGGACAACAGCTAAGCGGTTACGGCTCGGTAGAGACGGAAATCCTTGGGGAGGATGGCAAGGAGCTGAGAATTCGGTTTAAGTTAGGGGAGCAATATTTTGAGAAAGTGTGACCTCGCTCGAGCCATGAAGGTTTTTTGCTCGTCGCTACATCGGAGTCGTGCCCACTTTTAGAGAGGGTGAGAAGATGCTACAGCATTAAATGGATAGAAATTGAATTTATGCAACTTTTTTCTTATCACGCGGACGAGACAGACCGGCAAACTGGACTCAAAAGGTCAAAAATTGACGTTTGGTAGAGAAGGGTAACGCAAAAGTTTGTCTTGGAGTACCCAAGGCCTGGCCCCACATGTCCCCATCGTGCGAGAATTTTTTCTTCAATTCAAGTCCTCTTCTTCTAACGTCAACATTTTTAACTCTCTGTTATTGAAATTCGTCAACGAATGGAAACGAAATAGGCACAATAAGGTCCCAAATTGCAAAATTCGGAACAAAATTTGGAGACACAGTGAGGATCAGACGGCGGACGGAAATTCAGGATTAGGAATCGTCACAAATTCCTTGTAAGACAAAATAGGACGTGAACTGATCATAAATGAAGTTTTACCCATAATAATTCAAAAGTGACAAGCTAGTGAAAACCATAGAACCCATTATTGAGTTGTAATGCCATTAGTGTATAACACGGTTAGAACGGCGTGAAAAGTTATATGAGCTGAAGTGAACTTTTTGACGAGAACAAGCAGCCATGGAGAGGTTCCCGACGCAATCAATCACTGTCAACATCACGAAATCAAGGCGGCTGTGAATTATCGTCTCACCCTGTCAGTTCTAAGTGATAAAAATCCCGTGTTAAAGTGTAACGTAATCTTCACGCTTCCGTTTTGAATTCACTTTACCAATGACCATTGCATTTACCGCGTGCAAAATGGTGGTTTTATTTTCGGCCATTAAAGAAATCACCGCTTGCGAGAAATCAAAAACTTAGCCGGAATTTCGACTTTTTCTTTACATCCGAGCGTGGCGCTCAGCGCCGGTATCGAGGCAATTTAAACAGACTTCTTAGCTTAAACGGGTAGCAAATCTCAGGTTAAAGTAAAAGTAGTGAATTTTTCACGGAGGATGCAACAGTGAATCGTTTCTTCGAAAACAATACAACCAGAAAGGCCGAGTCAAATAGCCAGAAGGTGGATATGTGGGACTAGGGCGAATTAATTTTTGTTAAATACCCCCTGAAACTCAATTTTATAGCCTGAAAATTCCTATTTTTCGTATCGTTTTCTGATTTGTTGCCCATTTTGTACATAAAAATTATTTTTAAACGAAACTACGTAATTTTTTTTTCAAATTAAATAAAGAAATATTTATTTATAAAGAGTTCTAGAAGCGCTGAATCAGAAAAGGCTATGTTGGTCCCATACTACGTTGAAACTATTTTATATTCAAACATATCCGACTCAACGTTTTCTGGACAATTTGTTTAAAAATGCACCCAACATTGAGTTGAATGAGGATGGGGAGGGGGATAGTTTCCTTACGTCGCCCCAAAAATTGTGCAAAATTGGCTACACCTTAATTTTGTCTTTGATGCTTATGTGACTTGGCTAAAATGGAAGAAAAATTGATATTTTAGATGAAATATTTTAGCCATAAAACATTCGATTAGTGTTCATTTGAACGTAAGTACATTTTTAAAAATGATCCAAATTATCAAAAGCCGGACTAACCTAACCTGCGTCGCCTCTAGTCTGATTTACGGTTTCCTGGTACACAGAGATTTTGGAGAAAAAGCGAAAACATCGCCCCCGTCAAGGGACGGCTCGATAAGCGTTCCGCACTTCGAAACACCTTCTTTCATCCAGCCAGGTCGTAAACTATTGTTAGCATTTGGATCGACGGAAGCCGATGCTCTGAACGATGTTTGTTTACGAAGGTTCTTCCACAGGGGTTTTTCCTTGTTGTGATTTATCGCGTAGAGGATTGAATACCTCTACAACTTCCTCAATAAAGTGTTTGATTTGAGTGGACGTGCACCCCAGAACCTCTCAAAAACTCAGTTAACTTTGAACAATGATTTCGGTAAATAGATAAACCTCAATCATCTAATGTGTTGGTAAGAGAAACACATATCTTATGAAACTAGAACAGGGATGATTTACAGCCTAAAGCATCAGAACACAAGAAGTCGTTCACAGAATCTGATATCCTTGAACACAGCAAGCAAGAGATGGCCTACCTAACGATAGGAACCAACAACCGTTATTATGATCAGGCCCTAAAGCTATCAACACAACTGATGATTGTACAAATTCGATTAAACTTTTGGGAAGCACACAAAAAGGAAGGTTAAGGATCAACTCAAGTACGCAGAATTAATTAATTAATTGAAACTGTAATTAAAAGCATCGGTCATCGAAAAATTAATTTATTGATAAATAACAACGTTCGGCTAAATTAGCGCTGTGGGCAGCAATACAAGCGAAACTGCGGTTTTCAGAAAAAGCACCAACTCTCCCGTTTTCTGTGTATAAATATTATTCTTCTATTTTACTTGTGTATTTTATTCCTTTATATCGTGATTTTTATTACCACACAACGCTAAATATTCTCTTCCAGTGGAAAAAAAAAATGTCAGCAAGCTCAATCGTGTTACAATTTTTTTTAGACAGTCTCCCAGAACCCTTGAATCATGAGTGTCAAAATAAAAATAAAATTCTCCTGGCAATGAAGGAACGGAGAAGTATTTTATTACTTTGTATAACTCAACGAAGAGCGAGTTTTGTTTTATTTGCGAGCAAAATGAAGGTAAGTTGAAAATACGTAGGTTTAAGTGATAAATTATTACGGGTCAACGTCATGTTCGATAAAATGTTGGTTTACCCGCTTACATCCCCTAATGAGAAAAAGAAGAAAAATGCAATGCAGTCCGGGTGTATAAATATAATTTATTTATTTTTTTTCAAGTCACCTCCTACTTCTACAGCCCACTGAATAGAAGCAGTTGGGTTTTTTTCGATCAAAGAATAGCGATAACAAACATCGTTAGTCCAAACCATGGAGTGACATAGGTACGTCTCACACGTCCCGTTCTCAACAATGGGCCCGTATTGTCCCCGCAACTGTAAGATATTATACGTTATTGTCGTCTTCTTTTATCGTATAAATCAAACCATTATGCGCTAAGGGTGTACCCGAGAGTTATTGTGTCAGAGGGGGGCGAGAAACGGCTGAACAGACACGGGGCCTAGGAACCTATTGCCGGCACTGATAAGGAAAACAACCATTAACTCATTTAAAAAACTTTGAACTCGTCTCGACCGGGAGCGACGCCACGTACAAACCGTCGACCTTTTACAAGATGGAACCAACACCGAACGAAAATATTTTTACGGTTTATGAAACAACCGCAAACACGCCACAAATAGACGAGTAAGATAGAACAAGCAATTTCACGGGGGCTCGCGAAACAAAAGGACTGACGGAACTGATAAGCTGTAAAGAGCCGCGCTCACAATAGAGATATTACTGAATAGGGTCGCTAGATATGAGCTCGTACAACACTGGTTCGGCCACATATTGAAGGACACAGACGTTTCTTACGATCAAGGCCGCATCTGTTCCAATGTTATGGCCTTTATCAGATTTAATTTCGATTTGCACTCAAACGACAAATTTTGATTCAAAATGACTGATAAGATCCTCCTACTGACGTCAAAACGGTGACCAAAAAACTCCTGTGTTAAACCGATTGGCCCCTATAAAAAAAAAGACTGCAAAGTCAGACAATTTTCATTTACCAAAAACTCTTTAATAGGGGTTTGTTATTCCTCGGACCAGGATCATGGAGACTCATTCCAAACTTTCAAATTCTAGGTACCAGAAATATCGAAAACCCACATTCGAAATGGGTAGATAGATACTCATAATGACCCATAACCTCTTCCAGTGGGCGTCAACCGTTCCGGGACCTGCCTCATTGGAATCAGCGTCGAAAAGTTGTCAAAAATGACACCCCACACGCCAAAAATCTTAAAATCCATTTTCGAAAAGCACATTTTGTCCACCACCTCCCCCAAATTTGGTCCGATCGGGCTCAGAAGTGTAGAGGACCAACTAGAGCCGAAAACGCCCCAATTTCAGGTGTTTACAAAATTTCTACCAACCATCATATTCTTCCTAATTTTGAACTTTGGAATCGTTTCTTCTGTTGGGTTGGCCACACTGACATCATTGAGGCTGTCACTGTCATTGTCTGTCAGGTGTAGGTATAGATGGAGGCTCATCAGTCAATTGATGGGAAAACTTAGTGTTGGGGGAGAATATACACTTTCTCATCACTAAGGTACCTGATGTTCAAGTTGTACGGCTATGTTTTTCTAATATCTGTGACGTCAGAACCTATTTAAAACTGTAGGGATGCGATACAGACTCGTTAGTATGACAAGTATCAGCCAACCAACGACCATGCTCTTTAAGCTGCTTCCGGAACTATAATACTTCCTGAAAACAGCCAGATCTGACGTGTCACATACGAGAAATACACATTTTTGCAATCAAGTGTTAACACTACTAATTGCAGATCAATAGCAAACATTGACACGATTCAGTATGATCGAATTAAAATCGCGAGGTTTCTACCATGACGAGTGCAATGCCCTGAGATGAGACCGGTGATACGAGGAATCCCCTGTGCCCGTTTCCTCATCACGAATTCAAGGCTGACTCGGGGGGATTTGATTACGATAGGATAATCATATTAAATTAGCAAAAGATACCGCCAACTGTGTTTTTCAAGCGTGCGTCGTGTAATTGAGGAATAATCGTCGAAACGACAGGGAAAAAAGTATTTTGGACATTGAACCCCGGAAAATAGGGGACATTCTTCTAACATCACGCCTTGCATGATCGATATCATTGTTCGTCATCTTCTTTCTGTTCAAATTTCTGCTTGGCTAAATTTCGTCTATCTTCTAAATTCAGGTCAGTGACTTAGAATATCTATGAATATTAAACCTCACGTATAATCGGTTCAGTATTATTAGCGAAATTTCGCTCAATCACTTCACGATCATGGCGTACTCGCGGGGCATCTTAAGCCCATGCAACACAACCTTATAATGTATCCACACTTTGTAAGAAGGTATTTTACATACATATTACGGCCGCCATGCACCATGTTGAATCGTATTAGCCTGTTGCGAATCTGATTAACGAACCTGCAAAAAAACAAAAACATTCCTTATTAGTTTACGAGTTGTCGACGTGGTCAAAGGTGAATCGATCTACGCTGAGATTGGCTACGCCACGATAGGCATGAATGATCTGAAACGACTGTGGGATAAAATACCAAAATAAACCAGTACTAGGTCGCAATAGAATGGGAACGACCGCTGATGATAATGATGAGTAAGAGAAAAAAAAAGATTGATCGTTTTTATTGATGGAGTTGTTTTATTTAACGAGGGAGGGCTCGGGCAGTGTAGCCCTCTCCCTTATAGAGTAATATATATTTTAAAAATAATATAAAAAACACGAATGATAATCATTTATAAACATGAATTTGAATGTTGAATATCATCCTGAATGTTTCTGTACGTAGGTGCAATTTATAAAAATAATGAATTTTATCATTATCATCGACCTCCGAAATAACCGTTGATAAATTCTTGCGCCTACCAAACACAGTCAGTATTTGGAAATTAATGATTTTTTTTACTGTGTTTCACGCAAATATTAATAACCTACACGTATTAAAGAAAAAACTTCCGTAGATTTATAGCTCTGCTTTTCTCGTCAACATGTTTTTGAAAAAGCCAATACCTTGAGCGATCTTATTTTTGTAAGATACCTCCCATTTATGGAAGCCTACAAGTAGTCAATGGGAAATCCGCACTTAATCCCATCATTCTTTTCGACTAAGGTTATGTTACATGCACATACATGTTCCTACATGTTGCTAACGAGAACATACACACACAAATTCCTTATTGTGATCGACACCAAATTACTTATTCCAAGTTCGAAATCACTATTTTGGTTTATTATTCTCATATAGGTACTATTTCATAATTATTATCGATACGTGCACATCCTAATAGCACATTTGGGTCAGTGTTAGAACACAATGCGATTTGGGGTATCGCATTTTGGATCATCCCTTTTCTTTTGCACAACACCAACTTGCAAACAAATTTATGAAGACACTCGTTCTCCAGCTGTGGATGAAAATTAGTGACCTCCTGTTCAAAATCATACTTATACTTCCATATTTTGGAATGTGGTTACTACTGGCAGCTAGCAGGCACTTTAGGGTCGCGAGTCCAACATCAACGTCTTGTAAAGGTCGCTAAGCTGTCGAAAAAAGAGAAAAATTCTCAGTGGCAACACTGCCTTCTCTCACCTCCCAAGCTCGGACCCCACCCCACGGTCCGCCATTGCTTTTTTCTGTTCCGCAGGGGGTACAGTGTCTCTTTACAAGAGTATTTTTCTTTTATTTAACTGAGGTGGTCTGGTACTGCTCTTTACCGCCAAACCTAGCAATACACACTTGTACATTTAATGCACCACTTCTTGGTGAGCAATGAGCTAAAAATAGGCAATATCTTCCAATACAAAGTGCGCTTGGCAGGGAACATGCGAATGAAGTTGAAATTATTGAGAAATGAAGTGTTTATTGGCTGTTTATAAACTTTACGGCGGCGATAGTTCTGGAAATGGGGATGATCATCTTTGTCGGAAGAATCAAAAAGTGCACTTTCCAACATTGCGAATGATACAGCAAAAATACAATGACCAATTAACCTTTTTACAAGAGTAAGCCCACTAATATAAATAATATCAACGATTACTAATATTTTCGTTATTTCTAATAAATTAATAAGTTGCGATTTTTTTCAGAATGATCATAATATTACTACAGCAAATATGTTGGCAATTACAAGCTTATAGAAGAAATTTGACGAAAGAAGCTTGTAGAAATATTATTATTGAATAAAAAAACAGCCACCGGCTCACTGCGTTCTGCACCACGTTTAGTGATTGGCGGAATGTTCATCATCACTTAAGAACGTAAAAATCGATAAACACAAATCTGTTGGCGCACACACGGTATTTTTACCCAACCGGAAGTTAGTTAATTTATGCTTAACCCGCCCCCTCTTGTCCACAAATAATAGCAACGTGATTCGTGTAGACTTTTGGAGTCGACCTCATTAACTTTTCCCTCTCTCGAAATTCCCTCGTTAGACGAAATCCTCTTCGTTTCGTATCTTTCTGCCTCTGTGAGTTCAGAACCGAAAGGATTTTTCAATTATAGACGCGGATTAGGGACTTGAGACCAGTGCGCTCGCCCGTAAAAACGGATTCCAAGCTATTTCTGCGTATTTACCAGCGGCAGCCACGAAGGTGGTTCTTCGCTTTTTCTCATTTCCGTTCATCCTTTCACGATAAATTCTGTTTCTAATGCGAAGTTACTATAATGGCGAAGCTATTGTTTTCATAGTGTGTATTCTATACCCCATCACCTTCTCGGGGAATTGACATGGAAACAAATAGAAATAGAGACCGAGTTCATCAGTTGGTTTCCAGTAGAAAGAATTTATTTCTCAACCAATGCTTCTCTCGTTTCAACCGTTGGTGCGTATGAGAGGAAGAGAACCCATCCTTTTGATCGTGAAGGAGATTAAAATGCGGAAATAAACACAATGCGTCTGAGAGGACCGAGGGAAATTCGACGTATTCGAGCTCCTTAGCATTCAACTCACTCGGCTTTTAGCTGTATACAATTTCGGTTCTTTGTGACTTTGGAGACTTTTCCGGCAAAAGCGGCGTCGCCACGCTGTTGCGGGTGAGACGTGAACCGTTGATAGGCGCCTGAGAAAGAAAGAATGTTCCCTTGTAAAGGGTTTGCGGTCTTTTTTCGACATTTCGACCCGCGTTTTATCTCATTTGTAAGCCTCGGCGAACCGGCTCTTCCTTTCGGGGATACATTTTGTCCTTAAAAGGCACAAGTGGCGAGGAGCAAGGATAAAAAGTTGTCGCATTCCCTTGACGCCGTCGAAAGGAACGAGTTTTTTTCGTACATGACATTCATTGTATGGTAATCATGTTCTTGCAACTTCACCCTTATATGATTTCAATTTTCCATCATGTGGATTCGAATCGACATTTCAAATTGAAAATAATCCTTCGGTTTTACAGTCCCGCCAAAAGGTCACCAGTAAATTTACCAGAAACAACGAAGAAAGAAAACCACGAGTCAACATCGTAAGCAAAAGACACAGCACAACAGAGCAATTAATTAAAAGAAAAAAAAATGGGGGGGGGGGGGAGTTTACGAGTACAAAACAGAAAAACGGATGAGATGAGTTGGCGTCAAAGAGACAAACTTCAAACTACAATTTATTATCTGAAGGATACATTTCTAATTCTTCTCAAAGAATGCCTGATCATGTACTACTCTAGGCAGGAATCCTCGCCCAGCGTTTTATTTTAAAGAAATCTCTGATTTTGTACCCTTTTTTCTCGTTGTAACGTAACAGTTTTAATTATCTGATATGTCACGGTTTGAGAGGGTAAACTTAAGAGAAAAGTGTTTTTTTCGTAGACTGGCTTTTCTATAGTTGAAAATATGGTTCTGAAGATGAAAATACGGAAACTTATAACTTTCCCATCGAATTGACCCAATCAATGGGTAACAGTTTTCAAAAAAAAAAAAAAAAAAAAAAAAAAGCGTAGTATTTTATAAATAAACGCCGGAATCCTCATATCAGATGCTCACAGTCGTCTTTCATCGACAGGTGACATTCTGTCGGGATATTGGAAAGGGCTGTGAAGAGATAAAGTCGAATGTAGCATTACGATCACCAGATTCACTAAAAAAAGCTTTCGAGCTTCAAAAATCTCTTGGCCTCGGGTACTAATGGCATCCCGAGACATCTTTGGGGCCAACGTTTTTCACAGAGTGCGCTTTTCTCGCATTTTCGTTATTTCACCATTTCTCCCGAGGCATTCTTCATCTCCTGATGGTTCCTTCAGACTGTTGAGGGTAATGAATGTAGTGAAAAACGTCTTCCCAAGAGAAAACAGGGGCGGAAAGTGAGGCGAAGAGGATGTAATTGGAAGAAACGGCACTTCGCCTTCGAATGGAGACACTATACTAAAATAATGCTCCATACAAACAGCTGCGTTTCTCTATAAAAATCCGCGATCACGTTCACGTACATCGTAAATCTGCTGTAACTTTGAATATGATCAGGTATTTTAGAACCCTTCTGCTCCAGTTTCGGCAGACACGGTTGAAAGCATGACTATTCAAGTCAGTAGAAAAAAGTATATAAACTTGAAAAAAAAATTTTGCCGGGTATTTATGGTTGGTTATTCCTTGAACAATTAACCTATGTTTTCATGCAAAAGGTCAATTTCTCCGATTTGGCCCAACATTTTTTTTCTGGGCGTTTCAATGTGTCTAGATCAAAAATGTCAAATGTCCGTCCGCCGTCCACGCCGTTCTTGGCAGTAGAAAAATTTCTAAAAATCTGAAATTTCGGTCAGGGGTCCGTTCCCGGCTTTTGTTTGTCCTTGAGACGTTTCAGCCCGATCGGACCAAATTTGGGCGGGGTAGGGGTCAAAATGTGTATTTCGAAAAATGGATTTTTGAGATTTTTGGCGATCTAGGCGTGTGGGGTATCATTCTCCAATAAATTTCGGACCCTGAATCGATTGGAATGGGTCCGGGACCCGCCACACCCTCTGTTTCCCCCATTTCCCCTATGTTGAAGAAATAAGTCTCCATGCGCCTGGTCCGAGGAATAACCAACCCCAGTGAATCAATTTGCAGCGTTTTTTCGAATATAAGCAATCCATTCTACCGACTCCTTGTGAAGGAGGTCAGCCCGAGGGACAAAACGAAAGACCGATATCCCTCCCATGCCGCGCATATAGTAGTTAGAAAACTATATTTTATTCAGCAAATCGATGTATTGACATACCTCTCCCAGTCAACTGACTGTGATTGAAAAGCTCGAAAGCCTCAGCATTCATTCAAGCTTATATTTCAATCTCCAACCACAAAATACACAGGCGAGGTATTCCTTAACTGACTACGGACTGATAAGTCGACACAATCCGCACGATCCGTGATAAACTGACGCGATAGAAAATAACCAAAACGTAGAAGGTCTAATTAAAATTTTATGAGTGAGGGAACTTTAAGAATCTCACGAAATGAGATCCAAAGATGGGAAAAATCTTCCACGTTTTTCATAGTGCCTGTAATTGGGAGGTTTATTAATAATGAATAGCTCCGCGAACAACCGAAGTAATAAAGCGTAAATTGATAATGAGCTCGGGGAATATTTTTACGTGCATTTTTCATCCGAAAGGGGAATGATACCAGAGAAAGTCTGGGAACATTAGGAACTTCGAGTTGATAACGGTTTATAAATCAGGATTCGTTGTAACCATAAAATATGAATTCCTTGAGGTCACGACAACATCAACTAAAAAACAAACGGTAATTAAATCGATTGTAAGCCCGAGAAAATTGAGTCATTAGAATGAACAGAACGACATAATCAGACCGGACGAGATCGACTCTCGAAGGGAATTTCGGAGGCAAATTACATGTAATTTGTTGTCGGTAAAGGCTGGGCGATTGAACGTGGACCACACCTTGGGCTCCTTCCTATCACGAGCGAGACTGATATCATAATGGGAGTTGAGAACGACGCAAAAGATTTTCGGAGGAGGTAAATATCTTTATTGATCTCATTTTCAAAATAATGCCTCTATTTGGAGCGATTGGGGTGAGAAACAGCTTGAATCTACTGGGATTCCAATAGAGTTTGGGTGATATCAGTTTTTGGGAGCATTTCGATGTTTTCCACTTTTATTCGTATTGTTCACTGATGTGTTAAAAAGGGAGGAGAACGCGCTGGCAACGTTCGCAGATGATATTGCTGTGCATGCAGTACGAGACAGAAACCAGAGAGATATAAGAGAGTAGGATTTAATGGTACAAAATAACACAACCCCACAAAAAAAAAGTCAAAGTCCATGAAAGCGACCTGTGGGGTTTTATGTTTTTCGGGTCGCTGATTTCGAATCTTTTGCCATTTTTTTTCAGATCAGATCGCTTTCAAGGTCATTTGAAGGTCAAATGGAGAAAATATAGCTAATATAGGATTTGCGTAGGATTTAATTATAATTAAATCCTAGTCTGAGAATGATAAACCAAAATGAATGTCCCTCAGCACTTCAAACTATCCGCTACTTGTCATTCCAACTTTTTTTCATATAATTTGTATATTTTATAATTTTGGATGCTCCATATAGCCCTGGATTTTTCCATCGAAACGTTATCATTGTCAATTTTCTCACATTCTATAACTCACATGTCACGTTAAGAGCTCGAGGATTTGCCGTAGGTTTAGCCGACCGGGGGCAAAGGAGGATTGAAGTTGAACAGATAGCCAGAGGGACTTTCCGGGAGTCCGACACATTCAACCCCTCTAATCCCAAGCGGGCGGTCATTCCGTCCAACGAAGGGATAAGGAAGGGGATGTGGCAAAGTAGCCAGATAAGGAGATCACCAGCCCTCTTTTTCCTATACAGCACCTATCTAACGGAATTGTAAGGGGCGTTCGAAAAGCTAACGACTAATCTGGGGTCGCGAAGGGGGTCCGAACGAGGCTCAGGGTCGTATGTGCAAAGCAAATATCGACATTGGGATTTTGGAGAGATATCTCGTCCGTCACTGATTCCATTCCTTTTGCCAAACTCGGAATATCCTCTGAAATGGAACAATTTTCAAACAAAATTCAACATTTTCCAAAACATTTAAGCATTCAACATAACAAATGAAACATTACATAGTTAACAAAATATAGTACCTACTAGTGTAATAGGTAGTTTGTTGTGTATATGTTACCGTTAATGTGTAATCAGTCCGAGTGTAAAATAACTAATTAGTATATAGAATAGCTGCAGAGACCAGTTAAAGTGTGGAATTTAAAGAATTTCGGTAATTCGAGAAATTCCACACTTTAACTAGTTATTATATGAAATAACGGGAGGCCAGCAGTGAAAGTGTACAATATTAATAATAATTTTGGGTTCAAGTATGAATGGGATTTCGTTGGGGAGTCTGAAGTTCAAAAGGGATCTTTTTGTTCAAAATTTGTTCCTCCAATTCAAATCTGAGTTTTGTTTGTGACCTCAACGTGGCAACTTCCTCATCAAAATAAGGTGGATGTGGGTGAAGGAAATAACCGATGACAACCTTTTTCAGTTTTAGGGACGAAATACGGAATTCTTCGAAAGCTGTATGCTACATAGCAGTTCACCGTTTGCTAAGAATGATTTTTGGATGCCACTGAAATACCTCCAGTTCATTCGGTTGCGACTGCCCAAACTCTTGAGGACGAGCAAGGATTTTCCCATTACCACTCCACCTTAAAATGCACCTCAAATAGAAGTGTCACAAAAATAATGTTCTGTGCAATGAGTGATTTGACAATTTTTGACATGTACATTAATTACCTACTTTACTCTATTAGGTATTTCGAAGAATTACATATGAGTAATGAAAATGCATGCCAATTCCATTAATTTCCCCTGAATAACTTCCCAAGAAAAGCAGTCGATTCTACACTTCAACGATTGAGGTTTTGTTATTTCACGTAGTACCTAGTTATTTCATACATTAACTGAATTACACAATTAACGGTAACATAATAAATCTCATCAAAATTCGGTATCGTCTCGTGGGTTCATTCAGTAATAGCTTGCACGGCAGTATCATCTGCGAACGTTGCTAGCGTGTTTTACTGTTTTTCTGGAATATCGCTAACAAACAAGACGTATAATAGTGGAAAACATCGAAATGCTCTAAAAAAGTTGAAATTACCCAAACTACGATCTCAGTGGTTTTAAACTGTTTCTCAGCCCGATCGTTCTAATGTGAGGCATTATTTTGAAAATGAGGTTTCGAAAATTTTGAAAATAAGTGAAGTCACGATCGTTTTCAATTATCGTGACATGCAGAAGTGAACGACTCGATTTGATTAATATCATTCGGATTGAAGCGCACTCACTTATCCAGCATTCCGGCGGGGGATTTTTTCTCTCCCCGGACCCCACCGCCTCGAACGGACCCCATTTGTCTCCGTTGAATGAAAGGTGACGGGCCATCCCCGCCGAACCGTCCGGATTCCTGACGGGCTCCCGCGGGAACCGGAAACCCCTAACGGCGACCGCCCCCGACACACCAACTTGCGGCGTGTTTCCCCCGGAGTCGGTGACGTATACACCGCCACCTCACCCGCCTCCGCCTCATTCATGACACTACCCCCTTTCGAACGTTGGCAGTTAACCAGTACAAGTTTCGTCAGCCTGTAAGTACCCTGGGATCCCATTAACTGTGCGGTTTGTGTCCCTGTGCGGCAGCACAATTCGCACATCATTCACATACGAGTGTTTCTCGAGTCGACCACATCGATATATTGACGGGCAGTGCATGACAGCCCAGTATAGCCCACTCGGAAGAGAACCAAGAGCCACAATTAACAACATTGAATGACAACAATCAATCTAGTTCTTGAACCTCAAAAGCCGAAAAATGCACACATAATCTAACTAATTTTCTCATAATCCAAGTTTTTTGGACACTAAGCAAAACATTAGGTATAAATGAGCAGTATAGGATCAAGGAAACCTGTAATGAAGAATGTGCTCGGCAGTTGGTTCAAACGGTAGAAAAGAGGTGGCCGTCTATTTCGAAACAGAAAGTGGATTGGCAGGGAGTTGTGCCAATATTTGTTTGGTTACAAGTTTCATAAATGAGCAATTGCTCACATCGATGGTTTTCATTTCATCTGAGGCAGTACTAGAGAAGGACCATTTTTTTGGGAGATTAGATTTAGATTTAAAAAAAATGTTTTGTAAGTCAAGTTCATTTAAACTTTTTTAACCCTCATATAAATTATGTTGTCATTATGATGCCTATATTTGGGATTGACATCATACGTGAACAGTATGAGAGTACCTAATGTTCATTCAAAAACATTTTTACAGCATACTAAATTATTTGTTAAACGATCAGCAGCAATATAATAATGGGTAGTTTTACGATTTAAAGGACATTCGCTTGATAATTTTTATACACACTATAAATAGATTCGATTAATCCATGAAAAGAGGAGGTGAGAGCCGAAAAAAAATTCCCAGGTCCCACCGAGATTCGAACTCGGATCGCTGGATTCAAAGTCCAGAGTGCTAACCGTTACACCATGGAACCTGCCTGACGACGGGCGGTCGCTGATAACTGTCGAGATGTGTGCAGATGAAATAAATATCAGTAAACTCCTTAGGAGACTGCATCTTCATTTATTTTTACGCATTTAAGTCAAGAAAGGTGCTTAATACGACGTACGTTACGACGTCTATTGTTCACTTCCAAAAAATTTTGGCCGGATGAGTTGGTCGAAATGTTGATTTTAAACTTGGTGCTTGGGTATAGCCCGTTTTTTCATTTTTATTTGTTATGCCAGTGTTCCAAGAAGTGCAATTGAGCAATCAGTATAATCAGTACGAATGTACCAAAGTATATGCTTTTTTCCCCTGTTTGCCTTCGACTGAAGGGCAGGAATATGCCATAGTTCAGATGTTTGAGCGCTGTACAACACTTCATTCATGTTTTGTAATTTGTTTTGATAACTTTCTGCATAGTAAAATATGTTTGAATAATAATTTGTTTCTTCTTTTTTTTTTTGCGTGTGTACTCCGCCGAGCAGATGGTAGCGTAGTGATTCGTGCGAGCAGCTCATAATGAGACCTGAGTAATTTATTTCAAAACTAAAGACCGACGGAACTTGAATCCGTTCCGTCAGAGCTCCATTCTATATAATAGTTTATCGTTACGCCATCTTTGAACCGACCAGTGACAAGTCACATTGTCGTGGCAGGATCAATAACTCTTGGGCTCGAAGGCTGTAAATCGTGCAGATCTTTGATGCGAGTGGCCTCCCAGCCCCTTGACTGATGTTGTCAGAACTTTTAAAAACGCGCTATTTATGGGCCTTGTCATTCACGCGTCGTTCTCTACGAGAGGGGTCTGCCAGGAAAAGAATGGTGAGAACTCGCGAGGGGAAGGAAAAGACTGCCAGAAGCTGCGTAGGACGTAGTGATTTCTATTGACGTTACCTTTCCCAGAGGTGCCTTCCAGAATGTTAAACACTTCAACCCTCGTTCAAATTGAAAACAACGCAATACTCTCTTCGTTTCCATTGATCAACCCGCTTTGTCCACTCTGATTGCGCGCACTTTCTTGTTCTGAATCTACTTAAGGTTGCTTGATTACATTGGAGAGCGAGGGGGATCTATAACGCCGTTCACAACGAAAAAGCTCAACACATGAAAGTGCCAGAGTACTTCTCAATAGAGCCTGTAGCGACAAAGGGTCTCACGGAAAAGACTGTGTAGAAGCCAAATTGAAGGTCTTCTTAATTAAATCCAACGCTTGCCGTATCAAATTCGAGGTTGTCTTCATTTTTGACAAATCCATGTTTTTCTAACTCAAATCCAAGATTTCCCATTTCGAATACAAAGTTCATCAAATTCGAATCAATCATTAGTCCATTTCAAAATCATGGTTTTCAAATTGAAGTTATTTCATTTTAATTTCATGATTTTCAATTTCGCATTAATTTTTTTTCTATTTCAAATCACGGTTCCTCATTTTCAATTCAATGTTTTGGTTGCTTATTCCTTGAATAATCAATCTACGTTATCATGCATAAAATCAATCTCTCTGAATCGGGCCACCGGAAGAGGTTATGGGTCAAAATGAGTATCTTTATACCCATTTCGAGTGAGTGTTTTCGAGATTTCTGGTCCCTAGGCGACTGGGGTATAATTTTCCACTAAATTTTGGACTCTGAATCGATTGGAATGAGTCTCCGTGCTCCTGGTCCGAGGCATGACCAACCCCTGTGAGTGAATTCACAACGTTTTTCATTAATATTAACGTTTCCAATTTTATTTCGTCCTGAAGTAATCGAAAAACAAATGTGAAGAACGTCTTTTACCGAATGGGAAGACGTGAGTTAATAATGTTAGTTAAGTATTTGAGCAGTTCAATGCAAGTCAATGTCAACTGTTGCAACAGGCATCTATAAGACGGAAACGTGGCCACTTGAAAACTGTCTCGCAAGTAAATTCAGCATTTAAAAAAAATTAAATTAGGTACCCCAGCTCTGTTTGAGATAATGGTCAATGCTTGAATCCAACATGCTGACACTGGTAAGGGATAATTCATTGCACCAAAACAGTCCTAATGACTAACATAGTGACAAACATATGACGATAAAAGAGATAATCCAAGGAAATCTGGGGTGTAAGGACTTAATGTTGGACGCGGAACTCAAAAACAATAGTTATGAGATCAAAAATTCTGACTTTTTTTAGGTGTTCTCATATAAAAATACTGAGTCCGACGATCATACGCTATAAGCTGAGGTTCATTTAAATTGCTACTTGCCGTAGTTGGGCTAATTCATCTCGAGAACGACATTGATAATGCAATAATTTACTTTCCTTAAAGGTATATCTTTTGCATAGGCCTAAATCAAGTCAAGACAGACAATCCCAGACGGTCTGAAGGCATTCAAGGGCATCGTAAACATCAAACGATAAATTAAACCGCATCTTCAGAATGCCAGTCGTACAACAATGTCAACTCTCCGTACAGTAAAGACGTCACTATTAAGCATTCATGAAGACTGACAAAAGGTCCAGAAAGGAACAAACGCCGCCCACGCCCTCTAGCCGCAGACTATAAACGACTGGACGAGAGGAAGTCTGAGAGATTTTCAACTGAACTGTTGCAACACGTCGATGTGGGCGACGCACGACGCCTCCTTACACAGGAAACGTGGCCTTTATAACGCCCATTTACATCCATGTAGCCTCTAATTAACAATCAGGGCTCACTAATTATGATTTACATGATAATGAAAGGGCTAGGGAAAAGCACGGGATTAATCTTTGTGGACAGAGCCTGTCCGCGACAAAGGAAAGGAGAAATTAGTTCACGCTGAGACACAATAAGGAATTACTGAACAGCTAAGTCTGGCATAATCCAATCCTTAACTACTAATCTTTTAGTGACGACACACCGTACCGGGCGCTAGCGAAAATTTCAAAGAAAAATGTGAAAGAACTCATCAAGCTTGAAATCGTTTCAAGATACTCGTATTTGCCAAGTTTTCTGCACCAGAGAGCGCGATTTATTCAGTTGAGTACATCTGAATGAGGACTCATAATGTGTGATGAATTCAAGGGCAATCCGAAATGACAAACAAAATTCTTTCAAAACTATAAAAAATGTAAAAATTTTTTTTACAAAAATATTTAAAAACGAGCTCTATTCTAGCAACGTACGCTCAAATGGTGTTACTGTCATGACTCTGAAATTGTTGGAAAATTTTTAAATTATAATAGTCGTTTTAATTATATGACATGTAATCCTTTTCCCGACTCAGGCAATGGATGGACAGTCACAGAGTAAAATCAAAAGCTTAAAAAAAAAAAAAAAAACTAAATTTTCTCACTTTTTTAACCTCTTAAAAAGTCCATTTTATTCCAATCCAATATTTATTCATAATTTTTGTTATTAATGTTTGCAGTATGAATAAAGTTTGATTCTAGTCATTTGTTTAGTTTCTAATTCTTCGGCTTACTAAAACTTGTTTTTGTCAAAAAAATTGTGCTCTAGTCAATTTCTTTATTTTGTTAGATTTTTGGTTTGAAAAAATTTAGTTCATCTCAAAATTTCAAAAATTCTACCTGGTTTGGGAGGGTCATGACTCCCGTGACCCCCCCCCCCCCTCCCTTGAATCCGCGCCTGAGTGTGGGGTATCATTATCGACTAAATTTCGGACGCTGAATAGATTGGAATGAGTCCAAGACACTTTATATTCACTGTTTTTTTTCATTTTCTCAATGCTCCAAGAGATAAGCAACCCCTGTGGAAGAACTTTCACAGGTTTTTCTGTCTATAACCCGCTTGAATGTCCCCTTTATGGACATGAGCCTGGCAACATTAAGAATCCGAATCATTGATTTTGGGGTGTACAGGACCCATCTCAAATCAATTAGTTTAGGGAGTACACTGCCCAACACCAGCTGAGCTAGGATTTCTTGTATTTGAACACTTGAAATCTTTTATGGGAGAGCTGCTGTCACAACCCCTCAACCTTCGTTCTTTCCCTCCCTCTATCCTCCTGAATTTACTGTAAAAATGAGAACAGAAAATAAATGAACTTTAACTGATAAACACTTAAAATACGTGATAGAATGAATAACGAAACCTTAATACATAATTTGGAACTCAAATCATTGACTTTGAAATGTGCAGGCCTTGCTACGCGAATGTGAATCAAATCAAAGAATTTATTGCGTGAACCCTTTTCAATATTTACACCTTGTCGGGTCTTCCTGGTTCTTTCAAAGACCATTTAAAATAGACTGAAAAACAAGCCGTCAGTAAAGAATATGCTTCAGAAGGCCCATGCAGGTTCGCTTTTCACGGCAGAGATTTATACACATCCGCACTCCTGGAGCATTTTGACGTTCTGCGGCAATACGGCTGTTTTTAATTGAAATAAAACTACACGAGCAGGTTGAAATTGGTTTTGATCAGCTCGAGCATTCCGTAATATCATTCGTAGCTCGAGTGAAACTATCTGAGTGCTCGGTTCCACTACATAAAGGGCCATCTCTTCAATAAATGGGATCCAAGCGCGGAAGAGCGAATGAATTCACGCAACACGTTCGAAATGGAAAACGGCAGCAATTGAACGCTAAGTAACTGCCATGAAACAGCACTAGTCAACAATCGTGGTTTATTCTCGGCTATAATCTACCGTGAGTTTGTTGAAGAGCGCCATTAACCGTGACAGGCATACGTTCCCACTGCGAAGCTCGTGGGCGGGTTGACATTAATCGACGATAAAATTCTATTTCTAGAAACGACAGACAAAATAAATAAAAACTACGAGCTTTGGTAGCGAGTGAGGTGAAACTCGACGTGATTCAACTCCACCAACGATGGAAGAGCTTCAAGTAAACACTTCGGTTCAAAAAGGATCTTCCCGTCGGATATAGAATGGGGTCGTATTAGCTAGTTGATCCGTTTACATAAATTTGAACGGACTTTCAAACTGCTTCGGTCGTGGGAGCTCGAATCGATGGCCGTTGGTCACCTTCCTTGTCGTATTATACAACGCTTATGAAATTCAGATAGCACGGAGCTGGCTGGAATATATTTATCCGTAAATAATGTCCATTTATTCACGACTGATCAGGGCCGGATGAACAGTTTTCATCTGGCTATTTACTAAAACGTGTTATTCATCGGATGAGGTTTATAACCTAGGGAAGAGATTTAGAACAAGCTGAGCGCGATTCATGACTTCAAATAAACGTATTCAAGTTTCTCATAATACGTGAACCTAGTATTGCTCAAGTGTGCACAGGTGCGAATTCAGGTGATTTCCAATTCATAAGGAGAACATAAATACAATAATTACAGCAAAGCAATCAAAAACCGTCTTATACTCGGGTTTCGAGGAACTGTTGCACATTTGATTCAGCCAAGACTGTACGTAAATTAAGATGGCTCATGGTAGAAAAAGTCGATATTTACGTTCAAACTTCAATTCAATTTGTCTTTACCTAATGTATAAGTTTAGATTCTAGGGAAGCTGAGGAGTTTAGGCCGAATAAACTGGACAAAATTGAATAAAGAATATATCATTTAAGAATTGGGCGGCTACGTTCTAAATAAAAAATTAATTAATTTAAAAAAAAAATGAAAAAAAGTTGATTGCATTTTAGGTTAGTGAAATTAGACACTGGCTCCACATGCAAATAATTTCCGGCAAGCTAGAAAACTTTTATTCGCATTTTTTTGGCATCTAAATGAAGTATTCTAGTTTCGCACGGTTCCTCGGGCCCAAATTTTGACCCAAGGTTCAAAAAACCGCGAAATTTTTGGACTTTTATTCAGTTTTTTTGCTTGTGACATCTAAACCGTACATCCTAGCGAAAAGTACACCATCATCTAAAAGAAAGAGCATACAATTTTACGCCGAATAAGAACCTTAAAAATTAGTTTTGAATGTTTATACTTAATTTAGTATGGCTGCAATCCTTGGTCGAGAAACGTCAATTGCACTCAACCTCGCTGAAAACTCAAAACGTATCACTTTTCCTCGCGTACAACTAGGCAACGGCTCTTTTAAGGCCCAAAATGTATGATATAAATGCTTTAGAGCATCAAATTGTGCGTTCAATGAGTACCAAATTGTCAAGATTTGGTCAAATAGTCACATAGGAAAACTCAAATAGGAGTCGCCAGTATGTGCTGTTTAGAAGTAACCAGCAAAAAACTGAAAAAAGTCAAACAAATTTGCAGTTTTTTCAACCCCTGTCAATGAATCCGGGCATGAGGGACCGTGCAAAACTTGGATACTTCATTTAGATGCCAAGAAAAGCGAATAAAACTATTTCCAGCTTGCCGGAGATTATTTCCAGGTGGAATCCTAATCTTACTCTCATATTTCGGGTTAGAAAAAATACTGTTTTGTTGCAAAATAGTTGCGGAATCGACCTCTGAAGTTGGCCAAACAACATTGGTGTAGTAATCCCGCACAGAAGGCCTTTTGCTATTAAATATGAGATTGTGAACAGAAAAGGTACAACAGTGGCGTACTGATCAGTCCCGTGGCAAATGAACAACGTAACTAATCACAATTAATGCATTTGATCATCGTGAGGTTCGAGAAAACCATCAATTTTCCGAGTAAGAACCTCAAATTATAAGTGACTATGTACAAAAATCATCAGACTACTAGAACTCACTGGCTTTCGTAAGCTCCTTTAGTAATCAGGATGGGTAGATTCCTTTCAACATGCGTAGATTTCTTTGGTTCGAGGACAACAACAACAACAACACAGCCGTCAGAAAAATATATGAATAATGACAACCTATCTCACTCTGACAATTGTGAAATAATCCTTAAAAACATGTAAAAAACATGAAAAAACAAGATTCAGCGTGTGTTGGTACTCCTGGGCTGCCTCAAGGCCAATGATAGTAGATAGTGGGGTGGGCAACGATAAACAACGATTTAAGTAAAAACAATTTTTTTCGAGAAAAACAGTTGGAAAATGTAACTATTAATTATTTTGATGAATGTTTTAATTAAGTCGGCAAATTTTATTATATTTATAGGTAATGTTCATGTAAATGCCCACCTATTTTGAAGAAGATATAGTTTTCAGGGTTGTTTTAACCCCTTACTCCTCACGATAACACTCGAAGTGCTCTGCTTCCTGGTAATAACGACTGGTGAACTTACATGAACTAATGAAGAGCATTCCAGGACGCAACAGGCTCGATCGTTACACGTCCCGCCTGCGAGGTTGATTGGAACAACATTAGGCTAATTGTCTAATGATACCGTTCACAAGGGTTACCACAGTAATGGAATCCACCCTAACCGTTCAAAAGCGCTACAAACCCTGCAGGATTAAAGGAATATGTTGGCGTTGAAGTGCCAAAATGATGTTGAGTAGATCAGGTTAAGTGCAAATTATAAACTGTTGCTATTGAGTCATAATCGACATAATCGAAACAAATTGACGAGAATCATGAATGGCATCATTCACGGGACTAAATTTACGTTTTACTGAATTCAAGCTAATCTTACAGTAAATCACTCTTTTCGCGACTTCATCTATTGTATTCATTATGAATAGAAGATATATGAGTGGAATTCATTTGTAAAAATACAATTTTCGACAACAATTTTGTGAAAGCAACTTTGGATTGGCTTAATATTAGTAGAAAATGCTCCAAAACAGTGAAATTCAACTAGGCACGTTCCCCAAATCAGAAACAAGAAATGGGAAAACAGTTAATTTGGAGGATCCCAGACTCATTACAATCGATTCATTGTCCAAGATTTAGTGGAATATGAAGCCTATGTACCCAAAAATCGTGCCTATTTTGAGCCCAAACCCAAAGAACACCAATCGGTCCGAGACCCACCTCAATGGATTCATCCAAAATTAAAAGGAAAGGTTCCAAGAAGCCCAAAAAATCGTGTTTCAAAAAGCACATTTTGGTTGGTTATTCCTGGAATAATCAATCTGCTTCAAAAAGTTAATCCCTCCAATTCGGCCCAAAAAATTTTTTCTATGCGTTTCGAGGTACCTAGATCAAAATAAGCAAATGCCCGTCCGCCGTCCACGCCAATTTTGAAATATAGGGAAATTTCTAAAAACCTGCAATTTCGGTCTGGGACCCGTTTCAGGCTCTAGTTGGTCCTTGAAACTTTCCAGCCTGATCGAACCAAATTTGGGCGGGGTAGGGATCAAAATGTGTACTTAAAAACTGGATTTTCGAGATTTAGGCGCGTAGAGTATAATTTTCGATTAAATTTTGGACACTGAATCGATTGAAGTGAGTCCGAGACACACTCACTGTTTTCCTCTTAATCTTCTTCCAAGGATTAACCAACCATTGTGGAAGAATTTGCAGAGTTGTTGATGTAGACATCATAGAACGTGTACTGTCAAATTTTGGCGCCATTATGAGAAGTTTACTTCTCGCATGACTACATAATAATATGTTGATCATTCATGAAATAACCAACCAATAAAGGGCTTGAATTTGATTTTAAAAAACCCTTTATTTGAATTAATGTTTACTGAAATTCTCATAAAAATGAGATTTTTGTTCTATTGGTAGGTATAGGTACCAATTAATATTTGATATTTTTGGCTTATGAACTTCATTCGAATTATATGATTAAATATAAATAGGGCTGGCTCGATTTACGGAGTTCTCACATATTAAATCGTATCTTTGATTTAAATCTCACCCAAGCTTTACAAGTGCGACGTCTAATCAGGTTTCGATCGAAATGAAACGTTCAAATCCCATTCAAAGCGCCACTTGACTGAATCATTGTACGAGTATTTCACCCTCATGGGAGTTGAAGTGCCCTCTCGAGGCGAGTTTAAGCAATTTACGGGATTAGTAATGGGTTGTTTTGTGATTCTAACACCTGGCACCCAAACACAAACGTTGACTTCAATTCATCTTTTTCCATTGGTCGTAAGACAATAAATTTCGTTTTATTTTTATTTATTGAGACGGTAGCACTCATTGAACACCTTTACCTTGTGCTTCAATGAGTTAAAATTGAAATTAAATTTCGGAAAAACGCACATCGTGGCATTTGCTCTTCGTAATTTGAGCGTCCCGACCCTACTGAAGATTAAGTGCCAAGAGTTGGGCTGTTCGGCACTTTTTTCTTTGTATGTAATGTCTAAATAGTTAAGTTCAAAGATATTAAATGGTTTATTTTTTATCTAAGTCTCTATTCAAGTTCTTATTTTGTTAATCTGTTGAATGGTTCCGTTAGCGTCTTCTTTAATCAGTTTCTTGCAATAGTTAATCTTTTGCTACAATAAAAACTGTAACCGCAATAATGTACATGTGTATTAACCGGCGACTCCTCCCCTCAGCACAAGCTAAGCTTACAGAGGGGAGTAGCATTGGAACACTAATTACTTTGCTGTATTCTAGATGTGTTCTAAATAAATGCTATAAATATATATTTTTATTTTTTAAATAACTTGAACACATTAGTTGTTGTGCAAGTTTTAGGTCTTCAAACGTTGGCTAACCTGTCGATATCTGTCGGTATTAGTGTGTGTGGAGGCTCAGCTAATCCGCCGTTTTTTGCTGTAGCGACTATGGATTAATAAATCTGTGGTCAGTTTGTCCCTCGACGGCTGATGATGACCCAAACTTTCATTTATTTGTATATTATATTGTTGCGAGATTACACTTGCACCAGTCTGGGCGACCAGCATTACAAGGTCAATGACACGTGGAGGGCTAAGGGTCATTCTCAAACATTTGTGCATCATATCGAATTGGCTGGAACCTTCCCGTTTGCTTGAGACAACACGTCAAGTTCCCAGAACCAGGGAAGACTCGAGAAGGTTCTCAGCCAAGGCAGCCAGTATAAAAAGGGACCGAGGAACGCTGCAGAGTTCAGTTCAGTTTGGAGTCCGAATGTAGATGCTTCATGTTATAAATTAGTGCGACAACCGCATTACAAACTGAGTATTGTGCCTTGTGATTGTGTCATTGCGTAAGTGTGTGAATGAGAACAGTGTATTTGAGTGAACAATTGTAATAAATTATTTACAAAGAACATAAATCGTTACAATATCATTCATTTTTATTATTCCTTCGACCTCCCATATAAAATATGTGAATTTCTTCGCGTTTTTGCGGCAAATTTTTGGCAAATTTGACAACCACATTTCGATATTTTCTTTTTAATTACTCATACCTTGTTCTGAGAATGAAAAGTATTGTGAGCAAAGCCTGCTAGAGCGCCACTGAAAGCGTGATGGTACCCTAGAGAGGAAAGAGAGTAATGAAAAAGGAGAGAGGGGTGCGTTATAGTTGTTACATGGAAAACAGAAACAACAACAATCGTGAGCAAACCTCGCAAAATCGTCCACTTGCACTTGAAAGTTTTAAGAAACAGAAACGGCATAGTTGAAATCTGAAAAGTGGATTATTTGGGAACGAGGAAAAGCTCATTATCGTTACCGACGCAAATTGTGGAATTCCCGCTACTTGATAGAGAGTCTTTTCGACTCTAGTTCCGACGATAATTACGTAAAATACCGCCAGCTTCGAGTTTCAAATTAAAGTTTCTCATAATTGAGATCATTGGGAGAGAAGTTAACCAGAGGAAGTTTCTGTACACTAAATTTATAACTACTTTGGGCCGAGTGGCAATTCCCAGAGGATTGTTGAACTCGGAGGGTTGGGCGTCCTCACAAGGTCGCGAATTCACCCTCTCGTCGCGGTGGAAAGGGTTCGTCAATGTTATAAGCGGTTTAGAATTGCGAAGCTGACTACAAGTTCTCAAATCGTTCCATGGTTATCGGAAGTTTCCTTTAAAAAAAGAGAGAATTCAATAAATCGATATGCTCATTTACACAGAGGCAAAGGTTTTGATATTCATACAAACACAAAAAGGAAAGAAGAAAATACGCTGATATTTCCGGAGTTCTCGCCATTTAATGTCACGACAGAATTATTATATAAGAATGACCACCACCTAAATATTAATTATACAAGAATAAATTTGCTTTCACATGAAATCAGCCGAAAATCCATAGCTCTAATAGTAGTGGAGATATAAAGGTTTACTGAATATTCACGATTATTGCCAGATCTCATTTTGAATCCGAGTTTATTATTTTTTAATTACGTCAGAAACTGGGGGGAAATTTTCAAAAATTTATGAAGATTTCCCTGTATTTTGACTAATAAATCCTGTTAAAACTTAAATAACGCAATATTTCAAAAAAAAACGATTGCCACCCAAAAGGATGCAGCTTTACTATTTTTTCAGAATTCGACTAAGCTTTGTTATCTACTACACCCTATATCTATAGGACATGAATTTTACTCAAACTTATAGTAGAAACCCTGCGAATTCTTTCACAGGGATTGGTTATTCCTCGGACCAGGAGCATGGTGAAAATGGTGGAAAACAATGAGTGTAAAATGTCTCGGACTCATTCTAATCGATTCAACGTCCAACATTCGGTGGAAAATGATACCCTACACGCCCAAGTACAAAAAATCTCGAAAACCCACTTTTGAAATAGGTAAATGGACACCCATTTTGACCCATAACCTCTTCCGGTGGGCGCTAATCGTTTTGGGACCCGTCTCATTGGATTCAGTGTCCAAAATTTAGTAAAAAATGGTAACCCATAGATCGCCGAAAATCTCGAAAGTTCATTTTGAATTTCACATTTTGAACCCTACCCCCTCAAATTTGGTTTGGGCTGAAAAGTTTTGGAGACCAACTAGAGCCGGAAACGGATCCCTGACCAAAATTTTAGGTTTATAGAAAAATTTCTACTACCAAAATCGGCGTGGACGGTGGCACGGTGGACGGTTTGCTTGCTTATTTTGATCTAGACACCTTGAAACGCCCAGAAAATATTTTTGCGCGAGTGAATGGCCTTTTAGGGCTGTAAAACATAGATATTGATTAGAAAAGTCATACTCCCCCATGGAGTTAACACTCACTCATGTGATTTAAAATTTTACATTTTGCTCCATTTGAGTGTTTAAACATTGTTTTCTGAAGTTATCCCCTATACCGATATTTTCCTCAAACACGCATTATTGACATTAAAGGGGGTGAAAAGCACAACAAGTACTTACAGAAGTGTCGTATGAATCAGTCGAGTGCTTACCTGAAAAGATGAAGATGAATTTAAATATCAAACCGCATGACATATTTGAAAACAGGTTAACAATAATCGTTTGTACCTAAATATTGTTGTTAAATAATTATTAATAAAAATTAATAATAACAATGATTTTGGTATTAATAAGTGAGTGGTTCTTAGGAATGGGAGAACGTGTTTTGTGTGTATTTTTGATAAAAGTCGATCTCTGTTTACAGCGCTCTCTACACTTCAATCAAGGAGGTAAAATGGTATTCTTCGGCGCGACAGCTACGTCGGCAAAGGACGAATCATCTCATTAGTTATATCAACTTATGCGCGACTGAAACGTGAGACCTCGTCCTCAGACTAAATACATGAATGGAGCCGCATTTAGTCGTCACCGCTAAGTGTTCCAAACCTTCCATTTCCCCTCGAACTAATGGAGTTAATTTCATGGTCTTTACCTTGAAAAACGGTATCTTCTGATGGGACAACGTTACTTAAAATATTCATTGCCTTATCCTGTAAGTACCCGCGGTGACGCATAAATCACGAGTGAGATTGCCTCTTACTGGTGTTCACACCGAAGGTAATATTGTGAAGAGAGCGATGAACATGTAAAAGATAAACCGAGAAATCCGGGAGGTTTTAAATTTTGAGAAGTGAGATCGATTGAATTGGAAATAAGGAGGCCAATAGATGATCATTCCCTTACAAAACGCAATAACATGCTGGCGATGGTAATGTGAACACATGGTATCAGAACCGAACAACAATAAACGTTGCCTGACATTTGATCGCTTATTTAGAGACTTTAATTAGGATTTTCCAAAGAAAAATAATTTTTGGCACATTGAAACAGTCCATCTGGAACACACCATTCATAGTGTTGCGAGCCAGCACCTGCGCCCGTCAAATGGGCTGCCAGCGTTGCAGGGTCAATGACCTGTGGAGGGCTAAGGGGTCACTTTCGAGGAATTGTGCGTCATATCGAATTGGCTGGAACCTTCCTGTTCGCTCGAGACAACAGGTCAAGTTCCCAGGGAAGGTTTGAGAACGTTCTTGGCCAAGGCAGCAAGTATAAAACGGACCCAGGAACGCCGCGCAGTTCAGTTCAATTCGGAGTCTGAATATAGATGCTCCGGGTTATAAATCGTGCTGTGTGATAAATAGTGCGACAACAGCAAACTGTGCTTTGTGATTGTGTAAGTGCGTGAATGTGAACAGTGTATTCAAGTGAACGATTGTAATAAATTATTTACGAAGAATATAAATCGTTACAATATTTTGACGAGAAACATATCCCACTTGCCCTTGATTCCACATTTACCGTGGGCCGGAGGAATTTCCTAGAATTCTTGCACAAGCGTGTAATACCGAGAATAATACAATGAAATCACGTACTTCATAAAGGTACACCAAACAAACAAATTTGACAAGAATGTACTGTGTCCCGACACGAAAACATCGTGTATTTATCCGAGTCGTTGAATATTTTATATTTATCTCTTGAAAAAAGGGGTAGGCAATACAAAGCCAAAAAGAATGACCACCGTCGTTTCCTCTTTTGCTTTTTTTCAGCCTCACGGCAACCAATGTTACGAGGAGGAAGCCCACATCTGAATTTGACAACATTGTAAATGAAGACACGATCGCGAAACACACTCTTCCACATTTCAGCTTCTACTTCGATAAGAGAGTTTCGATCAAAAATTTGTAGGGTTGATTGGAATAAGCTTGAAGCGCACATCAATTGGAGGTTCAAGCATTTAATCAAACCGTCTGATAGTTTAGGGGCTAATTCAAAGCCAGTCTGAAAGTAATCGCAAAATTATTCAACATTTCCAAAATAATGTGCTGGGTTGTTTTGACGCGTCCCTTGTCCCTGATCAAAATTTCAGATTTATACAAAATTTTCTACTATGTACCAAAATTGGCATGGAGACTCATTCCAATCGATTCAGTGTCCTAAATTTAGTGGACAATGATACCCCACACGCCTAGGTCACCGAAAATCTTGATGATCCATTTTTGAAATTCACTTTTTGCTAGTGCACTTTTTATACACTGATATATACAACATTATTTAATTGTGAATGCAATGTTGAGTATCCTTGATTTATTTATTCATTATTTACAATACCATTAACTACTATTAGCTGTACCATACAAAACTGGCCCATTTGTTGTAAGCTTATGCTAGAAGAATTGAAAAAGAATAAAAATTAAGAAAAATGATAAGGACCACTTTAATTGACACTAATTAGCAGTCTTGGTAAAAGCTATCTTGGAGAAATTGTCTGTGCTATTGATACGTCAACCTTTTACCGCTTTTGTCAAATCGGCATCAGCAGATTTATCGTCTATCGATTAGGTGAGTTTCTCTCGGCTAACAGCATCATCGTTGCGAACGAGGCTTCCAGGCTCGTCACATATCAGCCCCAGGTCCTCCCAAGACAGCTCATTTCACGGCAACTGTGCTCAACGGCGGTACCGAAGAGCAACTCGGCAATAAACGAGTTTCTCCGAGTTTCGAGCTCGGCAAACCGCGAGTGGACTCCAGGGGAACGGGGATTGCGCCTGAAACTCGTGCGGCGGCGGAATGTTAAAAAGGTGGGGCGGGGACGGGTGAGCTTTGCCCGCAACCGGCCCCTTCAAGCCTACCGCGCCTTCCGTAAACAGTAGATGTTGGGGGAGGCCGTGTGATGGCTAAACCGTGTACTCCTTGGAACCATTCGACTAATTGAGAACCTTTTGAGAAAAAAGCTTTTCCATATTTTATGGATATTCCCTTTTACTCTCCAGATGATCATTTACCCTTATTCCGAGTAGGAGAAAACCGCTCATATAAGAACCAAGGGCGTAGCACACAATGGTTTACTAAACAAATGTCTGGGGACAACTGCACCATAAGTTCGCAAAAGTCCCGCTAGGCCTCAGTGCAGTTGTGATAAGGCCCTGTTATCACTGTTACAGCAGTGTTTCTCATAGCAGCCCTATTAGTTAGGTAATTACTTTTAGAGTGTTTTGCTCTGCTGTGGTTCAACACCAGGCCATCAGGTTCATTTGGCCTACGAAATGAGCTAAAAATCTATTCTGCTTAAAAAATTGAAGAACACGATACTTTGCTCGTTACGATTTGGCTACCTGTCACAATAATATGGCTCCAATAAACTTCGTAAAATAGTATCTATAAGAATAGTATTCCTTATAAGAGATGATTTATTATGAACGGTTATATGTAGAGCCGGAAACCCACCCAAAACACGCATGATATCTCTTAATTAAAAATTAAGTTTTTGCGCAGAAAAATCCTTCTTAGCAAGAAACGAGTCAAGAAACATGATTTGATCGCGACTGGCCCAACTCTCTGCAATATACAGGGCATCCTGCAAGGGGTCGATTTTATGACTTATTTGCCACAAAAAAAATGTCTCAAGGACTTTTGATTGGTTATTTCGTGAATAATCAACCTATGTTTTTTTAGAGGCTTCGTTTTCTGAGTTATTTACGATATAAGATTCTTTCCTTGTTTTCGACTTGACATCACTAAAACGGCCATAACTCCCTTGATTTACAATCTCAAATCCGGGTGTACCGTTGAAAAGAGCGTCAAATTTGCATTCCAATCGATTTAGCGTCCAAAATTTACTGGAAAATGATACCCCACACGCCAGGTACCAGAAATCTCGAAAACCCACTTTTGAAATAGGTAGATAGATTCTCATTTTGACCCATAACCTCTTCCAGTGGGCGCCAATCGTTACGGGACCCGTCTCATTGGATTCAGCGGTTAAAATTTAGTCAAAAATAATGAATACCCTACACCCCCTAATTCGCAGAAAATCTGAAAAATCCATTTTTCAAAAAAACATCCCCCCCCCCCCCCTCAATCTTTTCCGATTGGACTGAAAAGTTTTGAGGACCAACATGAGTTAAAAACTGGTCCTTGACCAAAATTTCAGATTTTTAATTTTCTACTGCAAAAATCAATGTGGACGGCGGATGGACATTTGCTTATTTTGACCTTGGCACCTTATAACGCCCAGAATTTTGGGAAAAATGGAGAGAATGACTTACTGCATGAAAAGGTATTCAAGCAATAACCAACCAAAACCACCGCAGAACGAAGAGAAACAAAGTTGAAAAATTCACAAAAGAATTCTACCCAAAAACGAGTGTAAAGGGCTGGAAAAAACTACTTGAATGACTAATTTTGACTAGAACTAGAAGATTGAGAGCAAGAAAATTGAACAATAAAGAACGTTAAAAATGATAATTTGTTACTATTATAATGACTAACATTGATAATGAGACCTTATCACGTCTAAACTGAGGTCCAGCGGGATTTGGCGAACTAATGGTGCAGTTGTCCCCAGACATTTGTTACAACTAGGCATTTTTCCACTATATTTTGGACGCTGAATTTATTGAGACGGGCCACGGACTGTATGGCTTCCACCGGAGGTGTGTATGGATCATATGCGTGAAATAGAAGCTTAGTTATATTGGAATACAATTTGAATACCGATAATTCTGAACTCACATTTACATCCATTTCATGGAAGGGAGGTTATTGCACGTGTACCTACGCTCGTTTTCCTATCCCAAATCATTTATTCATCTTCTCCTGTCTCTTAGCCTCGAAACAATTACTAAGCAAGTACATCCTTTTAGGGCTCAACAAGCGTGTCGAGTCCATAATTAATGGAACCGCCGTGAGTCACTTCTTGGATCAATACATCAAAGGTTAAGTCTCGCGAACGACTAATTTTCCTTCTCAGAGAGTTGATCAATTTTCGAGGAAGAGCTAAATGAATTACTGATGGCGCACCTACCGCTGAGAGCGGTTCTGATATCACTCTGAAATTGACGAGCAATTCGGGTAGTTGTATTAGTAAGTATTAGTTCAATGAATCTTTCAAGTTGATTTTTGTTTCTCTCCGTAACGAAATATCGAAGGTTTGTTCATACCTGGACGTATTTTTGATATGAACCAATTTGAACAGCGCAGTTAAAGAAAATAAATCATCGCAGGATTTCATTTCATATTCGGGAGAACTGAAAAGTTCTGCTAGTGAAGTTTTGGGAGAGGTAATTATTACAGCAAAAATGATTGGGATACGGTAAATATTCGAATTTTGTTCTTTGCTTGTGATAAAATGATAAGCAGGCCAAGTAACGTTCCACCTAGTTGAAATCGACCGCTTCCGAATATTTCCAAAACCTCGATAGATGTCGCTAACTTTTTATACAGTGAAAACCTATCGATGCCGGCGACTCTGACAGTTGGGGGGCCTGTCCAGCATTGACGAATCCCAGGAGAGGAATCTGATTGATCGCAGCCTCCCTCGAGGATGCCATTGTTACACTTGAAATCGTTTCGCATTCACGTCAAGATTCTTCCTGTCTATCTAAGGATCGATTAGAAGACGGATACGTATTTTTGGTTTGATGACTCAATGACGCTGAATTCGGCCATATTCTAATTAGAACTTTAGGGTTTATTTAGTTAATTAAAATGTATTTGTTCAATCATTCAAGCATCCCTGAAGGGAGCTAAATAGCTTTTTTAATGTGGGAACAACGGACGGGCTTCTACATCCCAGTCATTCGGTAGCTCTTTGCCTAATTAAGACATCTTCTTCACCAATCAGATGGTTATCTTTCCCTTTTTAAAATTACCCGATCGGTGTGGAGATTAGAGCCAACTGTAACAGCCTTTTCGAACTCATCCTTCGAACTTGAGACCTCAGAAGAAAATGTTAGGCTATTAACGTCTGTTCTTACGGGGTATCCGAAGGACCTGAGGAAAGTTGGGTGTTTTTTGGGAGCAAAAACTCCCAACGAGAGGATGCTAATAGAAGAGGGGAATGTAATTTAAAAGGGAAAGACCTATGAAGGGTGTTCAAGGACCAGAGGACCACCCAGTTGTCTGCGCCTTCCAGCTGCGCCGCGCGCGGGGTTGCGTTTTGACCACAAATCAAAACCCCATCCCTTCTCTGTGGGGGGCTGTTTTCCTGTTACTGAGTTCCTCGTTCCTTTTTACGCGGCCTCTTTTCTTCCGCTCGATGTAACGACGATTTTTCTGGACCGGTGGCTCGCGAATATCAGTGGAATTCGCTGTGAGACATTTTCACGCTTTTACGCTCCCGTTAATTTAAACGTTTTAAATAGCTTTGAATAACTACGACCGACCTACTCAAGGCTCTCGCTAGAAAATCCGACATTCTTGTAAATTCCCCGCAACATCACCTCACATATTATCCACAAATTTAATGGCCTATTACGCTAACCATTAGCATAAATGCTTGTTGACAGTTCAGCAAACCCTGTTTGATCAGTCTCTCGATACGTACATGATATTGATTGATTGATTGATTTATTTATTAATCTGCCCTGCATTAGGCTAAAAGCCCACTCTTCCTGCAGGACAGATACATTTTATAAAATTACTTGAATAACATTTGTCAGGTCAACAATATAGTAACTTCATATATAATATCTTCTGCCTAATTAAAACTAAATTAAATTAATCAAATAATAACAGAAATAAATCATTGTTCTTCAAATACAAAATTATGCAATTTACTCTCCAACACTAATCTTACAATTGTTTTGTCGTATTTAAAACTAAATTAAATTAATTAAATAATAACAAAAGTAAATAATTTTTCTTCAGATACAAAATATACAATTACAGAGAATTTTGCCTCCCAACTGTAAATCTGCTTGCTTCCCTTCATCCAACCCTAGCTAGAATATACAACTTCCCAAGCAAAATACGCGTGATATTAAGAAAAACGCTGCAAATTCTTTCACAGGGGTTGGTTATACCTCCGACCAGGAGCAATGAGATTCAGCTTTCAAAATTTAATACCCCACATGCCTAGGTACCAGAAATCTCAAAAAAACACATTCTGAATAGTTAGTTAGATACCCATATTGACCCATAAGGTTTGTTCGCACAAGCACCCAAACCAGTTTCCAATCGGTTGGAAGCGTTCGCACAAGCTCCCCAACTCCACCAGAGGGGAGCGATGGTGGAATGGACTCGCCCACTGCCGTTCGCACAACACATCAAACCGATTTGAAACCCGTCAGAGCAGTCAGAGGTTTTTCCCGCTGACTGCTTTCAAACTGTTTCGCCCCTCCCCCTTCAGGGCCGCTCGGCCAATCAAATCATTCCATCTACATCCGTCTTCTGCAGCGTTCCATCTGAATTCTCACGGTTTGCCATGGATTTCTTTCGATTAAATCCGACAAAATTATTTTTGGTAGTTGAAATTTTTCAAAAAATCTGAAATTTTGGTTCAGGACCCGTTTTTTGCTCTAGTTGGCCCCTCGAAACTCTTCAGCCCGATTGCACCGATATTATAGGGTGGGGGGGGGGGTGTCTCTAAATGTCTTCTCCAAAAAATGGATTATCGAAATTTTTGGAAATCTAGGAGGGTGTAGGATATCATTTTTCACTAAACTTAGGACGCTGAATCGATTGGAATGGGCCTGGGAGACTCCATTTATAAGGGTCGGATGTTATTACGTGCTCATTTTATATTTTCTCCGACGTTTTGCCGGCGCCCGGGCCGGCATAATCAGGATGAGCAACTCGGTCTCCCCTAATTCTAAAGAACATACTGAGCCATTATTGGGCAGGTCGTCAAGAATAAAAGGTGGTATTTAAATGGAAATTTTTCGAGGCAGATACACACCTAATTTAGAGTGTAAACTACGTGATTTAGTTAGATCCTTTATTCTGAATCAAGGTGCGGATAGCATCTCGTGAATTAGTGTTTGAAAACAGTGAGAATTCAAGTGTCATACATTAGATTTCACCATCCTTCACTATTTGACAATTTTGCGGTTGCGCAACTTTGCGTGCTCGCTGAACCGGTTGCGTGCATTGGAAAAAATTGGTTGAGGGATCAAATTTTCATGAAATTTCCAGTAGAATGTGAATCTGCAAACAAAAAATTAGAGTTCCCAATTGAAATAAGGATGTTTGATTTGAAAAAAAAAAAAAAAAAAAAACAATTTTTGTTTGCTCTCATTTATAAGATTTTAGAGAGAGAGGGTGGGGGACAATTTGTGGGACACCCTGTATAATGAGCACGAAATAACGACCGACCTTAAAATTCTATTCTATCCCCTGTAGAATTTGCAGCGTTTTGTGATCTAGTCACCTCAAAACGCAATCTGTAAAATTTTGGGGAAAAATGAGAGTTTGACCTTCATGAAAACATGGGTTGGTTATAAAAGGGAAACCAACCAAGACGGCGAGAGAAGAAAAGAGGCGGAGGAAACGGCGGTGGCTGAGGGAACGCGGGATCGGGTCAAACGCGTTCGCAGAACACCTTGGTTCCAACCAGTTGGAAACCGTTTGAAAGCTGGTAGAGGTCGCGCGTGCGCACTGCCAAAACTCCAACCAGTTTGAAATCGGTCAGCAAACTGCTACTGCGAACATACCTATAATCTCCTCCAGTGGGGGCCAATCGGTCTGGGACCCGTCTCAAGGGAATCAGCGTCCAACATTTAGTCGAAAATGATATTCCACATGCCTAGGAACCAGAAATCATGAAAATCTTTTTTTTTTTTTCGAAATACACATTTCGTCTCTACAGTCCTTAGCTCACGAAAAGGGCTTGGAGTCAAGAGTTGAGACTGTACTCAGCAAGAAAGTTGAGTCTCCTCTTTAGAAAAGGCAGCACTGATTCAATCATGTCAAAACATATAGAAGTTGTTATGGGCTTAATCTGCTCAATTGTCACAAAGTTGTTTGATATCAGTAAGAAATTGTAGCTATAACAACAAAACATTACCAGACAAACAGTCATAATACCAATTTTGCCAAGGACTAACGGGACTTTGAAGACGAAATGGTGGCAATCACCAATACCCAATTTAAGCACTTTAAGGTTAATGTTTAACTGTAACTTGTTTGCATACTAGTCTGAAAATAAATGAGACATTTTACGTATTTTTTAGGCCGCAGGATTGGGTTAACTTGAATAATGTCACTACTTCTCAGTGTTGCCAACTTCAGGACTCTTGCTGATGTTGGATGTATAAGGTCGCTAGCGCCTAGTTTCGAATATTGTGGGCATCGTTAGTAACGTGAGGGCGACGTTTATTTAATTGTAATTTCCTAAGTGCCCCACTATTTGTATTATATTTATTTGTGTTCCCAATTTGTTTTCTCTTATTATTATTTTCTTACTTAACTCCAGAAAAATACAATAACACACTGTGTGTCACTTTGGTTAACACTTATATGAGAAGAAATCTCGATTTTTAGGGAGAGTAAATGATTTTAGGGCAAATTCCTCTCGCGACTGTAGTCAGAAGCAACCGCGATTGATTTATAAAGGTGAGTTTATCACGAAGCGATCCACATTCTATCAGCTGTAAGTAGGATGCCCTGTTTTAGCGGAGTCCAATGTGTTTCTCACCCCAATGCAAGGAAATAAGCTCCAATTATAAGCAGAGCTCACCCCAGGGGTTATGCCAGTTTTAGGGGAAGCAGGATTGAGCTTATCGCCTTTTTAAATGGGAAACACTGGACAGCACTATGTAGATGCATCATACAAAAAGTACCTTATTGAGCAATTTAATCATTTCTATGAACCCAAGTTACCATCTTTAGTCACCCTGCCCAAGTTGAAAGCAACATAGTGTTGCAAGCTCGCACCTGCGCCAGTCAAATGGGCTGCTGGCGTCGCAAGGTCAACGACCTGTGGAGGGCTAAGGGAGTCATTTCAAGGAATTGTGCGTCATATCGAATTGGCTGGAACCTTCCAGAACCAGGGAAGGTTCCAGAACGTTCTCGGCCAGGCAGCAGGTATAAAACGGGCCCAGAAACGCCGCGAAGGCAGTTCAATTCGGAGTCCGGATATAGATGCTTCGGGTTATAAATTGTGCCGTGCCGCATTATAAATAGTGCGACAACCGCGTTACAACCGTGTATTGTGATTCTGTCATTGTGTAAGTGCGCGAATGTGAACAGTGTATGTACTCAAGTGAACGATTGTTAATAAATTATTTACTAAGAACATAAATCGTTACAATACTGTTTCTCAACTATTTATATGTAACCCTATTCTATGTAAGCTTATTAAGAGAGAATGTTGATGTGACATATAAATATAGATTCAGAAAAATCCTGACATTACAATTACTAAATTAAGATTAATATTAGGAAACGGAAGATGTTTGAATAAAAAATTGGAAACCCATGGTTAGCGGTGTAACCATTGCCACTAATTGATGGTTTTGCATAAATTATTATCAACGTGATGACTGATCAAGTCGAAATAAACATCTTTATTTATTCATTCTATCTGCTATAAAGCTCTGCAAACTGTCTTTAGAGCTTGATAAAGTTGAATAAAATCGGTGCAGATTAAACTGACCAAACAACCACTTTGTTGATTCCCGTTCAGTGTTGCCTCGGGTAATTGTGCGGCTGTAATTACTTTAGTTTGAACCAATAAACGTGGTATTCGTAATATAAATAGTCTGTACAGGAATTTAAACATCTACTGGTTAGATCTAGAATTCAGTTAGTTATGAAAGAAAAATGACTTAAGTGAAGACGATTTATGGAGAAGAAAAATCAGTAATTATTCACGCTAGTTAGGTGGTCAAAAAGAAGCCAAGGCACTCAGTTATGCCTGAACCGGAGGAGATTTCTGAAATCGATTAGAGCGTGAACAATAATTCGTTGACCCACCTGATAGCACTAGAGCGTTAGCATCGTGTTCTCGAGAGCTCCCTTTCCTGTTTTCCCTTCTTTTTTTATTTCCCCATTGTCGTTCTAAATAAAGTCGAAAAGTGACTTTTTTCGTTTGGCTGCGGGTAGGGGGGAGATAACACTTGTGAATCCTCGAAACCTCGAGCTTGGACCGGAGATTTTTACTGCCGAATCCCGTGACCCGCGAGTGTATATCAACTAGAAGCTGACAGCGCGACGCGTTTTTCCCTTCGTCTTATCGCCCTTGGTCTACAAGTCGGCGGACGAACGGTGGTAAGAAGGAATTTATGTAGCGCTGACAGCTCTCAACCCGCATTATATGGTCAGAACATCGGCTAAACTCATTATTCAAATCTTCCGCCTTACACAACCGGTAAATTAGTCAAGGAACAAAAGTAATTTCCCAGATTTCAGGAATGTTTCACGAGTCAAAATGTAGGTATCTACGTCTCTAGTGACACGCATAATCCAACCAAAATCTAACAAAATTAGAGATGTGTAGTTCGCGAACGAACTACTTCAAATGAGCTGCTCCAGAGTGTGAACTATTCACATCAGTCGTTCAGGCGAACTACAGTTCAGTTCGGCATGGCTTAGTACAGGGTAAAATCAAAATGTCGTTGCTATACGTACTACGCAGACGCATACACACATAGTTCACCTTCCTTATAGTTCAATAGTTCCTTTGGTCCTAATTGATTTGTATGTCTGAACTATTCTGAACTAGCTGGCGTTCGTCACCAGTAAAATAGTCACTAGGCGTTCAAAATCAAAATAGTTCATCCATTTGGTTGAGAAGTTGTGAAAATAGTTCGCCATGATTCATGGCATTGTCAATACATAAATAATATTAAACAATTTAGATAATTTTTCGTTAGTGAGGTGTTCGGCCCCAGGCCTCCCTATAAGATCGAAATACGCCAAGGAACAGCCAGTTCAAATTACCCGCCGTTCAGGTCAGCCGGTTAGGACCATTTTGCTCGCGCTAGATGACCCGACATCAGCGCTCACTCGTTCTATGAACTAACGGGGTAACCTTCCGCCGTCAAGGAAACCTTTCACTTGCAGTTCAATTCTTCAACGTGTTCGTCTCGCTGTGTTCATAAATTCTGTATCCGTTTGCATCCGTTCGATCAGTTATTAAAAGTTCAATTAACTGTTACAAGTTCTTGAGTTCAAACCCACGGTCTCACATGAGGAATCATTATTGTTATTCTCTCAATTCCTATCAAACAGTCCCAGTTTCGATGGCCTGTTTGTTTCTTATAAACTTATTATAGCTATTTTTACTTCTTAACTAGTTTCATTATAAACTTATCTTCAGTTCAAATAATAACTGGAAGCTATTATTTCGACTTGTTAACTTGATCTAGTCTAGAGGTGCAACAATGCAGTGCAATGAAGCATAACTGCTAAATGTAGTCAATCACGCATTAATTTAAAAAAGTGAACTAGATAGTTCAATTGAACTAGTTCCTTAAACTAGTTCACATTAGTGAACGAACTAAGAAGAGATAGTTCCGTTCAATGAACTACTTTGCCCATCTCTAAACAAAATACGAATCGGTTAGGTCAAAATCTTAAAACTTACTGTAAGTCTCTCTCGAATTAAAATGTGTTTGAATTTACTATAATTTAATTCGGGTTTCTTCGGAGAATTTGGAAGGGACCTAGCGAGAGGATACGGGATGTAAGTCCAAGACTTACGACTGAGCGTTAATTAGGGATACCAAGGATGAGCATAAAATACATTGAAACAAAATGAATATTATAATTGAAACAAGGACACGTTGCAAAGGAGGATATGCACCAACCTAGTCTACAATTGATATGAGACAAAGTAATTTGACAAAGTACATTAGACAACATGTGGAGCATAAAAATACAATTAATACATGATACATGAAATACAATTAATGAGCAAGCGCAACGATACCGGCTGACAAAAACGGCGTCGACGTCGAAGGAAAACTGGAGGGGGCATGCTGTCCCGAAGGTATGCAGCGAGGCTTAATTAACTTGAGTCCTTTATCTCATGGGGAACACAATGTTACAGCTTTGGTCGACTTCAGCACGGTAGCAGGTCACTTCAGAGCGAGCACAGGACAAAGCCAGGATGGACTGAGTGAGATGCACTTTCACGACAGGGTTAGAAAAATATATGACTCCGACAGGTTGGGCGCCCCAGCAAGTGTGTGCTGGAGCTCTCTGCAAATGCGACGTCCAGGCAGGAGCTGCGCGCGCATCCTGGCGCATGCTCCCTCCCTTCTGGTTTTCTGGAGGCAGTAAGCCTGGGGGCTTACATCACATTCCATCTCCTTCCATACGACATTGTACAAATAAATAATAAGTAAACAAATATAGTATTATAGCATTTCCGAATCTAATTAAACATTTTCAAAACCAAATTCAACATTTTACGAACCAAATTCAACATTTTCTAGAACAAGTTAAACATTTTATTAAGTCAACCAGCATTGAAAAGAAGATGAATTGGGCATTATCCACAATCTGCAGTGAAAATTCCATAAAGAAGAGATACTCCGTAAGTTCCACACGACTGCTCGAATTATGTTACTCGTTTAAACGCTTTGCTTCTTCTTCCAACGGTGGCGGCTGGCAAACCTTAACACTAGTAGTAAATATCGTTAAAAATGTGATAAATGTTAAAATAGGAGGTAAGGGATGTCCAGCTACGGGCCCTCAACATCCGTTATAGTGCATCGCTGTGTCCCTCGCCAGATTGAATGATGTTTGAAAATCACTGGATGGCCACAAGATTGTCCGAGCCTCCACGGTTATTGGATGGTCCGATTGTATCATCATGATAGAAATTTTTGAACAGCAGCTCATTTTTGTATGGCGTATTGAATTCTTTGTGGTAAATGTCTACGGTGTTCGGAGTGAACAATGTGACTAAAAGAGCCCTCAGGAGCACAACACGAGAAGAGTAACACGAGCTCATGAGAGAGAAAGTTGAAGTAATAAAAGTAGGGCGAAGGATTTCGCGAGGTCTGGAAAAGTTTTAGAGCCAAGGAGGACTAGGGGTGAAAGATATCCAAGTGATTGCTAACTCAACACAAAGGTACCAAACTGAGAGCCAGATCGGCCCAAATAACGTGCAAAGAGCTTCCCGTTTTATAGCTTTGGCTTTATACCCTTGGAGGTTTTTTTTCCTCTCACTCTAGAAGAAAAAAATCCGTGGTCCTAAAGGTGAAAGGTTCAAGATAACACTCAGCCCGTTTTGTAATATATTGTGATCTACACTTCGATCGTCACTTCGGGCTGCAAATAATCAAGTCAACTTCAGCTGTCAAGAGCACAGAGAATGGTAATAGACTTGGCTCTAGTGACATGACGTTCTCGAAGTCAGAAAATCCGCTCAAGAGATGGAAACGATGAAGTTGAGTTTTCGCATAAGACAGCAATGTTTCGCAACATCTTCACACAAGTTGAGAAAGTTTCACTCGCGCTAATATTCACCCATCGCGCGGAGAGGGCCATCACTCATGCGACACTTTGAACGCAATTTGCTCCGAAGTTATTCCCCCTCCCTTTACCCACAAACCCTATAAAACCGATCTGGTAAACTTCTTAGGTCTTGTCGGTACCACCTTCCTCTCGACATCCCCACCACTTACATAAATTGCATAGAGGGGGGCCTTGAAGGGCTTTGCCTTACGAGCGGCTGTTGTAAATAACGGATTTCAACGCCCTCCGGTCCGTGTTGGTAAACTTTACAATATTTCGGGAACAAAGTTGTGAAGGGAAGGAGGAGAATGCCAAAGACACCCACATCTTCGGAAGTTGAGCAAAAAAAAATTTTTTCTCAACGAGGAAACAACCCTTTCTAGCACGTGGAAGTTGAGATCGAGAACAAACTTAACTCAAACTCGCTAATCATCTTATCGACCGTTTCGGTGGTTTCAACAGTACTATTCGAGGGATTACCGCTCAAAAGGGGGTCGACAAAGAAAGCTGAAGTGCAAAATAAGTATTTCTCCCTGATGAAGCGTGATACGAGTTTGTATACCAATAGATGACCCATTGAAAGGCAAAGGGCGGTTTGACAAATGACACCGGAGGACCTGAAGGGCTTTCAAAAACAAGGCTCTATGGGAGGGGAGTGTCACGCAAGCTAACAACCAAGTAGAAAAAATTACCTTTTTTTAAAGGGGAGACAGATGGAAGTAAAAAAAGTTGTTTCAAAGAAGCTACCTGAGATTCAGTTACCTGCCTGAAGAAAGATACTGTGTGAAACGGTCTTTGAAGGATGCGGTTGATTGTTAAGGACCCATCAAGAGGATGAAGTAGCGGATAAGCCTCGGGGCTCCAGGATGACGCGTTTTAAAAGGCTTCAGATAAGATTCGTCCCCCGACAAATCCCTTGATAGTTTACGAATGCGGCAGAGATATTCCCGTCTATGTTTGGTTCTTTGGTGGAAATAGAAATAGATGAATAGGGATTTCATCGTTGTTGGTGATTTATTTCCAATGTTATGGATTTTAGGCGAATTTTAGGCGCCTGATTTCACTCATATGGGACGAATGAATGTAAATCCTGCAAAAAAAAGCCCCCTTTACTTGTTACTTGAAGAGTGAAATTGAAGCTATTACTACGCAAGGTTACTTAAGATAGTTCTCGCTCCTTGAGGAAAAGCTTGGGAGGGCTTCGAATAGTTACAATTGAGTCCGACCGCAAACTCTATACGCTCAGGACATGAAAATGAAGAAAATTAGTCAAAACAACTGTTGGATATGACATTCACCACAAAATACGACCAATTTCATATTACGAACAAATAAATCACCGACCAGTGTCCAGGCTATCTGCAAGCAAACGCATCGGTAAACAACTTTAAAATCCATAACTAAAACGTCTCCCCACCCATTACCTCGTGTTTAGGTCAAAACACCGTCCACCGTCCCGATAGGGATCGATAAATTTACATTTAACACGTTTAGCCTGAGTGGCCAGTTTTCGACTTCCCATCTCATAAATTACTAGCCGGTCCTCCGCTCACTTTCGTCTTTCCAATCAACAAACAAGGGGTTTCTCGTCGCCCAACGCATCGCTGGGTTGCAAAACCTCTGTTACGCAACGTGGGAGGAAATTTAATAATCGACTTGTCAACGGTAATGATTAAGGGATTACTCTTATAAACCATCATTCAAAGCCAAGCAAAATTACGAACCACCACTGTTGATGTGATATGAACAGGGTCAGTTTAACTATCCACAACAGAATGTCCATTACAAGCAAATCCTTGGCACATTATGGTTGGTTATTCCTTGAATAATCAACCTATGTTTTCATGCAGAAAGCCGACCCCTCCGATTCGCCCCAAACAATTTTATAGGCGTTTCAAGGTGTCTGGAACAAAATAAGCAAATGTCCGTCCGCCTTCTACACCGTTTTTTGTTGTAAAAAATTTCCTAAAAATTTCGGTCAGGGACTCGGGCCGATTGGTGCCCATTGAGGGTGGGTGTGGGTCAAAATGGGAATCCATCCTGACCTTCCGGACCTTCCGAGGTCCAACCCGAAGTCATGTGATAAATAGTATCAGGTTGGGCCATTGGGAGGGTGAGGTTTTAGTGGATTGGTCTCCACATAACTGGAGGAGGCCGACCCTAGTATCTAACCACGAGGCATTACACCTCCTCAAAGGCCTCAAAAGATTTCCTCATCTTAAAAAAAAAAACCTATTTTGAAGTAGGTTTTTGAGATTTCTGGTACCTAGGCGTATGGGGTATCAATCATTTCCGACTAAATATTGGACGCTGAATCGATTGGTTTCCCCCTAGTTTCTCCATACTTATAACCAACCCTTGTGAAAGAATTTGCAGAGTTATTTCCAAGTCTATAGCGCAGAGACCAAGTCTTCAGACTTTTTTCCAAAAGCACAGGCTACGAAGGTTCCAGAAATAACAGTAAAACACACAAAATTGATCCACAAAACATACGGGGTTTAATGGGAAGTGATCTGATTTGAAAAAGATGAACTAGGGCTGAGAAGGACAAGGAGAACGTAAAATACGTTAAATGGATATCAAAATGGGCTGTACAGTAGTTGGAATAGAATGAACGTTCAGCGAGCACATGAAAATGAACAAGATGGCGTAGTATGGCGCGGACCACGGTTGCTGGGCAGGCCCCTGGCGAAGGTAGGGGTGGCATATTAAAAAAAAAAACCTAGACTTTCTACAAAAAGGCTCATTTCACAAAATATACATTGCTTCAACTTTAGAACGTTATGTGTACTACATCCTTGAATATCAGAAAATTCCAGTGACCCCCCATTTGTGTGATTCCACAAATCCACTTGATATCCGGCTTGCAGGACCAAGACCTGATTGTGTTGTTATATACAAATAATTTTGTCCAAGTACTGTTCGTCTTGTATGTACTGTTTGCAATGGCTCTAGTTTGATTCATGTCGCAGGTGTAGCATGGGGTAGAGCCAGAGAAGTGCTAGTGAAGGGAAAGTGCCAGCATCAGGAGACAGCTAAACGTCTTTTTACCATAAATATGGGTGCAGTTCTACTGTACGAGGCTTAGTCCTGGAGCCTGGTATACTAGGAAGAACTGGAAACAGTTAAGTCCAGATTCATCAAGAGTTTCATGGCGATTCCTTTAACACGTTCGCCGCGAGTCACGCGCTCAGCGCGTGAGCTCTGATCCAATGTGTGCGTCGCACGCGCCTGGCGCGTGAAGGCAGCCTTCACTTCAGATCGCTCCTCCAGCATACCAGAAAGTGAAATGGAATATATTTCTACTTCCCGCGCCAGCTTTGAACCTTCTGAAGGTACTGTAAACGTCGGAGTCAGCTGGGGTGTTGCTAAGATGCAAAAAAATAAGTCCGAAATACGGGACTGGTTTGGAGTTTTCTTGCCATTTTGCATCGTTTTCAGTGTTCCCGCCTAAGATTTCTTTCAGTGCTTCGCTTGAGTACACGAAGTACTTCGGTGCAAGTAGTTTACTCCAAGGTAAATATCTCATGCTATAGCCGCACTGGGTTAGGAGCTCGCTTCGAATTTCATTCCACATGCGGCGCACTCACCTGGCGCGTTCCTATTTCAGATGACTCCCGCACAGCTGCTCAAACGAGCTCAACAATTCCGCAGCGAACGTGTTAAATCTCCTGAATACCTGATTAGGCTCAAAAGAGGGAGCTACAATTCTTAAAACTCTTGGCTGATGAGCCAAAATCCATAAAATGAATTTAGTAATATATCCGATAATAGTTTACAGCCTGATCTTAAGAACGAGCAATGGGCCATAATCTACCAAAATTTGGTAAGTGTTACAGTTTAAGAAGATACTGGTGGAGCTGGGATAACGGGGGAATGTAATATAGTCAGGATCCAGGTGAATCGCAAGCCAAAGAGGAGTGAAATTATGACAGGCCTATAGAAGAAAAATGTGTTAGGTCAGCGCTAACCGTGTTTTTCTGAATTTATGTTTCCACTTGTGTGAGTAGGATAATGCTTGGCGCGGAACAATAAAGCGATTTTTAATTGATTGATTGATCCTTGAACGTACATGTATCGCCGTCATTTGATTCTGACATTCAACCGATCAATTTCTTTCATCGCGATGTACTTATAACAACCTCATCTCTCGTTGTGAACCGAATACATCGGCGATCTTAATTAAAAAACGTAAAAGTGATCGGATATTTCGCCTTCATAAAGTGTTACGAGCCAATCAATATTCTTTTTACTTTACACGGCACAATTTAATCCTTCACTCGCAGATTAAATAATTCCACCGTGAATTATAAATATTGGAGCTCTTCAATTTTTCGATTCGACGTTTCGTCTGAGGTATTTGGTGTATCGATGATAAATTGCTGCCCATCGATAAAATACGAACAGCCTGGGGCTGATCACGATTTCACGCGTAGGCTGTAATTATTGTGAAACGTGAAGAATTGAAATATTCTGTACCGGTGACCAGGAGGGCGAGTAGAGAAAGGAACACAGGAAAAACAAATTGTAATTAAAAACAGTGTACTGGGTCGTCTGTTGAAACGTTACTCCTTTGTTCCATTAAAACAACAAGGCCAAGAAATACACCTTCGACTAATTAATTACCTCCTTTGATGATAAATGACTCACTCGTCAACCTAATGGAACCTGTATGACTTGGCTAAAGTGTTTATTTATTTTGTGGTTCGTTTGACTCCCAAGTGAGCGGAATTCCTTTTCCTCTGACGAGAAAAGGTCTTTGAACTAAATACGTCACAGCGAGTAAAGTGAGACCGAACAAGGTGAAAATATCAGCAGGTAATAGCGAAAACGCCTAGGGAAACGTAGAGGTTGATTGAGAGACTGAAGAATTGAAACCGTTCATTTCGAGTAAAAGTTAGGAGTTTTGTTTAACGAACCGTTGCCAAAGATTTGATGTTTCAATTGAATTTGTGCTGATTTAATGGCGATCATTCAGTAAGAGTGATACCAATCGAGTTCCGGATTGAACGGGAAATACCATTGATATTAAGAAGATATATTGTACTTCATTGACGGTTGTTCATGAGCATCCTTTGTAGAAAGTAATGATTGCTGTTAGCTGAAACATGAGAGAACGCTCGAATTTGAACTAAACACTGAACTAGAACAGGAAACGTGTTGATTTGTTCTACGTAGATGAATTTAGGATCTAGATTTGGTGATATCCGGAGATCAATTTGGAACCAGCGAGGTTCACGATAAAACTCATCATTCATTATACTAAAGGAAACCCACCAACTTTCTTGGCTGAAAACGTATACTAAGAAGATGACCGTAAAATAAATGTAACTCCGTTTCAAATTGGCTTTCCGATCAATCGGTGATGATTGACGCTGCAAAGTTGAAATGATATCATGATAAATTAAAGACGGAGAAATATTTTCGAGTGCTGATCGCAATGATAACGTCACTGGACGGAAAAAGGTTAGTGTTAGGAGGAAAAATAAAAGTCGTCCGTTAGACAATGAAGTTAAGATTAGATGAAACTGTTAACTCTTTTTCAGCTAATAATTTCAGCTTGATTAGTACTATTGGTTGGTTATTCCTTGAATAATCAACCTATGTTTTCATGCAAAAAGTTCGGGGACTCTCCGATTCGGCCCAAAAGTAGCAAATGTCCGTCCGCCGTACGCCGTCCACACCGATTTCTATAGTTGAAATTTTTCTTAAAATCTGAAATTTTGGTCAGGGGTCAGCTCATGGCTCTAGTTGGTCCTTGAAACTTTTCAGTCCGATCGGACCAAATTTGGGGGAGGTAGGGGTCAAAATGTGTATTTAAAAAAATGGATTTTCGAGATTTTCGGCAATCAAGGCATGTGGGATATTATTTTTTACTAAATTTTGGATGCTGAATCCAATTACACGGGACGATTGGCGCCCAAACAAAGAGGTTATGGGTCAAAATGGGTATGGATTTACCCGTTTCAATAGTGGGTTTTTGAGATTAAAATACCTAGGTGTGTGGGGCATCATTTTCCACTAAATTTTGGACGCTGAATCCAATGAAACGGGTCCCGGAACGATTGACACCCACTGAAAGAGGTTATGAACGCTGAATCGATTGAAATGAGTCTCCATCCGCCTGGTTCGAGGAATAACCAACCCCTGTGAAAGAATTTGCTGCATTTTAAAGATTACATTTTGCAAAAATGTTCAAGACTTTTATTGTAAACCTCTTCTTTTGGTGTAATAGCTGGACGTCACAATCCTAAATGCCCCTTAATTTAATTTATAAAGAACAATTTTTATAAAAATTGTCTTTCATGCGAAAACAATTAATCTTGTTTGATAAGATGTTCCCCTGCGTTGAAAGCTTGTAGACCATAAATGACTAAGAATACTTTGGATCACGTGAATGAATACTATTAATCAATTCACTTGTGAGAGACGGATTCACTAAACGGCTCAATCATTCTTTCAAGAGTATTAGCAAGCCAGTACCAGATAAAATCCGTTGCGAAAGGGGAATGTTCAGCCGGTAAACCACGGCAAAGTTGCGGTTTTTGAATCATGGCCGAAGGTTAAATCGACGTGTGCGGAAATTGAATCTACAGGGATGTTCGAAAACCCAAGAAGATACAAGAGGCGGTGAAACGATTCACCGGAAAGCCGAACCCGGATGTGGCGTCTAAAATGGGTGCAATCAATTCGAGAGATCTTCCCATTCCCGACTGATTCTGAGGTTGAGAAGTGAGGAGGGAAGGGGTTGATTAGGTTCGGTAGAGTTCAATGATATTTAGACGGACAGGTAATAGATTTTGATTATCTGAGAGTCCCCATAGCTCCCCAAAATATGTTATACAGGTCCTATCGACACAGAAATATTCCATGCCTCAGTATCTAATCAATGACTTTGAATTCTACCAAATCCTTCATTTCATATTGATTGCAACATAAAAATACCGTATATTTGCAGATGAAAATGTTCATCACACCAGTCGATTGCCATCCTAGTTCATTCTCGAGGGCTCATAAATATTGATGAGTTCGTGTTGACGCATTGTCGCTCTGTTCGGAGATGAATGAGCGATTTGACTGAAGTGGTTTCAGAGGATAAGCACTAATCAACTAACGTATTAGAATACAAAGGAAGAAGAGGTGTTTGAAATTATTATGAATGGTTTTAATACGATTGTGTGGAAGACTCCAATTAGGTATTTATTTAATTTTCGCGGCAGGTACGGACGCGAGGTATTTTATTCAATTTATTCATCTTTTCGCTCAGAATAACGTTTTTCTCCGTTTTTTTGTTGAGCTCTGTGAATCTAGAAATTCAGGATTATCCGAGGGGATAACGGTAGAGAAGTGTTCTCGTTCAATAAGCCAGTTTCCCGACGATAAGTAGACGCCTACGGTCTGCTCTGTTTGTAGAATTTATGGCTTGACTAATGAACAGTCGAGGATTTAGCTCTATTCAAATCCATTACGGAGGAAAAAAACCTCGACAAATTCATTCACAATGGTTCATTTTTCTTTTCGTTAAATTCCTGTTCCCTACCGTATGTACTTGGGAATGTATACAGGTATTGTTAGCCTTCAAGGAGTTCCATGCCGTGCCCTCACCTCAAATTTCGTTTAAGAGTTTTTATTAGCACCTTACCAACCCATCTTCAAGGGTGCAGAGATACTAGGAAGTGTCAAAATTCAATTTATCTTGAAAAATATCTCAAAAATATACGGCCCCCACTTTCACGTTTGCGGAATTTAGTATATTCATAAATATAACCACTATTTTGGTTTTATTAAAATTAATTTTTTCCGCATAAAACGTCATTTTTACCCATAATTTGGGCCTCAAAAATAAACGTGAAGTTACCATTGAAAACCTGGTATTCTGGGGGAGTTTTTCTAGGGAAAATGTTTCGCTTTCAGTTTTGAGATTATCTTGTGAATTAAGGGAGTTATGGAAGTTTTAGGGGTTGAACACATGAAAAAAGGCAATCTTAAATCGCGAATGACTGAGCAACAAAGCCTCTTGGTAGACCTTTTATATTGGAAATGAGTTGTAAAATCTACCCCTTGAAGGCTGTCAACCTTGAACATCTACAACCTGTATATAGTAAGGAGGAAAGAAACGAATAAATAAATATACGCATCTAGGTATCAAAGTTGAGATTTGCCTTGGAATTCAACAAGGGAAATCTCCAACGTCTCAAGGAAAACGTCTGCCGGCTGGGCAATAAAACGTTCGTCGATTCTTGCTTCGGGGACAGAAGCTGTCTTCTGAAAATGAATACCAAGTGATTCGTAAACTGAGATAAGCCCGGACTTGTGATTTCCTTCCGCGAGAACAAGACAAAGGCTCCACCAGGGATCGGGAGGCCCCGAGGAGGAAATGGATCTTGAAGGGTCCTAGTCCATCAATCTACGCAAACCCGCGAGATCCCGTGGTTTAGGCCATTTTATGGAAAACATTCCTCGGTTCGGGAAGGTTTGTCGGTCTCGTCTTACCCCTAACCCTTGTCTTCCCGAGGGTTCTCGTTTTCTTAACCCACCATTTCTTCTTAGCCCTCGGGGCCGGTCATGAGAAATGCTTCAACTTCCCCCGTCTTGCTCTGGAGAACCTTCTTCCCGGCTATCCCTTCAGTCATACTGCGTGACAAATAACCTACGCCCTGTCCAGGAACATCTTTCAGTCTCTTTTGTCCCGAAAGCCTGCGCCCTCTATGGTTCTCGAATTTCTTCTGAGGCTCCAACATCTCGTCTTCATTGTTTCTTTCCACCCCCGCGCCGGTCTACAAGGAGTCGGCAATAACAAAAATATAATCAATTCCTCGCAGCAAATAACGACACGCGTACAGCATGAAAGAAGTGCCACACTTTACGACTACAGAGTCTATCAGAGTATTATATTCTGTCCGGAATCTGTGCTGTGAAAATTTAATCTCGCTTCCCTCCCAATTCAACTGACGTTCGCTGCCTCCGTATCTCATCAATGCCACCCATGATCTGTCGTGCTGCCAAGCTTTCCTAAACTGGCGTCTTCAGCGACTTACAGCTTCCTCGTTCCCTTGTACCTACATTCTATTCCATGTCGATCTCCTTTGTTCCGTTGCCAGATTTTCTTTCGGTGCTCTAATAAACCGTCGATTTATCGTTCTGCTTTATTTCTGATGGTCGTCGTTTATCGCCATCCGTCTTGCAGTTTCTGGGTACCGCTATCGTCAATCGTCGCCTGTCGCCAGAACATCGCGGCAAGGACGACTCAGAAATACTACGTCCACCATTTATCGCCATCCGTCGCCCGTTTCGTCCAGGACATCGTGCAAGACAACTGGAAAATATCCCGTTCCATCTCGTTCCCTATCCCGTTCCGTATCGTTTCCCATCTGTTTCCACCCAACAAACCGGTAGGACTAAAATTCTACTCTAAATTTCCACGGCCGTTGGAAACAGGTAAAATGTATCGTAGCTGTATGTATCTGTGCTAGCTAGCAGATAAAGACAAAGACTGCTAGATAGTCAAGTAACATTTAATTTCCTTTTTTTTTTTTTTCTTTTTGCAATTTATTGTCTACTGGTTATACCTGTGACAAGAATACCCTGAGAAGTATCGGCTTTCGTTTCTTTCTTTTTTTTCCTTTAAACAGAAATAAATTTTATTCTTTTCAATTTAATTCAAGTTCCTTCTTTCCCTACTCACATTATCTAAATATTGCCGAGGGTTCATCCCCACCTGTCTCTTGTCTACGTCACAAATCATACCCCATTGTGTTCGTACTAAATTTAAAAAAAAAAAAAAAAAAAAAAAAAATCTAAAAAATACGCATATTTCCAACGAGTTATGTCAACCTAGAATGATAAACCATTGTGGAAAAATTTGCAGCGTGACAAATTTGGTGGGATAAATACGCACATAACCGCGATACTAAGTACGAAAAGGTGTCAGTTTTATTCCTAAAATCAATATCGTACGCTATCACAAATGTCCTTAAAACTTGAGCCTCGTTAGGGAAAGCATCCCTGTGATTCTCCGGAAAAGCGACTGGAAGTAGCCTACATAGCACCCAACCTCTCCAAACTTGATTATTTTCATTACAAATTAAATTAATCGGAGTTTCATTAGGTTTGGTATCAGGTAGGTACCTAATTGCCGGATTCGAAACAACTTTGAACGACCTAAACACGAAATCGTAACTAATGCAAGACTTGGGTTTCAGGAAACTGAAAGCCTACCCCCTCCAACCCCACCCCTTCTCAAGGTAATAAGTTGATAACTTACTCGCTCTCCACCAAGAAACGTCGAAGTTGAAGTTTGAGTGAGTTACTTCTTGCGAGTTCCGCCGCATTCAAATTGTGAGAAATGATGTTTAAAAATAATCGTTTTTCCTTTGTAAAGTTTGAAACCGAATGTCCCAGTGTAAGACTTCAAAAGTATTACGTAAAGATGATGTTTTTTTTTTTTTTTTTTTTTTTTTCAAAATGGAAATTTTTTATCCGACGACTGTGGAGTGAGGAGTTACGCTTGAAAACTTGAGACTCTTACAATAAATACGAACGTTTTTATACGTTTGTTTGTTGTAGGTTGTTTGTGTTTTTATATACTACTTATTCCTGCGTCCAACTTCAGTTATTAAGGGTAATTTAAAATCAACAAAAGTGAAAACTTTACCAATACAGGCGTTTTTTTGCGATAAAAGTAAACGGTTCAGAAGAATTGAAAAGACTAACCAAGGTGAACGGTTGCACTAGTCATGAATGAAACTTTTTCTTTTTTACCCCAGCACCAACAAAAGGTTTCGTTCCGGAAGGGAGTAAACAAATAAAGAGTTCTGCTTGTTTCCTCGACTCCTTATGTTATCGATTCCGTTCAAAGGGAGCGCCATTATTTACTGGTCAGGAACCACGGTTCATTAGGTTCCTATGACCCAGGAACAGGATGGGATTCATACTCGTGGACAGTACCGTCATCGATTGGGGGGAATTTTACGGTTTGTTGAATGGTTCACTTGAGATCAAAGGACAACGGAACGAAAAATGCAAATAAAATGTTCAGGAGATGAAAACGCTCGTACGGCCATATAACAGCACCAAGTCGCAGATGAAGAAAGCGCTGATGGGAAGGTAGCAGGTATGCTTTGGGGTGTGGATCAGCCTTAAATCAGCTGCTTCACTTTCATTCTTCCCATACGGAGGACTGCTTCTACACATCCCGTCTCCGTCATATGAGCTCAGGATGCGTCGAGACCTGAAAACCGTTTTTTCATCCTCAACACATTTTTCGTAAAAAGTTCGATTTATTTATTTTATAATAATAATAATTATTATTTTTTTTTTTTTTTAGCATAATCTAGGAAATAACTTTTTTTTCTATTTTCTCATTGCTTTATCATCAGTAGGACACAACAAGCTGTACCTATCGGAATATTCAACTTCTATTGTTTTGTATATATTGTATTTGTATGATTCCTCAACATACAATCCTCGGTAACTGATGCAGCAAATGGATACACCATCGACTAGTAGGGGATTAATGAGGAAAGTAGATCCTGGCCTACCACGTGAACAACTATTGGGCAATAAACCCACATTACTCATTGTGTTGAAGGGTTGCCTACCCAAGCTGACCCACCTAGCGTGTGACCGTATAGGCGATCCTATCCCAAACCTACTGTAAACAAAAAGGATATTTTTGATGTTATAGAGGGTTTTGGCAAGTAAAAATAACGCCCCTATGTCGCTTGGATGCTGAAAAATGTTTCAGGTTGGCAGGACGCACTGAACGTGTTAACACCGACGCAACCTTCATCCTACTAGGCCTTGAGAGCACAAACAGATCAAGGTGTGCGGTAAACGAGATGCAGCGCATACACAACCAGGTGCCCAACAACCACCACCCATGAACCAAGATCATTTGAGCAGTTTCAAAAACCAGCGGTAGCAAAGCTGGCCAAAAACTTGGAAAAGCCTTGCTGCCAAACAGTTTGCTGGAATTTTTCACACAAAAACCAACTAAAGATCAACTGAACTACCAAGTACCACATCTTTGCCTACCTACCAAATTACTCTCAAGGTGGAAAAGCCTGCCTTGATTTTATGATATGCGGAAGCATCCGACTTATGTAACATATTGGGTGCAGTGGGTGCAATCTTTCGACGTGAGGACTGTCATATCAAGCCAACTACACAAGTTAACTCAAGCCTATTTGACTTGAAAATGACGAATTTAAAATGTCCACAGCAAACATTGGGTTGGGGTTTGGGCTATGCGAATAAAAGAGGGTACACTTCCAATAAATACATTAAATTAACAATCATCTAGGAATGGCCGCGGTATAAGATCATTTCATGCGTTTTGAACACAACGCTTCCAGCATTACTTTTTCCTGGACAACCTTGGACGTTCCACGGAATGATTAATATTCACGATTCCCTGAACCTCGTGTGACCTCAAGCCTGACTTCACGGCTAAGAACGACAGCGGCACATTAGTCGAGGGGAAATTCATCAGACTCAACGCCGCCTAATTGACGAACGAGCGAGACTCCAAATTCTAATCAAGGCGTCTGAAGCAATAAAGATAAGTCCTTCAACGTGGTAATTGATGGCGCCGACTAACAATAAAAGTAAAATAGGAAGGGCGAGCACGATACTTATAACAGTGAACTGGCGAGGAAGCACAAGGGTTTTCCTTGGTTTTTTTTTCTCACTCCCTCAACCAACCCTTATACTGCAACAAAACAGAGAAGGTAATAAAAATAAGGTTAATTACCCATTTCGAAAACTCTGGGGTGCTTTAAGACGCCTCTCCAACTACCAGATCGGGAGTAACCACTGAGGGGGCTTTGGAGTTTTTTGGTCGATTTATTACCAACTAATGCATCGACAAGAAAAAATTTCAATCGCTTCCCTTTAAAAAGAACGTTAGTCAATGGGGTTCATTGGAAGATTTATAAGATTAATCGTATTAATCTTCCAAACTCGTCGGAATATTTGCCAAGCTTGAGTTTTCCTCCCCTCTCGCAACCTTCTAGCTCTTTCACGCACCCAGTCCTTCGACTCCCAGCCAATCTGGCAGCTAAGAACAATTTCCGATTCATTTATTCAGATGGGGAGTTGAGTTAATTTTCTTCGAAAGGAAATCAACTTGGTCACCAATTCCTCTCGCAAATCATTCAACTTTTCACGACAAAAATTCAGAAGCTGTGGAAAATAGATCTAGCCAGCGACAAATATCACCATCATTATTAATTTTTTAGGTATTTGAAGAAGAACGTTAAAGCATGCACGTTCATGCAATGTCAAAATGGGCAGTAATGGTATTGGTATCCTACCGGTAACGGATTCAGCAATGAGATTAAAAGTGTCAAAATTCATCTTCTGCTGCTTCAGCAAACTGCTTTTAGCAATAGAATGATGAAATTAAAATTGTCGAGAAAGCGTTACGAGAAGCTCATGGAATATAATATATCCATTTGTTAAAAATAATAATGTACAATGGAGACTACAGTATAAACTGGACATCATTGTAGGAATGTCCGATTCTTCAATATAAATCGACTAAAATCGAATCGATTCTTTAGAAAAGTTTCGACAAGAAACTATTTATCTAAAAATTATTTTTACAAAAATAATCGACGTGTTTTTCAAAAACAATCTTTTTCATCATTTTTCACGAATATATCAGATAACAGTTCGGGCAGAGTAGAAAGTGAAGAAATCATTTCTGAATTAAAATCACTTATATAATAAGTGGTTGTTACTCTTCTGTAACCCTTCGCACTCTTCATTTCTTCAGCAGTTGTTAGCTTTTTAACATGATAGTTTTTTTTAACATGGATTAATCTGCAGTGCAACCAATATTAATTTCGTCGAGAACAGAAAAGTATCGGTTTTCGATTCTTGAAATTCAAAATCGAATATGCCGAGTCCTATTTTTGAAAAAATAATCGAAAAGTATCGATTCTTTATGGAAAAAAGAATTTATTCTTTCAAGAATCGTTTTTGAGAATCCCTACATCCTTGATGAAGTTACCAAAACATAGGACTTTTGGCTGAAACATGGGATTCCTCCATGTTTCAACCCCTATGACAAATATATGACTTCTCTAAATAAAATATCTCAAACTTTATACAGTAGAACGAGACATTCCAAATAAAGGGATTACTCGAAATTGAAAATTCGCCCTTAAGTAAGGTGACATAAAAATGGCTTGAAGATACAAAATGAAATTCAATAAAGGAAGTACAAACTAACGGTTTCGTTTTGTCACTAACCATACTAAAGAGATGCATTTCAAATGGACTCACACCTCCATCGTATCCAACAATTTCATAAGCATACCTGAAACAGAAAACAGAATGGTCATTATTATTTTTGAAAGAGTAGGATCGGCAACTTTTTGTAAATGATCATAATTGTTGGTGGTTCTCAATATAGCGAGGTATTCAAAAGATATTCAAAATGAATGTCGTAATGAACACGTGAAGGGGTTTCCTCGGGAACAGTAATGAGGTGGTTTCCCATTGCCTTCCACATCCTATGTCGTTGACTGATTCATCAGTTCTTCCGCCTTGAGAGGGGATTTCTCCCCTCAAGGAGAAATGTTCCTCTTTAAATTCATGAATTTGTCCTCTTTATTGTTTACTCGGAGGCATTGGACGGATGTGACGTTGGGAATGCCCTCTCGAACTTGAGGTTCGCGGATGATATCGTTCTCCTGGCGAACTCTCCCGAGGAACTCCTGGTACTGACTGATAGAGTGGACGCAGGGTGCCATTAGTACGGGTTCTGAATCAATGTGTCCAAGATCAAGATCATGGCAGTATCTATGTCTGGTCGGAAGCAGTGTGCTCTGGTGGTGATGGGCCAGCCGCTAGAGCAAGTAGAATTTGGGGCAGCTGTTGTCTATGGACTGGTCCTTGCAGGGTGAGTTCAGGGGTCGGATTGAGATCGCACGGGCTGCATTCAATTAGATGCGACGTTTTCTGGGTAGGCAAGAGGTCTGTTTTTCCCTGCGCTGGGGGATGGTCAAATGCTACATTTGACAAGGAAAGGATGGAAATGAATCAAGAGAAGGACGCAAGGACGCAAGGATGGAAAGGACAAGTAAAGGATGGACAGTGGTGTTGAGTTGTGGACGCAAACCAGCTTGAGGCGTTTGAAATGTGATTGATCCGGAGGATGTTGAGGATCCCATGGACTACGTCTACTTAAGACTACATTCTGCAGCAAAACCACATCAACCGGGAGCTACTGTGCACCATAAAGCGGCGTAAGGTTGCGTATCTTAGCCACATTATGGGGAATTCGAAATACGAACTGCTGCAGACCATGAGCAAGATTGCTGGGTGCAGGTGAGCCGGCCAGTGGAGAGCATCGTGCATTAGCAGAGCAGCGGATCTCTTTCAACTCGCACGAGCTAAAAAGAATCGTTTCTGTGAAGTGGTCTCTAACTTTCGTTAACGAAGACGGCACTTGAAGAAGAAGAATGAACACAAAAAGCATGGAAAATTGATAAGAAACATTATCGTTTTGACAAGCCACTGGCATTTCAGAATTAATTTGGACGGTATTACTCACGATTTTGATATCAAAGTCAAACTAATTGAAATGTATACGAGCATTTGAAAATTAATAACAGTCTGGGATATTCTCTGAAATGATGTCAATACTGTTGGAACAAGATTTAAAATGAGAAATTGTTTGAATCCGCCACATTTCAGTTCTGATAATAAATTTGGAATCGTCCTACACGCTGCGAATACTAATATTCGAGTACAACAGGAACATCCTCGACTGGACCAGCGTGTTGATCGTTCGACAATAACGACCCAGAAGCTCATCACACGCTCGACATCTGCTGGTGCTGACACGTCATGCATAACACATGAGCCGAGAGCCTGTTTGACTCACAACGTCCGAACTCGAAATCGAAATAATGTTGTCCTAAAATCTGTGCAGAACTGCATTCCGCGCTGTTCAGAGAAAACACCAAATCAAGCCTCTAAGTAGGCTGTTCATAGCGAGAAAAAAAATCAAGGATTCAAATAAACTGATGAATCATCTTTGAAACCTCAGTCAACAGCGTCGGTTTTGTTGGAATATTCACCGCGCTCATTCTCCTGCTCGTAAATATCGTTTATGCACAGTTTCGCCTCAAAGCTCAGCTTCTCAAGCTATAGAGGGGCTCGTGAAAATATTTGCTCGCATTTGCATGAGCCCCCTCAAACAGCACAAGACGAGTAAACGTTCCACTAGAAAGATGCCAGGTTCTTAGACGCGCGCAAGAAGATTCGTTAAACAAGGAAAATATATATTTATTCTCTCGACCGTTTCTATGGAGCTGGGATGTTATTTTTGGAGGAGAAAAAAAAAGCATTTCATTACCGGCTTGGAATTCTGGGGCTCTTCCACATTGAAAACGCTTTATTTTTATGCTCTGTTATTGACTCAACTGAAAGGGTAAAAAAAAGGATTCTCAGCAAAGAAAGCATTAAAAACATGGAGGGACGAAAAGGGGTGAGGACCGAAAAAACGAAGCTCGTATAATGTCTCAATGTGAGTGGAAAGGGTTCAACACGATGACGATGTGCTCTCGAGAAGGAAATGCGTTTCTTTCAAAAGGAACAATTTAAAAAAGATCAACATATCGGGATGAATATTATTAGCTTGAGCAAACACGAAATTTTGGTAAAGTGCCAAAGGTGCATGCTGTGCGCTCATCAAGACTGTCAACGCCTTTTAGTTCAACCACGGAATCTGACAAGCGACCGAGTGTAAAAACAAAAATAGCATTGAGGGGAAAGAATGTTTTGTCCAGGACGGAATAGACGAAATAAGGGGAAAAAGGTATTGAACTGTCGCCGACTTCAGATTGTTGGTTCCCCTTATCTATAATTGGACCACGAGGTATAATATTATTTGATACTATTTACATACAACACTATTGCACCGAGTTGAGGTGCCAGAAATCAAGAAAACACATTCAAAAGCTGCAAATTCTTTCACAGGGGTTGGTTAGTCCTCGAACCAGGAGCATGAAGACTCATTCCAATCGATTCAGCGTCTAAAAATTAATGGAAAAAGGTACCCCTCACTCCTAAATCGTCGAAAATATTGAACAGGGGGAAAATGATGAAAACAGAGGATGTGAGGTGTCCCGGACCCATTTCATTGGATTCAGCATCCAAAATTTAGTGGAAAATGGTACCCCCATTTGCCTAGATCGCCGGAAATCTCGAAAATCTATTTTCTGAAAAACACATTTTGATCCCTACTCCCCCAAATTTGACTCGATTGGGCTGAAAGGTTTTGAGGACCAATTGGCCCCAAAAACAGATCCCTGACCAAAATGTTAGATTTTTAGAGAATTTTTTACTGCCAAAATCGGCGTGGACGACCGAAGGACATTTGCTTACTTTGATCTAGACATCTTGAAACGCCCAAAAACCTTTTTTGGCCCGAGTCGAAGATATTGAAATTTTGGATAATCGTAATAAAATGTGGAGATATGACCTTTCGCTTCATGTCTACCAACGTCCAGGCGTACTGTGGAGGCATACCTCTTACTTTCCTTTCACTCAGCTACCTGCTAGTTTCACACTACAATTAGGCTCAATTAGGCTCTTTTCAGAGGATTAGAACTAACTAATATGAGCAACGAGTGCGGTGAAATGCCACGTCACACGCTTGCACTGACTCTTACACGGGTTAATACACGGTTAATAACACGGGATTAGAAGGTTGGGCGACGAACACAACATGGACAAATATTTCCAGAATTGTCCCATTCAGGCATAACGATGATGAGTTTCATCATCAAGGATCCAGCTAATGGTAAAAGCTTCGGATGAATTTAAGCGGCGTTGACAATTTATTTCAAATTACAGCTGATGATGTAACAGGTCTTACACTCCTCGATTAAATTCGTGAAATAATGTTTTCCGCCAGAGATATTTTGTAAAATAGAACACAAGGGAATCCGATCACTTAATGAAGAAGTCAAGAATTCATTTGAGTGAGTAAACGCGAAAAGGTTAAATCCACAAGATATTTCCGTTTTCAGATCCCCGTCGTACCGAATAGGCATTTAGCATCTGCGTCAAGGAAGACTTAGCGTCACTTCCAGCTGGAGGAATCGAGGTAATTTATAACGGAAGGTGCGTTGCGGAGTTGGGGTTATTGATGCCCCTTTTCTCCGAGTTGAAGCATTTCAACGCCGCTACGATCTCCCTTCTTATTTTCCGTACCCGGGGGCTTCATAATAAGTCGCTCATCGATATTTTCTTCGAATAAGAGAATCTTCATATTGACGCTGTTTGTAAATGATGAATGGCGTATCACTTCTGGTCGCATAGGGATCGGAGACGTCACCAGCGCGAGCGTGTGGACACATAAAAAGCTCTCTCAAAGGGTTTATGCATACATTTTTGAAGGCATTCCCATTTCATTTATTCAAGCGCATTGAAGCACGGGGAAGTGCGAAGGGGATTACCATGTCGCTAAGAGCTTCCCCGCTCATGATTTTCCTTCAACAAAGCCCACGATGACTTCAACCCTAGAAAACGCGTGAGTCGTGAAGTAGAAATTAGCTAAATTATCTACAAGAAGAAGACTACAATAAATCATAAGTTTTTGATGATACAAATTGCAATACCTTCAAGAGAATTCCTTGCATTTATAAATTGCATTTTGCAAAAGTGTAAAAATTACAAAAAAATTCTTACACACGGGTTGGTTATTCCTCGAAATCTCAAATTTTGGGCCAAATGCAGTTTAATGGAGTGTTTTTAGGTCAGAACGTGACACCAGAGTTCATTTAAAATCAGCAACAAAGCGGGTAAAGTGAGTAACTATAACGTGCCATCACGATTGAGAAAGTTGATCAGATTAACTCTTCCAATCCTCGCTCACTATTCAGTATGGAGTGCATGGATTCACCCACCGGGCGTGACGTGCAGCCTTGGTTACCCAAAGGGTTGACAGGCTGGACAAGGAGGGAGCTGTGTTCCTACTCAAGTGAGTCTTCAAATGGCTATTCCGACAAATTTTGAGGGACCTAGATATGAAATTTATAAGGTGAAGAGGGTAGTTTGGGGCTCATTTAAAAGCGCGAGACTTGCTGTTAACGAATCTTATCAATTGAGGAGAGCGGATGGCATCTAATTACCTAGACAAGTCAATTTCTGATCATTGAAGACATTTCAGTTTTCTGGGAACAACTCCCTCTCCCCCCTTATCTCCTCCCCAATTCCCAACAAAACATCTTCAATTTAATTTTCTACTTAGGCCTATTTGTCAAGGATTCAGCCTGAACAATTAAAATGCACCAAAGCGTCGGTATTTCTGGAGAAGGGGTTCAAACATTTACAGATCAATGAATGAATCAGTCAGTCAGGTCCATCTAATGATCAACGCATTTCAGTATGATTAATGATTAACGATACTCATTTCTGTATGAATTAAGATAAACGACTTAAAATAACAATCATTAATATCTGAGATCCCGGTAACGGCTGTAGTCCCCTGCAGGCCTTACAAAACGATCCTCCATCAAGTAGTAATATTTGATGTACGAGTATTTACACTACGCTGAAACGATCAAGCATGTGAGAGGGGTGAGCAACGAGCATACCCCCAGGCCGTCGCTGGTTAGCTGTTAATCGTCCTTTGAGAACTATACCAGTGACATGTGGGCCTGTCAGTGAACGGCCTTTTAGATCGGAGAAGAGCATCAACCGGGTGCAACCCTCAAACCAGAAACCCATCCAGTCGATCGTCCTGCCCGCATCCTTCACACCTCACTAAGCGCCCCCAGACATCCACTCTCGCACCATTGCACCGCTTCGTATAAATAGAACGATAAGTTTCCCAGTAGGCTTGGACTGAAGCCGTATACAAACGTCGCTACTGGTCGTAAGTTTGTAACTGTAATCAGGATCGTGCGTCGGGTTCACTGCTGATGTCTCATTTGAAATTGAGAATACCGCGTTGGAAATCGATCCTCTGCTTTGTTAGCATACGTGTATGATTGAACAGGTCAACCAACAATCACAACGGTTTACCTGGGTTTGAGATACAGTAGAGGATTCTTAGTATCTTACTCACACTAATCGCAATATTCTGGTTAAAGTAATTTAATACCTGCCAGAGTGCAGCAGATTGGCCTTCAATTAAAAAAAAAAAAATTATAATAATAATAAAATTATAAAAAATGAAAAAATTAAATTATTAATTTTTAAAAATTCTGAGAGGATAAAGTTGAACTGGAAGTAACTCGTTGAATTTAGATTAGAAGATGAAGATAGGGGATAATCAGACAAAAGTTAGTTTGAAAAATTGTAGCTAGTCATTTCGATAGCGATAATTTACGGATAATACAAATTATGATAAGCACAATACGTACGCTCACAGGCTTTCCTGGAGATTTTTTCCTTTATTATTTTATATGCAAATACGCGCTAAAAAGAGGATTATTTTACATTAAAAAAACAACAAATTTTGGTCATTATTCCGCAAAAATTGAGTCAAATCAAGAAACGGATAGCATCTTGTGAATCAGCGTTGAAAAAAAAAGAAGAAAATTCATGTGCCACACATTAGATTTTACTATTATCCACTATCTGATATTTTTGGGGTTGCGCGACTTTGCGTGCTCGCTTAACCGGTTGCGCGGTTGCCCTGGGTGCGCGAATATAAGATTTGCGATTCAAAAGCTGTTTGTTTCCCCCATCTGGATGATTTTAGAAGGGAGGGGAGGAGCTCGTATTTATTTTTAATTTTTTCCATACAGGCAATTTGTTCATTATCTCATTCTACACATAGGTAGTTTTTGATTTTCGGAACTTCACTGAAGAGCACAAGTTCTTCAAGTTATTCTTTGGTGGGCAGTGGTATTTATTTCAATTATGCTATATTTTTCAAATTTATATTGTATTTTTGTTGCCAATAAATGAATATTTGATCAGATTTAATTTGATGTACTGTTTGATGAAGAGCTGCTTGAAAGTAGGAATCCAAAGACTTGCTAACGAAGTTATCTTGGTGCACTTCGGATTGGCGGGTGAATAGCCTGTTTTAATGATGAAACCCATTCTTTGGTCATTTTGTAGGCATTAAGTTTATATACAAACAAAAAAATCCTATTGGGTGGTGGAAGAGGATGTTGTTATAACGATAAAACCCATTATTTGATCATATTAGACTTTATTGTAAATGAACTTAGTTAATTTACAATTAAAAAAACCCCTTGCCTAGAAATTGCTTAGGACACCCCATTGGAGAAATGATACTACCACAGTTCCAAGCTGGACCCGCCTCACTGAGGATTTATCACCGTCCATATTAGCAACCCAGCTTAGCATCACTTTAGTGGGTAAGGCCGCTTTTTAATGCTCCTCGTCTTCCTCTTGAGAGGAGTTACAGCCAAGTTTTTACTTTAAGTGGCCATTGTCGAAGAGACGTAGGCGTGGCGCCCAAGGAAACTGTACATCAGCCGCGCTAATGAGTCCGCACGGCTTTGAATCCATTCTCTTTTCCCTCCTTTTTCTTACTGGGCTTGTCTCTCACTCGAGGGATATCGAGGGATCCGATCGTCAGCCCGACCTCATTAGTCATGCGTTGCGCAACTGCGCCGCCTTCCCTTCTTCTAAATGAAACTATTCCTATTTCGGAATCCAGTCCCTTTTTCTTTCCTCCAATGTCTCAATCCGAATTCCGGCCCCATGCCACCTTATTGGACGCCGAGACTTTTGCTTAGCCGAGCGAATTTCACCCTCCTCTACGACCCTAACATCGTCGGGCCTTGGAGGGCCTGACGCCCGAACGACGCAAGAAGGGAACAACCTTCACTGGAAATCCCAAGCATCGGAGATCCCTTGATACCGTCAATTCCATTAATGAAACCTCTTCTCAACGGATTACCGCCTCCTCGCTTCGCAGTGAGCCTGAATGAGTCTGTACAGGGGATGAGGTGCGACGTCCGAGCGTGGGGACAGTAATACAATCTCCTTATCCCACTCGTACAACCTACCGCGTATAATGAATAATGTTCTTGCAAACTTAGAACATTGCTGAGTCATGAAAAGTAGGATGAACAGGCTCATTCAAAGCAACGCCTCTCCAGTTGAATCCCTGAAATATATACGCACTGTATGTGGATTAAATAGGCTTTTGAACAAGCGTGGGCTCACGATCCACCTCGTTGGTTCCATAAATTGGAAAATTTCGTTGTTAACCTTCAACTTTAACCGTTAACCTTTACCTGCCTCTGAACTGGGCTTAAAATGTGTATCATTCCTCCACTAAACCCCCAAGAATTGAGAAAAAATTGAACCGAACGAACAAAAGAAATCAAGTCCTCATCCAATACTTGTGTGTCGAAATTCTGACATTGAAAATGTGGAGTAAATCTGTGAAAAAATAATCAAATCACGACACAGTTCAACTGTTTCAAAGCCCTCGCGATTGCCGTTCCCACGAGAATCTCCATTAATTACTTTAGCGAGAGCTAAGGGGGAAACATCCATCTAACTAAACGGTAGCTGGTCAAATTACTCCTAAATTTATGGCAGAGAATCGGTTTCTACAGCGCCAGAAGCTCGATGATCAAGCAATCTTGACGTAATTTCTCACGGGAAACGGCCCCAAGTGTCAGAAGATGTCAGAAAATAATCTACCGACGATGTTTACGACTTCATTTTGTTTTAATAAATTACAAATTATCTCGTCAGGATGAAATAGTAACTAACTCAGGTTATGTTTAAGATGTTTTGAGAGTAAACTCAACTTCAGATGACTCTTGGGAAAAATTCGCTGAAGACTGGCAAATTGTCTGGAATTTTCAAGAAATTTGCATGCAATTTTGGCGCATTCAGTGCGTAACTTGAAAATTGTTATCCAAGAAATTATTGTTGCTCTTTACTTTATTTATGCTCATCAGGATTAGAACTTTTTATAACTTATAAACAAAAAAGACGTTTCAGAATAAAATCTCCATTTCTTGGTCCTTTGTATCCTACTCCTAAGTTTAAAGTTCGAAAGTATATTGATTTTTGTTTATGCCAATAACTACAGAGCTACAAAAAATATGGTAGCAAAGACCTACTTGATAAGTTGAAATCACAATAATTAGGAATATTCAAGAATGAAACCGAGGAAAAGGATTAATTAGGCGTCGCTATCTTCAAGAAAAGCGGTGATACTAATGAAGCTGCCTTCTTTAACGAGGCTCATTATATCATTGGTGTTTAGGGTTAAATTTGGCTGTTCTTCGTCTCATCCTCAGTTCATCCATGGGCGTCCACAAAAGAAACTAGAAAGAATCCGAGAGAGAAAAGAGACGAATAAGATAACGTGAGAGGTTCAGAGATGAAAAATACCTCGCGAAACAATGTTAAAGGGATCGTTGCTATCTAAACCGGAGTTGAAAGCTGACTACGAGATGAGACAGATTCGCTCGAAAAGTGACGGGGCCAATTTGATACAACCAATTAAGAAGTTTGCCAACCAAAGAGGCCACTTCAACCGACCATTCTTTGAAAGATGATCGATGACATCGAGAGAGCTTGTCTGGCTGAAGGTTTGACCTTTGTATTGGACGACGACCAACGATAGAACGTTTTGGCTTGACGTGAGGATTTATTTTAATCGTTTTTTCAAAGTGTTCAAAGTGGATTGGTTTTGTACTTTTTCACGCAACCGTAGACAACTCGGATTTCTCGGGGATGAGTAACAGTAGAAAATAACTCCAAAAACATAAATTAATAAATTAAAATAATATAAATTGAGACTAGAACATGAATGATGTAAAAATTAAATGGAAAACTGAAATGAAGTGGAAAGAAAAATAAAATAATACGAAGTATGAAAAATTTGTATAAAAAATAAGATAAAATGTGCGCAAAATGTATGTAAGAATGGAATGATAACTTTAAAAATTAATATGCAACCCAAATCAATTAAAATAAAATTAAACTTCCAACAAGTTTAAAAAAGGATTCTTTTGTCCACGATCAGCTTGGAAATTCTGTAACTATTGCTCCTGCTAAGGGTGGTTGTTTTATATTATAATATTTTGTCATATAATTTTCTGTGAATCGTAGAATGTGTGCTCAGTTTCCAAATCGTCACTCAAAATGTATGTCGACGGTACGAAGCAAAAGAAACACCAGTGGTATATGACCATTCTCAGCAAGCGTTCAGTGTTTATTTGCATACTTCTTTTTCTAAATAATAAAAAGTTGAAAAATTTGTGATTCCAAGTCCGTTGAGGTTCTCCCGTAGTTTAATCGCGCTTGGCGTTGTCTACGAAGGTCGGAATACCTCTCTGTCGGTGGATCACGTTCGAGCTAAGGGACTGAATACTGATTGCACCGACTACTGTAGGCACCACGTCCAAACCTAATTCGAAACAGACGTCTCCGTTTGCTCTTGAGTGACTGGATTCAACATCAACATCAAGAGACCGGCCAGGTGATTCAGTTCATTCGGTAGAATAGGAAGCGTAGAAAAGTCATTGGAATAATTGAAAAAGTACTCAACGAACCATAAAAGCGTCATTGCAATCGAGTTGCAGTAGGTTTAAGAAGAAGAGAAAACCGTCAAGGTTATTTTCAAAAATGACCCAAGAATTTGAAGAAGCTCGGCACAAAAACGCAGCAAATTCATTCACAGGTTGGTTATTCCTCGGACCAGGCGCATGGAGACTCATCTCTTCAACATGGGCAAAATGGGGGAAACAGTGGATGTGGGGGGTCCCGGAGCCATTCCAATCAATTCAGGATCCAAAATTTAGTGGAAAATGATACCCCACACGCCTAGGTACCATTAATATCGAAAACACATATTCGAAATGGGTAGATCGATACCCCATAACCTCTTCCAGTTGGCACTAATCGTTCTGGGACCCATTTAATTGGATTCAGCATCCAAAATTTAGTGAATCATGACACCACACACGCCTAGATTACCAAAAATCTCGAAAATCAATTTTTCGAAATACACATTTTACCCCTACTCCGCCCGAATCCGGTCCGATCGGGCTGAAAACTTTCAAGGACCAACAAAAGTCGGAAACGGGTCCTTGACCAAAATGTAAGATTTTAAGAAAATTTTCAACTACCAAAATCGGCGTGGACGGCGGATAGGCGGAATTTCTCCTAGTTTGCTCATGACACATAGGGGCTATAACAACAGCGAAGAATAATTAAAACGAATTAATCAATCATCTCACAGTTCCTTCCTCATAACCTGCTGAGTTAAGACGAGACGCGCTTAGGGAACGCGAAAATGACATTACCAGTACATCCGATCTGCCATTAATTACACAGGCACACACAAAAAAAAGTCCATGAAAGCGACCTGTGGGGTTTTATGTTTTTCGGGTCGCTGATTTCGAATCGTTTGCCAGTTTTTTCAGATCAGATCGCTTTCAAGGTCATTTGAAGGTCAAACCAACAAAATAACCGCAAAAAATGTCTAAAAATGTATATATGTATAGGTTTTGAAGCAATTTGTGAAAGCCTTAGATGCCAATGGTCAATGTTTTAAATACTTGGAAAAGAAGTTTCAATATAAATCTGATGCCAAGTTGAAAGAAGGGATTTTTGATGGTCCAGAAATAAGGAGACTTTTACAAGACCTTCAAATGACCTTATATGACCTTCAGATAACCAGACATGATCGAACCAACCCTGGATTTGGATTCAGCAACCCTCAAAACACATACATAAATTTTTACAATTTTTTTTAGGTTATTTTGTTGGTTTGACCTTCAAATGACCTTGACCTCATGAAGGTCAACCAACACCGGATTCGGATTCAGCGTTCTAAAAAACCTATGTCTGAATTTTTTCAGATTTTTTAAGCTATATTTTCATTATTTGACCTTCAAATGACCTTGAAAGCGTCTGATCTGAAAAAACTGGCAAACATAAAACCCCTCAGGTCGCATTCATGGACTTTACTTTTTTTGTGTGTGCCTGTGTTATTACCGGTCACCAGCTAACTAGCTAGTTATAATAGCCCATAAACCACAAATTCACGAAGACGTCTACAGATTTCTTCTTACTTGATCACATTTTTTTAAAAAGAGCTGAATCCATTATCTTAGAAAACTCATGGCATTACTCTTTTCCTCAATTTCACCCACGATATACAGCATAGCGAGCGGATCATTGAATGATTACCAATGAAGAATAGATTCAAGTAAATCATTAAACCTCGACATGTACGACCCTCCCTTGAGTGCCCACATCTCTTCGGTGAAATGTACATTCGATACGAGCAAATATGTCAAGCAATTCCCAACATCTGCTGGATTATGTAAATCGCCAGGAACGTTGGGCACGAAATAAACGTTTTACGGTGATAATGTATTCAAATTCGCATGCGTAAAACGAAAAAAAAAAAAACGGAAAGACTCAACAAGGAGAGAACATTAGGTGAATTATAATAACGCGACTTGACAATCAAGGGTTTTCCTCGGGAAAAATGCTGACAAATTACCATAAACACCACGATGTAACGAGAAACTCGAGCCTCTTTACCCTTAAATGGATAAAGTAGATATTGACTGAGATTGCAACTAGTATTCAGAGGGAATCTGTTCAACGTTTACGGCTCAGTAGGTTTGTTTGCTAGTCGTTGAAAACGAAGGAATTCATTGATAAAATGGCGGATAATCTAACGGGGCCGGTTCCACAACGAGAGCACACGACTGGAATGAGTTGACGTTGAGCTGCAGTGTGCAATGTTCCGCGAAACACATTCGTGACAGGAGCATGAAGGGAGTACAACTTGATTAAATCCAAGGACTGTAGGATCGGTTGTGAAATTAGCAAGGTATGGTGGAGAAAAAAAAAATTAATCGACGAGTGTCTCTGGGACACACTTTACGGACGTGAAGGCTGAACAAATAGACTGTCGTATGAGCTTTCACAGATGAGTGCCAAACCTGTTCGTCAACCGTGTCTTGGCCTTCTTTGCAAGGAGCTGTGAATGATTCAAAGTCATTGCTTGACACAGGCGTTGGAGGAAAATAGAGGGAACATGCCTCGACCATGAGCTATGTGCCAGAATGAGTTACAGTATCTCAATGCACTGGAATGCAGCACAGAAGTAGGCTGGAATTTTTGATTTAGGGCAATTCCTGCTTTCAGAGTTACATTTTCGGCACTGTGTGCGAAAAATTTCAGCCCGATCGGACTCGGGGAGGTGGAGGGGGTCAAAATGTGTTTTTTGAAAAATGGATTTTCAAGATTTTCGGCGATCTACGCGTGTGAGGTATCACTTTCCACTAAATTTCGGACTGGATCCAATGGGACGGGTCTACCTACCCATTTTTCGAGATTTCTGGTACCTAGGCGTGTGGGGTACCGTTTTCCACTAATTTTTGGACACTGAATCGATTGGAATGAGTCACCATGCTCCTAATCTGATCCGAGTGGGAGAATTTTCAGCGTTTTTCTCTAATTTTGGCCATAACTTAAGCTTGCAGGGTTTTAGGGAACTCGATCCAGGGCAATTATGAAGAAAAAAATTCACGAGAGCAAGTTAAAAAGACGTTATCTAAACGAATTTGGGGAAACAAAAAACCTCATGGCAAGTGGAGCAGTTATGGCAGAGTAGCCAATGTGTTATAAACAATATGTAACTTTCCGTCCTCATGATGAATATGTGACGGGATGGGGTGAGAACCGGCGATTTTATCATAATTATGCAGTAAATACGTGGAAAGTCCAGACACATTCGAAATAGTGCGGAATATGGAGCAGTGATGTGACGACGGCTCCATGGATAATAAATCGATGTCAATGTTATCAAAACATCGATTTTTATTCGATATTCAACGTTTTGCCAATATTTTCGGAACATGTTCAATGGAGTCGATGGTGACTTTGATGTCAACATCGATGTTCTCTTTCGATTTTCCACCGACGGCAGCCCTCGATGATGTTCTACGGGGAAAATAACAAAATCTAATTCCTTGGATACGCTGAGTTCACCTAAATGACATAGCCAGAGCAGCAAGGAAGTAGTAATCAAGGGTTTTAATTGATTTATCAATGGTAACTAGGTACACGTGAATAGGAAACGATGAAGACCTGAATTTCACAGGTTTTTTAAGAACCAGCCATGTTAGGTAAGAAGAGCCTTTTGATTGTTCCCATTCACAATGTTGCGATGTTTTTTGGTTTGAGTAATGTTTGCAGCTATCATTTCTGAACAGAAACTGTTGTTGCTATTGAAGATGAGCTACTTTAATTTGCGAAAAGAAAGGGATGCCCTCAGGCTAGCTCGCAAGCACAAAGTTTTTACGAGTAGCGGAAATAATTCAAGTTTTTTCAGGAAGATTATCAACACTTTGTTTTTCATGATTCTCGGAGCGCGAAAGACCTACAACTTCATGTTACGGAAGAAAGAGGTCGGAATAAAAAACTAATAACGTAGGTGCGAAGATATCTTTGAAAGAAGGTTGTTCGAAAAAGATTCCAAGAAAACCCCATTTCCCGGGTTTTTTTCTCCTCTGCGTGCTGGGGTCTGCGGCAAGACCCCCCTTGCACAGACCACTCGCCGTTCCTTTACAATCTTTCACATCAGCCCTTTCCCCAAAAGCGCTAACAGGACTTTCATTGCCAATCCCTTTATTCTCCCTGCGAAGGGTGGATCTTTCCAACACACGTGCACATGATTGAACAAGTTTTCGCTCCACCTCTGCCCTCCTTGACACCCTCGTGGGCTCGTGCGAAGGGGCCACGCTCAAGGCTCGTTACCAACTTTTACACATCAGTCACGAGCCCATAGTAAAAGCTCTGTTCGAATGAGGGGGAGTTTGACGGCAGAGGTATCACGTACTTCATGAATTGTAAGGTGATCTGAGCCATCCTATTCGTTTTTGTTCTCTTTTCAAATGAAATCCACGAATCTGATCACCTCGACCAAGTTCTTTCGTTTTGATAAATGAAAGAAGCCAATAACTCTGCCTTCTTCTGAAAACTCTCCTAAAAACTAATTCAAAAGCAGTCAACCGAAAATTAAGAAGTGACCTGAATTATGCATTGAAGGAAAAGTTCGGAGGGTGATGAAGATTGAATCCGATGAAAAGAAAAGTTTGGGACATCGCTTGTTACGTGATTCTTCAACTTGAGATCCATCGCTCTACTTTATCACTCGACAAAGGAATTTGATGAGCCTAATCATCTTCAAGATGCTTTTCGATTTTGTGAATTACCCTCCGCGGAATTACCATTCACATACCCATTTGTCTTAACTTGGACAGCCACATGAGCTGATTGATGAATGTTACTCAATATCTCGTAATTATCAAGAACCTCTTATACAAGGACGAAAGCCTACACGGAACTGATGAAGAAAATTTGATTGAAGCCCTCGAGGGACTCATATCAACTACATACAAATTACCCATAATTATTGAATTACTGAAGCGATTTTAAAAACAATTTGGTTCATTCATGAACGTGTTTTTACGAGATAATTACACGCATAGGGCGAGCCACCGGAGAAACTGCTCAAGTATTCAAGCATTTTGACAGATGATTGGTGAGACTGGGCCCGTTCGTATACTGCGTTATAGGACACAACTTCAAGTACTTGGCAAACACTATTAGCCAACTAGGTTGAAATGACAAGGTTCTCTGAGTAGTTTCAAAAGGATATTCTCACATCAGGTCATTACCATCAGTATTGTAACGATTTATATTCTTCATTAATAATTTATTACAATTGTTCACTATAATACACTACACACTTACACAATCACACAGCACAATTTGCAGTTATAACGCAGTTGTCGCACTATTTATCACATGGCATGGCACGATTTATAACCCGAAGCGTCTATATTTAGACTCTGAATTGAACTGCCCTGCTTGGCGTTCCTGGGTCCCTTTTATACTGGCTGCCTCTTGGTGGAGTACCTTCTCAAACCTTCCCTGATTCTGGGAACTCGACGTGTTGTCTCGAGCAAATGGGAAGGTTCCAGCCAATTCAATACAACACATGAATGTTCGAGAGCGACCCTTAGCCCTCCACAGGTCGTTGACCCTGCGACGCTGGCAGCCCATTTGACAGGCGCAGGTGCAATCTCGCAACAGTATGTATCACCAGGGCATGTTTATATTCACAATATTAGGTGTTTACCAATTTAAATATAAATACGAATTAATCAAAATAGGGCGGATTTACGTAATCAAATAGGCCCAAGATCCACACATTTAACATTGATAATGACCGCGTCCACTACTAATTAAATGAATAAATGCTGTAAGATTATAAATCATAACTTTTAGCCACTTTATATGAAGTTGGGTTTTTGATTGTAAATATATGAACAAATTATAACAAGTGCTGATTCAATCGGCGATGGAGAATTTCGGATGCGAATGGAATCTTCTTCATCCGTTTCACTCGCAATGCAAGGAATGTTCAAGCCTCAAACCTACCTCAGATTGACTTCATAACTGAGGAATCATAGATCTCTTTATCTCCCACTAACATCACATTACTCTCCCGCGGGAACTCGTACACTCGATGCCTAAAACCTGGGTGGTCCTCAACGCCCACCCAAGACACCTTCACTAAGCGTTCTCATCTGCGGGCTCCATACAAAAGGTCTCCATTGTCCAATTTTTCGTTTTGTCAGCGAAGAATTACACAGCCAAATACGGCGATAATAATGAGGTCGAACAAGAAAATCAACATATATTACGTTGTCAATCAAAGTAATCAAATGTAATTAAATTTGCTATCATTTTGAGGATGAAAAGATCGAATAGAAAACGCTTGAAAACCAATTTTGAAATTGAAGTTTTTAACTTAATTCAATTAAAAAACGCTGAAAATTCATTCACAGAGTGTGGTTGTTTATCTGACCAGAAGCACAGACAAAATGGGGGAATAATGTGGAGCATCTTGTACTCAATACAACCAATTCAGCGTCCAAACATTAGTGGAAAATGACACCCACATGCCTAAATTGCCAAAAATCTCAAAAATCCATTTTTCAAAAAATACATTTTGACCCGTTCCTTCCTCAAGTTTGGTTCCATCGGGCTGAAAAGTTTCGAGGACCAACCAAAGCCAAAAACGGGCCCCTGGCCAAATTTAAGATTTTTAGAAAATTGTCTACTACCATAAACGGCGTGGACTGTGGAGGGACATTTTTGATTATTTTGATCAAAACCCCTTCGAAACGCCCAGGAAAAATTGTTAGGAGCTGATGATGGTTGAATTTTTGCATGAAAACATGGGTTGATTATAGAATGAATAACTAAAAAAAAAAAGATGTGATATGCCAGGAGTTCCTGCTAGAGATTTTATTTGTGTTTGTATTGAGCTCATTTTCCACATTGAGAAAATTAATTCAATTCTAATTGATATCATGGTACCGCAATTCTGCTACTCATCACGTTTCAATATGAACCTGATAGAAGCTCTGATCCTCATTCAATTCTAACCATGAATCAATAGTATTAGCAAAACGTAGTGGTGTGTAGCTGCAATCATCTATCGTTTCAGCGGGCGAACCCGATAGATCAAAGAGGTAGTGATGGGGCAATTTAGAGCTCATGACTAATAATAATCATAACGCCATCGACGACCCATGTTACTATACGTAGCTAAAGAGAAGCATCATATTGGAGTAAGAGATAAACTGTACTCAAGATCATGTAATCAATTCGTCAAGGAAGTTTCGGTGTTCTAACAAATTTGATTGAGTGAAAACACGCCGAGGGTTTCGTGACAAGTTTCGTGACTGAGTAATTTAGATGGAAGAGCTGTTTGTTTTACAAACCGGATAATGATTGACCGTTTAACGAACTATTTCCGAACGGTTCAACCTGGGTCAGAAGATGTAAATAAATACTATTCACTCGTACGGCTTTTACAGACGGATAAAGGATGGATAATCAAATCGAAATGAAGCAAGAAATGTAATTGCAGATTTCACAAAAAAAAAAAAAAAAAAAAGCATATTCTTTCTCAGGGGTTGGTTGGCTTCTTTCTCGGACCAGGAGTACCAAAATTTAGTGGAAAACGATACCCCACACGCCTAGGTACCACATACCTCGAAACCCCACTTTCTAAATGGGTAGATAGATACCCATTTTGACCCATGACCTCTTCGGGTGGGCGCAAATCGTCCCGGGACTAGGTTTATTTGGATTCAGCGTCCAAAATTTAGCGGAAAATATAACCTACACGCCATGATCGCCGAAAATCTTGTCCGATCGTGTTGAATATTTTCGAGGATCAACTAGAGCCGGAAACGGGCCTCAGACCGAAATTTCAGATTTTTAGAAATTTTTCTTAAGATTTTAGAATATTTTCACTACCAAAATCGGCTTGGACGGCAGACGGACATTTGCTATTTTTGATCTAGACACCTTGAAACGTCCAGAAAAATTTTTTAGGCCGAATCGGAGAGATCGGACTTTTTGCATGAAAACATATAAGTTGATTATATAATGAATAACCAACCAAAATTAAAGAACACCACTTCTGACTATGTCACTTATCGGTAAGGTTGAAGAGTTCGATAGATCATAAATATTCCATCCATCATCGCCAAATTATTCAATACTAAATTCAATATAATGCCCCAGCGCACAAATTGAAAAAAAAGACACCAAGATAACTTAGGCGTTTAGAAAGGCAGAGTAGGAATAATAGGGATCCAAAAAGAGCAGCGTACAGTTTATCCATCAAGAAGACCATCGTTCGAACGCCGAAAACCTAAAAATTTAATCAAAAGCTGACAGCTCCTTTGACTCGAGTTAAGGGACGAGGGTGAGCCGCAAAAGACTGTATTACCATGACAAACTGTTCTATGGAACCGGGTCACGAGAGTAAAGAGAGCCTCCGTCCTGGCGCACAATGAAGGAATGATTTAGTGAGGGCAACGGAAAACCTTCTCTGTGTAACCTCGTCCTTAAACCATCCAGAGTCTTTAAAGGGAACCTGAGTGAAGACAGGCGAGGAAGGGGGATTGACTCCATTTATCATACTCGAAAAGGCGTCACCCGATATTTGGGAATAAGTAATCAGTCTTCATCTCCTGCAAATCCTCTAATTCGATTAGCTAAGCCAAAAGCGTTGCTTGTAATTATTGCGCCGTTACGAACCAACAGACCCTTAATCCGCTCAGTTTCCCGGAGGTGAGAATAAAGCTGATCGCAGAGCGAATTGCAATTAACGTCAACGAGACGTGAAATACTCTCGCGCATAACAACGATAATAATTAGCCTACTTATCGGTTTAGGTTGGAGTTTCCACCATTTTAAGTTGATAAGGCTAAGGCCAAATAAGGCACGCCGCATCACCATTTCATCGTTCATGACTGCTGTTTTGGAACATAAGATAGCCAAAATATCCAGGCGGCTTTGATGATGACACGTCAGCAACACCCATCCAACAAACACAAATACCTGAAAAGATGGGGAATGCTTTGGAAGACTACCTGACGTAATTCTGACATATTATGACGTATAATGACGATCGTCGCTGCACCCTCCTGGGACCCAATCGCATGTCCTGTGGTTTTATCAGCACTACCTGGTGTATTTCAGAGGTCACAAGATCACTGCATTTGAAAATCAAGGAAATTCGAAGAATAACTGATTCGATCGATTTACCTGATCTTACTTACCTTAACTTATTTATCTAAGAATAAAATTCAAATTATAACGTTTTAAATAGGGTGTCTCACGAGTTGCCCCCCTCCCCCAATTCGCTGGTAAAACCATCTAAATGGGAGTAAACATTTATTTATTTATTTTCTTGTTAACGCTCATTTACGTGATGCTATTTGTTTCTTTATTCGGCGTATTTTGCGTGAACAAATCATCTTTTTTTCAATACGGTGTTAGCACATCAGATTTTATAGGTTAGTAGGGTTTTTTTTTTACAGGTTGAAGGATCATATTTTTGAGAAATTTCGTGTAAGATCCGAACCCGCAATAAAAAATTGGGGTTCCCATTTACAATAATAAAAGTTAGTATCACTTGCGCATGATTGCGCAGTTTTTTCTGTGGTGACGTCTTATTGTTGAGACTGTAAGTTGACCAAATAAATTTCTCTGCAAACCTACATTCTCCAAATCTAATTTCCCAACACGAAAAACTCTTCGGCCCATGTAACTTGTTCAGGATTTAAAGTTAAGCCAAATAATACCCTTGAACGTATCATTAAACCCTCATGAAACCCTCGTGGAACGGCTATTTAAACCGATATTTCACCTAAAAAGAGCTGAAAAATGGAAATTTCAACCTCTAGAATAACATATACACACCATTTACGGGGATCTGTATCTTGAAACTCGTAAGCTTAAGAAATCACAGAAAATTTATTTTGGATTGACAAAGAAAGGATATTACTACCAGACCATTTTATGTTATAAGGCGAAAACTGAAAGAAATGAGGCAGGTTTGCCGTACAATTGCCATCATCCTTCCATCTTCTTTTCCAGGAGACGGCTAAGAAGCCAATTGTAACGTCCCATTACAAACACAGATACAAAACAACACAACACAATTAGGAATGGATATTGATTGGATGTTGAGAAACACACTAAACTGAATGCTGGAAATACATTTTCAATACCTTGTGCTCCTTAGGTTATTGGAATATTTCTACCAGAAAATATCTCCTCCAAATAACCCTTTATTGCTTTCCCTTCGGTCTACGTAATTACAGTAGTTCTTCAATTAAATGCCTCAGACTGTAATCTATATCGAAAACATCTTCAGAAATTCTCAGCGGCGAAACTAACCTCAGAGAGGCCAATTTCCCTTCGCGCTCAAACTGAACGTTATCCCGGTCCAAATATAACTTTCAAATGTTTCAGTAAATGAAATTCGATAAACTCCCGAAAAGTTTCCATCGGTATAAACTGTTTTCTCATCTCACGAAGCCATTCATTCAGTTTTGAAATTACCGAGGACGGGTTCCCTTGGGGCAACGAGATTTAGGTCAACGAGTAAATTAATTGGTCGATATTGCAGGTCAATCTTACATTCATAAAACTAATTAATGGAACACAGTACAGAGTTACAAGGTGTTTTCCTATTCTTTGGTTGATTATTCCTTGAATAATCAACCTGTGTTATCAAACAGAAAGTTAATCTCTCCGATTACGCCCAAAAAAATTTTCTGGGCCTACCAAGTTGAATCAAGGGGATCAAAATATATGAAAATATCCGTCCACGCCAATCTAGGTAGTAGACATTTTTTGAAAATTTGTAACATTGGTCAAGGTCCCGATTCCGGCTCTAGTTGGTCCTCGAAATTTGTCAGCCCCATTTGGGAGGAGAGGGAGGATGAAGGACAAAATTTGTATCTCGAAAAGTGGATTTTTGAGATTTGTAGCGACCCAGGCGAGTGGGGTATCATTTTCTACTAAATTTTAGATGCTGAATAAATAACCAACCGGAATAACCAACCAAAATGAAACCATTCAGTTCGGTAGCATCGATCAAGCCTGTAATCCACCATGGCCATAATTTCAAATTACCTGTAACTCATTTTAGAAATAATTAATGTGACACGTTGAGGACGTACGGTATTGCTGAGCCAATCAATTAAATGCATTTTCATCAATCGCGGAAATGCCCACCTAGTGAAGATTGAGGGCTGATCCATGTCCGGCTCCGATGATCACGTGACTACTGTTTCTAAGAGTAATCTTAATATCTCTCCATGCCTTTTCGTAGGTATTTGTGCGTATGTACACCACAAAAAATTGCGTTTCTTCACAGCTATTGACTCATAATTCCTAAACGGTCTAAAAATAAACATTCCTGTAACCGTTCTAACTACAAATAGAATTCTCTACAATCAAAATCGCCGTTTTCAGATCGAGTGGTCTCAAAAAAGTTCCCATAAGTGGACATTCTGGCACAAAAATTACAAAAGAGGCAACAGTTGGACTCAAATTGTAGAATATTAATAGGAATTATCGAGGCAGATACGAAGTAATGTTCATTTTCAGATGCACCTCATAGGCGTTATAGAAAAGGTTGAATAGCAAAAAATAATTAATTTTAATTAATGGAATTATTAAAAAAATTAGGCCTGAGCGTTGACTTAGTCATTCGAAGCTACAAAATCCATTTTGCAGAATTCATCCGTACCTGGTGTGTACACGTGAAACAGAAACAGCAAATGCATATCATTCAAGTAAGTGTTTCCCGTTATAATTCGTCAAAAAAAACTCGTAGCCTCCTGAGAGTCTTGAACAAAATAAATTATTTCCTACATAAATTACGATAAAATAACGGTATTGAAAAAAAAGTTGACGCTGCAGCCGAACACGTTCTGGTCGAAGAAAACTTCCCCCATAACCTAAATTTACTTTGAGGCAAAAGTCGAAGGGGAAAAAATAAGCACGAAGCTGACTCGGACGAAAGCGAGTATAAAGGTAGGAAGGTTGGAAGCCATAAAATCCTCATTTTATACGCTTATGTGCTTTTCCCTCCTCTGCACGTGGTACTTCGCCCTTGTGATTGCCGTGGGTATGCTGGATGAGACACTTCCCGGATACAAATCATCAACTTCTATTTGAACCATCACGACCGAACCCCTCTCTTCCGCATTTATGCTCCCGTCAACTTGTCTACTCGTACAATGCTAGACCAGTCGGCGATCACTGGCACTAGTCAAAGGAGTTCAAACGCGATCATCTTGAGAGGCATCTTCTACTTGGTTGGCTTTGAGACACAGTTAGCTCACTTAGAGCCTCTTTCTTTCTCTAAATACTTTTCTTTCTGAATAATCTCACCATCCATAGCTGGTATCACTAAATGATTCAGTCAGCTCTGAGTAATCGAGAATTCATCTTTTATCCGGTCTGAAAAACGCAGGAATTTCGTCGCTGAGATCTGAAATCGGTACGAAGAATTTCCCTTTCCATCATATTTTCAACTGTTGAATCTCAAACCATTTTTGGGAAAAGATAAATGATACCAATCTTACTGATACTGCTTGAAAACCATCAAAATTAAAATTACATAAAATATAAATATGAAATCCGTGAATGGGGTCGAGATGACTGTGAAGGACCACCTACGAAAATTGAAAACCCTTCAGAACCCTGCAAATTCTTCCACAATCGTCGATCACTCCTTGAAACAGGGAGAGTGGAGTGTTCGAGACTCATTGCAATCGATTCAGCGTCCAAAATTTAGTGGAAAATGATACCTCACACGCCTAGTTCCCCAAAAAAGCTCCAAAAATCGAGATTTACAAAACACATTTTCTCCAAATTTGGGCCAATCGAGGGGAAAAGCTTCGAGAACCAACTAGAGCTGAAAGGAAAGAGGACCTTGATCAAAAGTTTAGATTTTTAGAAAATTTTCTACTACCAAAAACGGCGTCGACGGGGGACGGTGTACCAACCAAATGGGCCAGTGTTGTGATGTTTTCGAATGTGATAGTTTCTCTCAATAGAGCGCGTTGAGGTCAGTTGGTTCGAGACTTTTGGTAGCAAAGGTAGTTTGAATAAATAATGAAAGTATATTTACAGGAATTAATATCGTAACAACAAACAAGTTGAGGCTTAATCTCTAGTTCAAAACTAATAATTGAAAGTCTGATCGCATCCATGACGTCAGCCCCTGATCCTACTTACTACTTGTCTTCAGCTCCGCTCTCTCGCAAGACGCCCAACTTGAGGATATTTAAGGTAAAAATAATTAAGATAGGATTTTTTCGTGTCATCGCTCAATAATGAGAAAAAGTAGAAATGGATACTGACAATATTGGAGGAGTTATCATTGAATCAGACTCTTCTCAGACAACAGCTTTCAATAAAAAGACTCATTTCGGTCTCCCAAGAGATCTCAGACCTTTTGATAGCGTTCTTTTTGTCCTCCCTGTAAGCGGGAACCCTCAAATCAAAGAGCACAGCTTTTTTTTTTTTTTAATAGTGGCAAGTGAGGGAAGCGGAGTCGTTAGAATAAAAAGATGTTGTCTAGGGTCAAGAACGAGGGGAAAAGTTCCACGATCTTGCTAAGGGAAGGGAATTGAATGTAAGATTGATGATAATCTCTTCGCCCTCGCGGCTCAGCTCACCTCAATCGTTGTCAGAGTCTTATCGCATCGTGGTATCATTTTAATATACATCTGCATAGTAAAGAATACCGCAGCGTAAAAAAGTTCAGTTTCGTTTAATTTGTTTATTCGAGTCAACCGTGTTAATCGGTTTGAGTTCTCACGGGCGAACGCTACCAATAATTTCGTATTAGCGCCAGGCGGAAAGTTATCTGCATCGAGATGACATTCATAATTTATTTACCGAGCTAAAAGGCAACTTACAAGAATGCCTAGTTACTGGGGAATCCACCGAGGAAAATTGGATTCTTCAGCTCTTTACAAAATCCCACTAGATTCAGGGAAGGGAGGAAAGTTCACTCTTCTGGCTCGGACGTAGGCCAGCATATTATACAGGGTGTCCTATGAGTAATGCCCGACTCGACTCTTACGTGTTCTACAACTAATTTCTGAACAAAAGTACCTCATAGCAATTTTTTCTAAAAGGCTTCGTTTTCGAATATTCGAGGTTTAAGATTTTTTTTGTGTTTTCGATCTGTAGCAACTACAATGGACATAACTCTTTCAATTTTCAGATAAACTCAAATCGGAGGATACCATTGGAAAGACCGTTAAATTTCCCATCTTTTAAATGCCAAAAAAATGTTTTTCAGTTGTGAGTAGTAAAAAAGCAGCCGAAAAAATAATTTTGTCAAGACATTAAAATCACCAGTTTTTAGGGCTTGTTAATTTCTGAACAAAATTACCTCATAGCAATTTTTTCTAAAAGGCTTCGTTTTCGAATATTCGCGGTTTAAGATTTTTTTTGTGTTTTCGATCTGTAGCAACTACAAGGACATAACTCTTTCAATTTCAGATAACTCAAATCGGAGGATAACATTGGAAGACCGTTAAATTTCCATCTTTTTAAATGCCAAAAAAATGTTTTTCAGTGTGAGTAGTAAAAAAGCAGCCGAAAAAATAATTTTCTCAAGACATTAAAATCACCAGTTTTTAGGGCTCCGTAGCCATACTCCTTCTTGTTGCAGAACTGTGAGGGTCAGCTAGGAAGGTCATGAGCCAGAAGGTCAGCTTTCCAATGGCTGAATCAATTTTCATTTGTACTCGATTTGACAACAAAAATTTGGTTTGAGAGTCAAAAACGTGTTATGTCCTGCTATAACCAAGGGTTTAAGCTGTCGGAAATTCCTTCAGATGTCTCTATATAGAGGTTGGCCCACGCTTATGTCACCAAACATTACCACATTCAAATTAAGACAACATTTATGAACAAAATCGAGGTTTAAAAAATATGGGAATGACGTCTGATCGGGCATCTAACAACGACATCGACCATAGCGGGTTTCTACCCCGTCTGGTACGACTCCTATCAGCTATTTCTATTGGCTTATAAAGACGAGAAATTAACATGCGCCTACTTTATCGCGCCAATGCTGGACTTCCTAGGCGATATATTGCCTCTCTACGTTCTCTTATCGCGTAGCTTTTTCATTCGATTCAATATAGTCTCTCGAACTAGCACGTCCCTAGAAAACAACGCCCCTAAATCGTTCGGTCGATTTGAAATTTAAATGTGCATCTTCAAAGCACTCGTTTATTATCGTTGCTTCTGAATGCTAATATATATTGATCGTTAGGTTTTGTTTCTTTGTTCAATCGGTGTCCATGTATTCAATTATTCATAGCTAGAGAGGTCATGTCTATATCGCTGCAGCGGTTATTTCCTTCTTTTTAATTGAATCGGGAGACATTATCGCGCCATCCTCGTTTCTGGCTCATACGTAGATTCCACGAAACAATTCTCATTGTCTCGAATCATTTCCACTCAGAACCTCGTAGCCAAGTCATGAGTATAAGGACTTTTATCATCTTCCTTTCACGAACGCCGTTTCGTGAGACGTTTACTTAGGACCTGTTGATTTAAACCTGGTTTCTTTGGCGTCATTATTTACGCCTCGGGCCACTATAAGAAGTCCACTCCATTTATCCCACCGACTTTTGGCCATAGCGCGGGCCATTAGAGCATTTCGCGACGGCATTACTACTTTATACGACGATTTCGCGTAATGTATTTGGTCTGTAATAAATTTCAAGAGATGGCCCTCGCGCTTTATACTTTTTTCCAACATATAGTTAACGGATGTCATAAATTGTGGAGACGTTACAGCAATTGAGCTCGAAATTAAAGCTAGTTCAACATATTTTACGGTATTTTCCCCATTCTTCCTTTACTCGATTTGAACGCTTTAAACGCAGAACATGCGAAAAATTCTCATTTTCTTCAGCGGGGAAAACAGGTTAGACAGAGTAATTTTGTTGTCGTCGAACAGTATAATGAGTATTGATTTAGTTTGACCTATTTCTATTACTAGCACATCAAATTAACTACATTGATTCTGTGAATGATTTCAATAGTCGGAATTTAAGACGGTGTTCTTACTTTCCTCATGAAAATATTCTTCAAGAGAGTAGGAAAGGCATCCCTTCGAAGACCAATATATTTGGCCTTCTCCATTTTTTTTCTTTTTCCTCACTGGCAACGCCAATAGCCCATCTTCATTGTGTTCCCTCGGGGTGGAAAAACCTCATGTTTGAGACCGTTAAAGGCCCTTGTTCTTTCGAAAGGGTCCCAATATGCGGAGTGAGGGATGCAAGAAAACCTCGAACCGGTTTAGTTATTCATTTCCTTGGAGGTATTTTCCTTCCCAAACCCATTTCATGGTTTATTCAGAGGGGTTTCTCCAGTTCGCGAGCCTTGGAAGGACATCATCTTTTCTGTTGTGGGGCTGTGAACGCGTTGCGTAGCTGTCCAAGTCTTTGCAGGCCAATGTAAATCAGTTTAAAAATGGAGTGGGGGAAGAGGCGCTAGAAGTTCTTATCCTGGCAATAGAGATAAACTTGGGTGTGGTGAAACGTACTTATATGTAAAATGTAACGTAATATGTGTAGGATCGTTGAACGTTCGAAACGTTGGCGTTATATCGGCATAAGGGGAGCTGGAGTTCTTGATTTTCTTTCCGGAGGAGAAACTATCGTATCTGGATTGTTCTTCAAAAAAATACATACAGACCGGTTCGATCCCCCAACACCTTGTAGGTATTTCTCTTGATAGATTTTATCTATAACACAAACGCGTTCGTTACGCGCCGGAACTCTTGTGCAACGGTTGAGAAATGTAGACGAGGAGATGTTCAACACGAGCAAATGCCCAGGGGTATCGTGTGAATACCGATGTTTCAATTTGTTTTCCGAGCGCAGAGTGTTCTCAGGGCGTAGGATTTCAAATAATATCGACTTTATCGGATGTAACATATTGTCGACAAAATTTCAAACGGGAAGTTTCAGTGTTATCTTTTTTGATGGGTGCAGCTTTTTTGTGGAGAATAGCCCAAGTTGATGAGATATAACTGCCGGTCAATCGGTATTGGTACTAAATTGTGCATCTCCAGGAGGCAGCTGTATGAGGGGCGACCTTCACCTCAAAATCTCATGCAGGAGGCGAATGCACGGTAACCCCTTATTCTATATTAGAAAATGTCTGATTTAAGGGCCCCAAGTGGATCAGATCTGTAGCTATTTTCACTTCTTATCAGGAAATAACGGTACGAACGTTTGATCCTATGCTAGACTCTATGCAGTAATTAACATGAAAGCTTCGAAATTTAATTAGCTCGGGGATCTATTTGAACAGATGTTGCAGCGTGCGTTTCCAAATCCTCTGTAGAAGCACCTAATCCTTCATCATTGATTGTCGAACGCGAAGGAGAAGCGGACAGTCGCGGAGGTATAATAACAAGGAGAGGGGGTGTGGATAAAGGGGGGGGGGGTCCCATGAATTATACATAGCCGCTCTGGTCGTCGTGAAAAGGCGAGTAGGTCGGAGGCTCGAGGGAAGGAAGGGCGGGTTGGAGATGTGCAAACAAACTGAATTAGAATATTCATTATACGTGGGTTTGGCGGATGATGAGGGAGGAAGTGCAAGGGTCGGAGAGGGTTCACAAGGTAACGAAAATCATCTACAGTTGCGTCCATTTGCCGCCGGCGTCATTCGCAACTATCAGATTAACCCTTCAATACAACCAGTGGTCTTATGGAGCGAGGGAAAAGACTAATCGATCAGAGTGGTGAACAAAAAGCAAATAAAACCGTGATGGCGATAAATACGAGTACATAGGATTTTTACGTGAAGCTCTGAATGAATAAAAAGTTGCAAATTATTCCACCAAAGTGCATTAGTATTCTCGATTGCTCGTGTGGTTAGGTTAGGTTGGAAGAAGAACAAGCAAGTAGAAAAGTATCTTATCTAGTTTCATTGGATACATTATTGTTAAAATGATGACAATACAAAAACGCTGCAAATTCTTACACACGGGTTGGTGTGTTTTCTCGGACCAGGAGACTCATTTCTTCAACATGGGGGAAATGGGGAAAACAGTGGATGCGGCGGGTCCCGGACCCATTCCAATCGATTCAGGATCCAAAATTTTGTGGAAAATGATGCCCCACACGCCCAGGTACCAGAAATCCCGATAACACATATTCAATATGGGTAATAGATACCCATTTTCACCCATAACCTCTTCCAGTGGGTGCCAATCGTTCTGGGACCCATTTCATTGGAATCAGCGTCTAAAATTTAGTGGAAAATGATACCCCACTCGCCTAGATCGCCCAAAATCTCAAAATTCATTTTTCAAAAAACACATTTTGACCCCTACCCCGCCCAAATTTGGTCCGATCGGGCTGAAAAGTTTGGAGGACCGTCCTAGGCCGGGAACAGACCCCTGACCCAAATTTCAGATTTTTAGAAAATTTTCTACTACCTAAAACGGCGCGGACGGAGTACGGAGGACGGCGGACGGACATTGACATTTTTTGATCTAGATACCTTGAAACGTCCAGAAAAAAATTTTGAGCCGAATCGGAGAGGTTGACCTTTTGCATGAAAACATAGGTTGATTATTCAAGGAGTAACCAACCAAAACGCTGAATATTCATTGACAGAGAAGGGTTATCCCGCCGTCCACCGTCCACGCCAATTTTGATAGTAGAAATTTTCTAAAAATCTGAAATTTTGGTCAAGGACCCCGGCTCTAGTCGGTCCTTGAAACTTTTCAGCCCGATCAGACCAAATTTGGAGGGAAGGGGGTCAAAATGTATATTTTGAATGTTGGTTTTCGAGATTTCTGGTTCCTAGGCGTTTGGGGTATCATTTCCCACTACATTATGGACGCTAAATCCAATGAGACGGGTCCTGGAACGATTGGAGCCTACTAGAAGAGGTTATTGATCAAATTGTGTATCTATCTACCTATTTCGAAGGTTTGGTTTCAAGATTTCTGGTTCCTGGGCGTTTGAGGTATCATTTTTCACTAATTTTTGGACGCTGAATCGATTAGAATGAGTCTCCATGCTCCTGGTCAGAGGAGTAACCAGCTCCAGTGGAAAAAATTTCCAGCGTTTTTACCATCAGGCACAAGGGCGTATTAATACGAAAATAATAACAATACAAGTATTATATGATTTCAATTAAGCGTCAGCATAACCTCGATCGGTCGAGAAATGAGCCCGGCAAGACTTGAAGAGAACCTCATACGTAGGACGTCCTCTTCGGAAATGAACCAAGGAAACACTCAGAACCAAAGCTTAGACCCAAGCATAGATGCCTCTACGTATGCATTATGCAAGAGACGTCAAAGCGGAGTCGGCCGTTTCAGGACCGGCATGGGAACGACTCGAATTCTTTCAATGTTTGCTGGGGTTATTCCTTAGATCAACGACCCCCTCCCCCTCTTCACCAGCCATCAAATGATGAAAGCGAAAAAGGGTTCGATAGCGGACGTCCATCGGGATCACAGCATCAATGCAAGCAAAAGGGTGGAAAAGGGATCCATCGGCGTGGAGGTTCATAAACGAAGATGAATGATGTGTGGCCAGTACGTATTTGTAAACAAACACGTGAACCGTTTGTGACAGAGCTCGGGGATATTGATTTTCCGAGCATCGGTTCCCTATTTACTTACCAAGAAGGAAACGTCGGAGGCATTTCGAAAGGGGCGTCGAGCCGCAAACACGATGTGGAAACCCCCGCGGCAGATTTTTTTCCGCCCTGAGGACCAGTGACGAGTTTTGATTAGGGACCCCCCCTGGCCATCCAACATCCCCCTGTCGCGGGTTTTCGAATTAAACTACAATACACGCCGGACTCCGAACGAAGGGAGTTGGCAAACAAAAGGGCCGGAACGTGCGCGGAGTTGGTCGGAAGTGGTTGGAATGGACTGCACCCTTTTCCCCCACTGAACTCGGTAACGAGCACCGATTATAGGCTATGGTTATGGACATGGCTCGTTAACTGATTATTGTGGTTGTGTGGGTTGCTTGTTTTCCCCCTTGAAAGATTTTTGAAAGGCATTATGGCGGTCCGGAGTTGATATTCCCAACGGAACCGCGACCTTTATATGCATCTCAATAGCCTTGCTGCTAACATTACAAAAAAATTTACTACTAATCCCCTTCTTTTTATTGGAAACCAGTCTGTGCGATACTAACCATCAAGGCGATATTTCATCAAACAGTTAAGAGTCATTCAAAAGGTTCACCTATCACTGAAATAAAACTCCAATAAATTGATGAAAACTTTCCACGTGAAAACTTCAAACGATGATTGCAACAGAAACCTACTGGTTCAAAATGAAATAACCTCTTCTGAACTGCAGACATCAAAGGGCGTATGATCACATAGAGACGCCCTTATCAGACAGCTGGTGACAGGCAGAATGTATTTTTCTCTTTATATAAATTGACCTAGGGTAGGTCATCGAAAGGAAAACATCAATATTCAACCGTTACCACCATAGGGACAATTTTTCGATGTTAAAGAGTTTTAACGTGAGAATTAAAGAGCAATCAATGTGTAAAAAGTAGAATAATTATAATAAAATCTTACAGTAGGTATGTACTACAATAGTACAGTATATACTACAGCCACTCATCCTGGCAGGGTCGCCAAATTGTAACGATTTATGTTCTTAGTAAATAATTTATTAACAATCGTTCACTTGAATACACTGTTCACATTCGCGCACTTACACAATGACAGAATCACAATACACGGTTGTAACGCGGTTGTCGCACTATTTATAATGCGGCACGGCACGATTTATAACCCGAAGCGTCTATATCCGGACTCCGAATTGAACTGCCCTCCGCGGCGTTTCTGGGCCCGTTTTATACCTGCTGCCTGGCCGAGAACGTTCTGGAACCTTCCCTGGTTCTGGAAGGTTCCAGCCAATTCGATACGACGCACAATTCCTCGAAATGACTCCCTTAGCCCTCCACAGGTCGTTGATCTTGCGACGCCGGCAGCCCATTTGACGGGCGCAGGTGCCAGCTTGCAACAATATCAAGATACCAAAGTTATTATGAAAATTTTCAGGAGCTACTGAGTACTGTCATTTTCGTAGGTTGCGATCCGATATCATGATATAAATGGACTAAGAAGGGATAAAATGATGAGAATGAGAATCTGTTTGTCTGCGACCAAAATCCATTCTGATAACCGAACTAGGTAGGTTATTTTTCCAATAATGATTTCAAAATTGCCTTCAACCATCGATAGTGGAAAAACATAAAAGCTTTGCCATCGATGGCAAAAATGCTTCAAACATCGATGTTTGGCAAATATCGACCATTGGTGATCAACACGATCGATGGCCCATTGGAGCTTCACAAAATGACACTCATCACGAGCCCAAAAAAATGCAATGAATTGAATGATTATTAGGTGGGTAACTGAAAGGAGTAGCTGCAGACTCCAAAGAGAGATCCGAAGTAAAACAAACCGACTACTCTCGACCTTCACAGACAATATTTATTGTTTCCTGTAGCCGTAACTAAATCCCGCATAATTGAAACAACTTTCCTATTACCCCTCTCTCTGTCAGGTGCAATCGACGGAATCGATTCAAGTTGCGTGCGGTCAAGAGGAAATGAAAATCTCCGTCGGATAGGGTCAATTGAACAAAGCTAATGGAAATTTTATACGATATTTCTTCGTTGAAACGCCACTTTTTCACTCCAAGACAGATAGGTTCTATTGTTTCTTTCTTGGTATACCTCATCTTACAAGATTAAAGGAAGACACCGAAATAAGTATCAACAAAACCCATAAATTCTTGCCATCGAATTGAATGCCTTTGATATATCTGCCCACTTCGAGTATTTTACTACCTTACGGCCTTCAAATGGAATCAAGTTCGTCGTGTTTGGTATGTTCAGCTTCGAAATCCCTACTCGTGAAATAGCATTACCATTCCTTTGAACTTCGAGAATCAAAATCCTTCATCAATTTGGAGGGCAACTCCGCGATCAGAACTTCATAAACGACTTTATAATTAACGCTCATTCCATCAGTCCCGACCTCCCGCAAACTACTGATGTATTCAGATTGGCAAAGCTTTGTCCTAATAGAACTTGGAAATTGAGTTTAAATTTAGTACTCGATTACTGGGCTCCGAAATGGGGGAGAGAAATTACTTGAAATAATGAAGCCAAGGCATCGGTGAATGGAGTACAGTATCTCTTTTGCCATTATCTGCCCTCGTTCTCCCCCTCCCTAGTTTTCGGGCCTTAACACTTGTACGTCCAGGCGATTTTAAATCGCTCGTTAGAGCCGCCCTTACTGTCCTTTCTGCTCAAAATAGCACGGTGATAATCAACAAAGTCATCAATGACCCCGATTTCCCACGAGAAAATTTGATAGTATTAATCAGAAACACAAATGTATTTTTTCGCTCCCATTAAAAATGTTATTTACAGATTTTGACTCCTCCGTTTGCAGCAATCAAGCAATCTCAATCGATGCAGCGTCCATTAGTCAGTTGAAAATGATATTCCAAAAAAGTATACGTCCCCAAGGAACCCCATTTTTACCTGTACTCTGCCTCCTTCCGCGGCAATCGGTCTGAATGGCACCAACAGACCTTAAAACGAGTCTATGTGCAAAATTTGGAACATTTCTGGACATTTTAAAGGCTTTTTTTTGGCATGTAAGAAGTAAGAGTTCAGGATTGAGATAAGAATATGGACACAAAAAAAGTATCATTTCTGATAAATAAGTAAAATGATAAACCAAAATAGAATTACACAAGGTCGCCGAATCGCAAATCGATTAATTGATATCCTTGCGGATGAGCTTCGCTGTATGAAAATATAAAAATATCGAGGGTTTCTTACTCAGAGAGAAAAGTCCTACAATTATACAGTCCTCAATCTCATCAAATAACGAGAAACGAGTGTGCTGGGCGTTTTCATCAAAGCTGCATCCGACTAACGGGGCTTCAAATTGGACTAATTTCGCCCTGTGAAAAGGGTGGAAAAGGGATTGAAGGCCCAAATTTACTCCCCGTCCCCCTAGGGTAGAAGCGCTAAACCGAGGGCATCCCGAGAGCGAGGATTGGATAATTTCTTTGAAACATGACAATGTCTAATTCGCTCAGGGGTTAGGCAGAACCGCTGGCCCTTTACAGACGTTTGAAAGACAAAATGGAACGTGAGGGGGCGAGGATTTTGAGTTTTTCTTTGAAACTGGTAAATGGGCTCTCTCTCCCCCTCAACGATGACTGTTTCCGTTTAACTTTTAAAAGAAGAACGAGTTAATTTCATTTTTCGCAGAATGAACGAGGGCCGAATGATGATTGAAGTTGAATTATTTTCTTGACTTACCGATTCATGTTGACTTCAAAGTGAAATATTAATGCGATGACGTACCTGGAAAATAAAATAAGATTTACCTCGTGATTTATTCATACAACAGAAAATCAGAAGAAAAGTGAACAAGAAGAGAAGCACTTATAAAAGCTTACAAACGTGTGGGTTCAGTCACTCTTTCCATTAGCTTGATGAAAATACTGAAATTGATTCTCTCCGCATTCGCTGAACGAACCGACCCAGTTATTAACTCCGTCAAGCATCTATAAAACGGCTTTCCAACCACGTTCGGGTCTCTTCAGGCAAGCTCCAATCCTGTCACTTCTACAAAATGTCTCCACCCTTCAAGAGAGTATTTTTGAACTAGAAAGAAGTCTATTTAAGAAATGAAACCTAGAAGAACTCTACAGCTCCCAAGAAGAGATAGAGATCGTCAAAAACAGGCAAATTTCCCAAAACGACAAATTTAATTTATGTTTGTAATTTCCGTCCGTTCTGATCACGAAGGGATCACTTTTAGTGAGAAACGGAAGTTCGTGAAATGCATCCAGTTTGTATCAAAATGATTCAAAAATGGTGTTGGCAATGGAGCCGACTTGCCTTGAAAATGCTTCACAAAGTAACTGCAAAAAAATGTAATTTCTCATGTTTATCATGACTAGACTAGGTAATCCTCTCCTATTCTCCTCTGTTAGTAGCAGATCCGCCATCACGACCAAAATATTAACTACAAGCGATTATGTAAGTCAAAATTTTCTCTTACTGTTGGCTACTGTAATTTGCTCTTTTCATTACATACCATAATTATTCACACCAATAGACCCTAACGGGACAATATGCGCATGGCTTCGGGTCTTCCGAAGATGACCGGACATTGCCGATCCGAAGGGTAATGTTTTGGAATTCTTTAGAATGACGTCGTATATTTCTTGCGCTATTTTTTGCAACAATTCACAAGAAAAGAACTGTATTGAGGCAGAAAAAAACTGATAATTGTTAAGTGACTGATAAGAGACCCCGCGAAAGGAATTTGGAATCGACAACGTTCGGAAATCTTCGGAAGACCCGATGCCATGCGCATATTGTCCCGTTAGTGTCTAGTATTAAGCAGAGTGTATTAAATAGTTAACAGTCCAAGAACGAAGAATGACAGAAAATATTAGTTTTTATCTATCAATCTGCGCTCTATGTGGTAATTAGAGCACTAGCTGGCTCTCAGAGGGTCGGCCAAAGTTAGTGGTCGGCCACTTAGGCTCTAGTTGGCAATAGTTGATAAAGGGGTCTCTGTTCACCATTGGCTGACCAGAGCTAATCAACGAGTTTAAACCCACTACCCGATCATTAATAAAGCTGCCATAAGACCATTACTTATTCAATCCGTAGATGGCGTTGGTGAAAAGGAAATGTTCCAGAATTCATCGCCTCATAAAGCAGTAATACAACGCCGTCGGAGAATGTTTTCAACGCAAATCTCCGCGTTTACGGAATAAGTAAGGCAGACCTTGATGATGAGACCACTTCGAGGCAGCTGATGATGAAAAGAAAAAAAACCGGCCACCCAGAGAGCCATCACGGGAGCGAGCTATTCACAAAAAGCAGCTGAAAGACGAATAATGACGCGGAGCGGGCGAGCAACAAAACGGGTGAAGATTGTAATGACCGCGGCTTTTTACCAGAAGAGCTCAGCACGCTGGTGTCAGTGATGGTTGAAAGGGTATGGTGGATGGGGGGGGGGGGGGGTTCGTGCCCTCCGCGGGTCATCACGTTCTTTTAACGTCTACCGGCGGCTGAGCTCAATCAGAAGCTGTTATAAGATGGAAGATAATCACATCTCGACTCAAAACTCCCTCACCTGAATCACTCTACGTGAGCATAATGTCCTCCTCTCTTGTGGCTGACGAGCGAATCGGACTATTTCGGGTGGTACATTCAGCAGCAGCCATCATATACTAGCTGATGAAGATTGAGTACCTGCTAGCCATAAGCTATCTTTCAAACATCTACTACAATGTAAGTGGAATATTACCTTATACTACTTCATGATTACTTATCATTTCCAGAGTTTGTTTGTCTGGTATCCTTTTTTCAGGGTTTTATTCAAAAGATTTAATTTTGGAATTTTAGATGAGTGTTCCATAATGTGAAGCTGTGATCGCGGTGATTTAGCGTGAGTACCATCAACATCGCACTACAACAGGTTGTCCACAACCGGTAGAATAAGAGATATAGCGCAAAAGTCATTAGAGTAGAGAACAACTTCGATTACAAGAAAAAGCGTCTGACTCTCCATCACGTGCTCGTCCCTGAAGAAAAAGCCTTTGGGGAGCTTTTCATTCCGTTTCTGCTTGTGTTTACCAATCGTATTGAACTAGAGACTCTGGAGTGTTGCCAGTTGGGAGGAAAAAACTGCCTTTTGTTCGCACTCAGGCGGCCGCAACACGACGATCTGAGTGAAACGTAAAATCATCTCCTGAGTCCGTGGAGAATTAACGAAAAAAATGCATAAGAACGATACGGTCATAGAGGATAGAATGCAAATTTTTTCTCTAATAGAAAAGACCATATTTTACTTTCCTCTTGGTGGCTTCCCAGTAGCCACCAACCCGTGTTCTCGCATTTCATTAGTCCACCAAGTCGGATGAGTACAGGAATAAAAATAGTCAGTACTCAGATGCAACTTTGAACGACAAAATGATTCATTTGTTCATAACTCATTTCTTACTGAGTTCTACTAATTTCTGCATCATGGGGAAAATAGAAACAGTGGGTGTGGTGGGTCTCGGACCAATTTCAATCGATTCAGCGTCCACATTTTTGTGGAAAATTATACTCACACACCTAGATCACCAAAAATCTCGAAAATCCATTTTTCAAAATACACATTTTGACCCCAACCCCACCCAAATTTGGTCCAATCGAGCTGAAAAGTTTTGAGGACCAACTAGAGCCGGGAACAGACCCCTGACCCAAATTTCAGCTTTTTAGAAAATTTTCTACTACCAAGGTGTCTAGATCAAAATTAGCAAATGTCCGTCCGCCTTTGGTAGTAGACAATTTTCTAAAAATCTGAAATTTTGGTCAGGAGTCAATTCATGGCTCTACCTAGTTGGTCCTGGAAACTTTTCAACTCGATCGGACCAAATTTGAGTGGGGTGGGGGTAAAAGTGTGTATTTTGAAAAATGGATTTTTGAGATTTTTTGCAATCTAGGTGTGTGGAGTATCATTTTCCACTCAATTCTGGACGCTGAATCCAATAAAATGGGTTCCAGAACGATTGGCACCGACTGAAAGAGGTTATGGGTTTATGTTCTTTTCTTCAACATTTTCCCCATGTTGAAGAAAAGAATCTCCATGCGCCTCGTCCGAGGATTTTTGATCTAGACACCTTTAAACGTCCAGAAAAACATTTTGGGCCGAATCGGAGAGATTGACTCTTTACAAGAAAACACAGGTTGATTATTCAAGGAATAACCAACCAAAAGCCGATCCTATGCCGCTAAACTGCGCTATAACAACACGTTTTAGCAGGAAATAGTTTTCAAGAAGTTTTACAAAACTACTCGTCACATATCTTCAAAACTCAGCGCCGCTTTTCGAATTGCGTTTCCAACAAATCTCCGGCCAAGATAAGCGGCCCTGGTACGTGTCTAATCAGGAAGATCAAATCGTACGAAACCTGGTTGGTGTGAACTTCTTCAACACGGCTGGAGCTGGGTCGAAAGAATTTTTTGTCGAAGAGACGAAAGAAGGCAGCATTTGGCTGTGAAGAGTATAGGAGTTTGAAGGTGCTGGATGAGACCTTGGTATGTGCTGGAAGATAATATAGGAAGATCATGAAATGTGATTTCTCCTCAGCCTGTTGATGTGAGTTTGAGTTTGAACAGAGTGTGAGAGGTTTGAACTCAAGAACTTGTAACAGTTAATTGAACTTTTAATAACTGATCGAACGGATGCAAACGGATACAGAATTTATGAACACAGCGAGACGAACACGTTGAAGAATTGAACAGCAAGTGAGAGGTTTCCCTTGGACGGAAGGTTACCCCCTTAGTTCCCAGAACGAGCAAGCACTGATGTTGGGTCATCTAGCGCGAGCAAAATGGTCCTACCCTGGTCGACCCAAATGGCGGGTAATTTGAACTGGCTGCTCCTTGGCATCTTTCGATCTTATAGGGAGGCCTGGGGCCGAACACAGAGTTTTGTGCGGAAAATTCCCAATACCCTTGTGGTTATGGCAATGAAATGTGGAGAGTCGGATACAAAATTAAATTTCTTAAGGAAGCTCTGAAATGCATGATTCAGTGACAATTTCAGGTGAATTAATGTTTTGAGTCCCTTCCCTTGCATTCTTTAAAAATAAATTATGCGAAGGAATCCTCAATTCCTCCCGCTACAGCCACTATTAGTAAAACTTAGCAAAAGAAGGAATCCTACAACAGCACAAAACTACGTACGTAGATGACCTGTAATCATCACATAATTCAGACCAAAAATTAAAGTAATTGCATTTGAGGACATTCATTAATTGTATTGAAATTATTCAACTACCTGCCTACATGCCTTTCTGGATGCGGCGAAACCGAGTAAGAAGACGGAAACAACCCAATGCAAGAGAAAGTGCATTGTGTTTCACGAAACAGCGCTAGTCTAAAGAAGCTATTTACAGCCGAGAAGTGTGACATCTCAAGAAAACGCTAAGTGGGAAGAGCGACATTCCCTGTGTTTTAGCAGGGGTGCGAAAGCAGTAAATGAGGAACGAAGGAGTCACCAGACGGCGTTCCTGTCTTGGGACGCTGGGAGCTCTGGACGATTGCCGGGAGTCGTTTTGTAAGTGAGAGTGTGACCGCCTATAATGGAGAGAGCCTTATAAATAGCTGCCGGGGTTAGAGAGCCGTTACCTCGTATATTTTGGATTTCTATTTCTATTTATTTCCAGGGAGGAACAATAAAATTAAGAATGCACTCACGAGTGTGATAAGTACCAGTACCCATAATTTTCGTAATGAAGTGGGCCATGTTAAATACAGAACAGAAATAAATTTTGAGTTAGCTCTAGGATTGCTCCTTTGAGTTTTCAATGTCTGCAAAATCCCTCTATGCCTTTCGTTGCCTCCCAGAAAAAATGAGTAGCGACATTCAAGGGTCTGTTGACCTGGCATTCCCCCTATCATTGCCACCATTCCTCTGGCTTTTGGTCAGTAAGGGAAGGTACCCTCTTCAAATGACAGGATCACTTTTGAGCCACCTTTTTCAACAAAAATTTCTCAGGATTTACACATGCAATCTTACTGGAAGGTTATGGAAGGGCAGTGAAGGACTTAGCTTTAGGATTGCTCCCTCAAGTTTTCGATGTCTGCTGAATCCTTCTAGGCCTTTTGTTGCCTCCCAGAAACAAAGAGTAGGGACACTCAAGGATTTGTTAACCTGGCATTCCTCCCATTGTCTCCATTCCTCTGGCTCTTGGTCAGTGAGGGAAGATTCCCTCCTCTGAAATGACTGGATCACTTTTGAGCCACCTCCTGATTCAGTGCCAGTCTTTTTTCAACAAAAATTTCTCAGGATTTACACATGCAATCTTACTAGAAAGTTTTAGAAGGGCAATGAAGGTCGTTCTGATAAACTAATAATCTGTGGATGCGTACGTTTGTCCAGTCATCACGGTTAACCATTTTAATATGATAACCACAGTTAGCCGCTTAATGGAACAAGCTGGTTCAAACAGGTATCTCCACTCATGCAGGGAGGGGCCCTTCTTGCTAAGACCACAGGTAACCTTCCCTTTCCAACAAGACACCGAGAACGTTTCTTTTTGTTCCAGATGCCATAACAAACCAAAAAGCTGTTCAAGAGTGGGCAAAGAAAGCATAAGGCATGGCGGACATACATAAATCTCCTTTACAACAGTTGTATACAGATAAGGAGTAGGTATAAAAAACAAATTGAAAAATTCTGCATTTCAGTCGGATAATAATTTTATTTTTGCGTGAGAGAGATTATTCAAGTACTACTTTGTATGATTGGTAAGTAGCTGGTTGGAGAAATCAACATTACACATTCAGCACGAAATGAAAAAAATTCACCCGACATGACCGTTGAATTTCAATAGGCAAAGAAAAAACCGGAGGACTTGACAACTTTTGCAGAGGCAACAAGTGGACGCGAAACGAAGAACAGAACTCAGTTCCATACGCAGTCTAGAGCGGCGAAAGACCAAAGTTTTTCTCCACCACGTCTTGTTTCACAACACACGAACTCACTTGTGAGAACAACCATTGAAGCACTTCACAGGTCCAGAGCCACGTGATGAATGGCCTACCCTTGAGGGAGGTTAGCAATTAAAATGAAGTTACGAGGAAGATGCCCACCAACCCCTTCGGGACCTCCAAAGAACGAGTTTACACTGTCGGCACTACGGCATTATTTATTAGTGAGAAACATAGGAACTGGAGTTTCGAAGACTTTGAGACCAGCCGAGATCTGAATGGTGAAAAAAAAGAGGGAGAAAAAAATCGAGAAAAAAAGACACCCAGGGCTCCAGCGGTTTAGGGATGATTTGTGGAGAAAGGAGGTTGGAGATTACATTCAACAGATGTTGTCGTCATGAATTGACGGAGAGAAATCGTGAGCATGGTAATAAGATAAGAACCGACCAAAGAAACCCTAGTGGTAGCCTGAATGTTGGGAACACTATGGAGTCGCTAGATTCCTACTTCTTAGTACAAAGCAGATTGCAGAGCGTTCCGTATTAACGTCCAATATTCCTGTTTCGATACAACTGTAAGGAGAAACCAGAGGCGATATAATGCGGCAATCTCTGATGAATTGATCCAACATGCTTGGAGACGGTAAGTAGTGCATATTGAGGCCATAACGACCCAACAGTAAACACATTTCGAAGATAGAATTCCAGTTTCAAAGGTAAAAATCGTTTGAAAATTGTGCCGTATTCATTCAATTGATCCTGGTGATAAGAATAGAACGAGATTTCATAGGGGTTGGTTATTCCTCAGACTAGAGCATGGAGACTCATTCTAATCGATTCAGCATCCAACATGTAGAGGAAAATGATACCTCAGACGCCCAGGTACCAAAAATACCCCCCCCCCCCCCCCCCGATGTAACGCTCTTTTGAAATAGGTAGATAGACACCCATTTTGACCCATAACCTCTTCCGGTGAGCGCCCCATTGGATTCAGCGTACAAAATTTATTCGAAAATGATACCCCACATTTTAATATATCGATGGCAGCATATGATAACCTCGAATCTCCAAAATACCAAATTTTGCAGGAGAGACAAATAACTGTGCAGTTCTACCAGCAATGTTAATTTCAACTTCGTTAAGGTTATCATTTAGGGCGCTAGAGAGCAGGAAATGAATATTCCGCCAAAATTTGAATTAAAGCTTGATGAGATACGAGGTTCTCATTCAGAAAATCCAATTTTAAAAAAGTGGTCAAAAATTGAGATACGAGGTTATCATGTGATGCCATTGATATAATTACAGATTTTTAGAAAATTTTCTACTATCTACCAAAAACGGTGGGGACGGTAGATATGGAGTGCGTAATGGGACGGTTCTTTCTTAAGCAGGGGAAGGAGTTGCGTAATTTTCATTTTGAAGACTTGCTCATATCGAAAAATGAGTATTCAAAGACAAAAATTTCTATTTCAACTGTATTTAAATACAAATTAAATAAATAAATAATAATTTAGCTAAAGTTTTACTATTTGGAATGGACAAAGAAAAAGCGTGTTGATGTTCCATGTTTCCATGTTGGCTGAGCTTTGGGCAAAATTACGTCAGTTGGGGAACCGAAGGGGTGTCACAATGCAATGTACAATTATTTAATGTACGCAGTCTCACGCTATACATCCTACTGGACGCAAGAATCCATTCATTACTTTCACGTTGAGAGTTAATCGGAGATCAGTGACCTGTAAGTTTATACTCATAGAGCTCATACAATTATCTGTGTGAAGTAAATTATACTGGTCGGAGGTTAAACCAGACGGACACCTAATTTCCAACTAGTAATAAATCATCAAGATGACTTAATGAACTCTCGGGTAACTTTGGTAATTTACAAGAGTCATTAGTGGGAATGTTTGGTGTGACTTTTCAAGTGAGATTTTTTCCCGGTAATTATTCTAGACGAGAAAACAAATCTATTTCTAACTTTCTCATTCGAGGGTTTAATTAAGTCCTCATGCTCTCTGAGCCAAGTGGTCACCGATGGAAAGGTATAGGAGGACTGTTTTTAACCAGGCTCTATGTGTGGCGACATTGGACACCGAAGATAATAATCTCTTCCCCCGGTAGTGTCGTATGTAAATTCTCGTTGAAGCGAACAACGGAAAATTGTAGGAAGAACCAAAGACTTATATGTATTTCTAATGAATAGGCTCATTACCGGACCCCAACTGCTTAGATCTACATAAACCTGACACGGAAGGGAATTTGATGATATATTGTCGACGCATCTTCAATTAATGGGCCCTTCATTCATGGGCTTCGATTATTATCATTCCGAATCACGACATAAAGTAACATTACTTTATTACAGAAGGTTATTAAGGTGCGTATCTGATGGAGAAAATTAGAATACAGGAAGGAATTAATGTTGTACAGAATATCGAACGGACAGTTGAAAATCACGAAAATTCTATGGATGTCAAGCGGCGTTTTCTTAAGACCGTCACTTTGGTGACTCTTTGAGAACGGGGAGGCTGCTCGAGAAAGAAAACCTCTCGAGAGAAAGGTAAAACTCAACTTTTGACTGGTCCACTTCTAAACAACTAGTTGGGAAGTCAAGTCTGAGGAAAGGATCCGAGCTCGGGCAAAAAGAGGCAATTAGGAGCGGGGAGCGCCAATCAATACTTGTCTATCAGAAACAACCCTTGTGAGTCGGGGGGTGGCGCGTGATCTTTGCTGTTTGTTTCCCCACTTGATCAAAATGCGGATTGTTTGAGGAGTCGAAATAAAATATCTACATGCCTGTGTTTGAATCAACAGTCGAGCTGACATCAATCTCCAATTATGCTTTATGTTCGTAAAAAAGACGGACCTCGCCACACGCAGCGTTGGCAACGGACGATGGACAGAAGAAGATAGATGGATGCTCACAACCAAATAAGAAAGAAGTGAAAAAAAGATGGGAAATAATTCTAACGGAGTCGTGAATCACGGAATAATCCACCATTAAATCATGATAATAGTCTCCACTCGCGATGGTTCTCTGCAGATTCTCTTACTTCAATCTGTTGCCTCAAAATAGAGCAAAAAAAAAAAAAAAAAATTGGTTGGTTATTTTTTAATAATCTAGTGTCTAGTGTAATTATTTAATTATTTAGTGAGATGATTTGCTAATGTTTTTTATTTATTTATTTGTTATGAGTACAAGTACAAGTACAAGAGTATTCGATTTCAATAAGAAAGGACTCAGAGAAGAACCATTCCCAGGGGTTCAGTAGGCTACTGGTAACCTCCCATAGAATTCGTAGATAAAATTGAAAAGGCAATAACCGTGTTATCAAAAAACAGCTAAACACGGCAGTCCACTATCCCGTTTCCTTCTTACCTTCTCTCGGAACGGGAGGCAAAAAATATTAGCAAGAGAAACAAGCGCCCTCGAATGAACAAGTGTTGATCGACCTGATCAGAATCGAAAAGACGTGTTTACCATCGAAGAAAGCTTTTAGCTTGACTTAGGCGCTGAGTGGTTCCCCACGGTCGGGGGCGGATACCTGGGAGGTCCTTGATTAACAACTAACACAAGGAAATAGGAGGGAAAAGGGAAACGTTTCGAACGAGGAAGCGAACCACAGTTGAAGTGGCACCAAGTTAAAGGACACCGAACGAAAAACGGTTCGCCGAATCGTTAAATTATGGAGCGGAATGGAGTTGGGAGCTATCCAGACAATCACTTTAGGCAGTTGAAAAGTTTGCTGAAATATTGCTTTTATAAAGAAAAAAATGAGAAGAGAAAAGATTTCCCAGAGGACCAGACTACGTCGGGTGGAAACCATCGTCCCGCATGTTGCCGCGCGATACTTCTTGTTATCATCCGTTAAAGTTACTGCATATTTGAAATGCTTTTTTTTCTCTAAAGTTTCCACAACTCGGACTCGAAGGGTTATCGTGAATAAATCATTGAAGGGAAAGCTTAATTTTTTCCGGTAAGCTAGATGATTAATCAATAACATCTGCAATGTAATCACTGCCGATAAGGAAGCCTATCTTGTGCTTATCATCTTGGAAGAGCGGCAATGATCGAGGGAAGCCACGTGTACGGTAGAAAGGGTGCCAGAAACGCGGGACGTTGCTGAAGGACACTGGACAGTTACAAATGGGGGAGGGAATGAGGTTTCAAACGCGCACAATACATCAAGATTAACCCAAGAAGTGAAAAACTTCATGAGTCGACGTTGATGGTTTCAGGCTCTTAAAGCAAAATAGAACGGGTATCTCCTCGTTTAGGCGTTTAGGTGGCTAATGGCCACGAAAGCTCGCCTTATTTCTGAACACCTCCTCCCTATTGGAGAAGACGTTACGATCTCATTAGTTTGACATCTTGGCTGGTGCCCCTTGAGAAAATAATGGCGAGGGAAATGTCCACGCAAAGGATTTTCAGTTGAGATCGGCCAGAGAACGACGGAGTCCGAGGGGGCGCTGCCCCCGGCCCCTCCCACCACTTCGTCACCTGCTAGTTAAATCGTTTGTGAGGCACTTCACACCCGTGTTATTTCAGATGGTTCCTAATGAGCCATCGCCCTCCTTCTCTCCTACCCGTTTCTTGAGAGAAGACAGGGCCCGGTTCCAGAATACTGATTCGGCCGACTACCCATCTCCTCACCAGTCTCGCCTCCATTCCACACAAATACCTTTCTAACTTCCATGTGTCTCTCGAAAGTAACGCTGCAGCTTCCGTCTTAAATTATGCATCAGTCTACCAACAGCTCGCACTAGCGCCCTTCAGTATGTGCACACGCCTCGCCATCTCCACGTGAATGGGTCCCCATCCCCATACAAACTCAACCAAACTTTTTTTTTTTTCAACATTCAAAGTTTTACGGGATCTCGCAAACCCCTGTAGAATCCACAAAATCGGCAGTAAACAAACATAGTTGAGCCCATGTACGTGTAGATGATAATAATGATAGATCTACGATAGGAAGGAAAAGGAGAAGGATGTTTACCAAACCGTAGCTTTCGTAAATCATGTATACAACGCCAGTCCTTAGAAGGCCCACAAAATTCAATCTTTTCTCATTCAAACTAAGATTTTTCCCAAATTAAAGTTTTAAATTTAAATTTTTATTAAATTTTAAAATAATATGGCTCCTCTAAACCCCAAAAAATAGAATCAATAACAATTGTATTCGTTCTTATTGATTCATATGTACGTGAAATGTAGGGCTGGAAACCCACCCAAATTGTTTAATACTGATACATTATCTCCTGAAAAAATGTACCAATGAACACAATAAAAATTATCTTTTGCTCATTTTTACTAGATCTAGAAGACCGAGAGCAGGAAAAGTTATCATAGAACGCCAAACATGATAATTTGCAACTATTACAAGGGCTAACTGTGATAGCTGGGCCTTATCACAACTGCGCTGAAGCCTAGCGGGACTTGGCGAACTAATGGTGCAGTTGTCCCCAGACGTTTGTGGTGCCTTTCAAAATCATAAAACTTAATAAAATACTTAAAAATAACTTAAAAACTTAATAACTTAAAAACAAAATAAACAAAATAACTTAATAAAAACTCATAAAATCATAAGCTTTTAACGCATGGGCAAAGGCCATTTGTCCTCAAGGAAAATAGAACGACGATTGAATCCATTTATGTAATTTAAAATTAACATCATCTTTAAGAAACCACCATTCGTCATCAGGAAGCAGGGAAAAAAGGGTGATGACTAGTACATAATGCGCTCCGAGTACCTAAACAAGCTCGTGTTTTAACTAGCGCATTAATAACAAGGCACTTACTCGCATGCGAGGGCAATTCAAAAGATGGAGTGGATGCCGTATGGGGCTTGTTCGCAGCGAGGGATGAGAGGGCCATGATAAAGCGATTAGCCCCACAGGGATCGTGTCGTGGTCCAAATATTCCCTTCCATAACACGAAACTAGGTCGTCCTTCGAATGAATGATGCGTACGAGAAATTTATGAGACAGTGATTATTATTTTGAGCACAATTGCTTGAAATGGTGGTTCGGTTCCTGAACGAGATTGCTGTATCCTTCTTATATAACAATTCATAATTTCTGTCTCTCCTGAAATTCCGATCAGTAGATTGATTTAACCCGTTCCCTAATCAACTAGTGTGTGAATCCATACAAAAATGATTAAAACTAGAAATTCGAAGACTTCAAAATAATATGACGAAATAAAAGGTAATTGAAACACAAAACGTACGGCAATTCTCGTCTCATCACTATTTTGTTACGATTGCCAAGGGAAGTGGAAAGTAAATAATAATGCAACAACGAGTGAACCTGGCATCGGATACTTTTCAAGTTCGTTGGCCCTTCTCACCATCCAAGACTTCCCTTGGGGGTTCTGAAGTTCCCCTTTAACGATCTTGGCAAAGAGGATTACGTCAAGGGAAGTTGAGGGCGGAAGTGATCTGACGAGAAAGTCTAACGACTATCTTCGTTTGAATATTATCAAAATCCCGGAAGTTTCCGTATACGTTATCGTTTTCCCCTCAGATGACAAAAGAAGGGCTGTAAAGACTGAAGGAACAAATCCGACGTCCGTGACATTCATACGGAAAAGTTTCATGTTTGTAAAATATCAGATTCTCTGTAAGAAGGAAACTGGAGAATTCGTCGGAGGGCCAAGAATCCCTTTTGTGGACGCAAAAAAATCTTATTGAGCAGGAAGAAAACATAGAAATCACGTGTGAGACCAAAGCACACTTGAAACATGAAAAAATATCACATTTCAGTGATATCCAATCAATAGTGCAGGACATCCAATCAATTCAAACTCAGAGCAATATGATGAAAACCACAATATTTTCAAAAAATTACATAATCACTTTTATCAACGGCTTTGGGCTGAGTACAAGTCTGAGAAAACTAGGGCCCTAGCAGATCAAGATGAGTTTAGCAACAGCTTTCCTAGGATGATGCTTGAGTATCTCTGAAAAAATGTATTTCAGCCAGTGGTTCTAGTTCAGGAATACCTAGAAGTGGTTCGTTATGCGGAAAAGCAGGATGCAGTGTAATGATTGCGAGGTGATCGGCAAACATATCAGCTTTTGTCTGATTGCCAGTGTTGATGATGGCGTACGAACACATGGTCTTTTTAAGGTGTTTAACGGCCATCCAGAGTGTAGTCAGTACAACGATTGCTGTCAGCTCGCTGAGGTATGCCTGGGTGGTTTATCTTTGTTTTCTTGCACCATTTTCCCAAGTTTTGCTGCAGCTTCGTACCACTTTTTGGCTGGATTCCTCGAGGTCTGCCATTGCTTCCTGGCTTCCCGCTTCTCCTTTACTGCCTTTTGGCGAGTCCATGAGAAAATGTTTAGATTGTTTAGTAAATACCACTTTTTTTTTCATTTCTAAATTAGTAGAATTCAACCTTGAACAGGTGATATCAAACCGCATGAACTAATGACTGCCTCTTGATTAAATTTCGAGAAATAGACGCTGCCAGCAGCAAGCAGCAATACTAACCCAGATAACCCTGAATTTTTTTTTTCAATTTTTTTTGAAATTTTTGTTATAACTAGGTCTTACCTTATCTGAATAACTGGTATTTGATCACAAAAATGTTTTTGTACACTCATGTTCACCACAATCGGACATCCTTCTGGAAGGACTGCAGGAATATAAGGCTTCATTTTTCGATTTCTTCCATTTTCAGATTATGCTTTTATTTTTCAATATGTTTCGCAACTATAAATTATACAAAACAATTATTATAACGTATTGAAGAAAAACATTGATGAATGAGGTCAAAGTAAGGAAACCACTGTTTTTCCAGTTGAATATTCTTGATTGGTATTATCTAATCCCTTGTGTGATAGTTGATGAAGCAGTCTACGTGTAAAGTTGCACCACATTTTACGCATTTTGAGGTTGCCTTTTTATTGCAAAACCTGCATACCAGTTGTTGTTTTTTCCCTGATGGAAGAGTTGGCAGGCTGCACATCATGTGATCGGTTTTATCGAATCGTGTTTCGACTTCCCGTTTTTTGCTGTGCCTCCCACTTTGAGGAACAATGCGTTGGTTAGATTCCAAAATGGCAAGGGCCACCTTCCGGCGAAACATCAAATGATCAATGGGTGTCTCGAAGCGCTGGTGAATCTGCCAAGCATTGTTCTCACACACGTCTATGAGATGGGCAATCAAGGGAAAATACCATTTTTTGCCTCGTATGCTGACTCTGTACAGAGAGATATTTTGATCAGCTCTGTCTATCCCACCCATTTTTACATTGTACGTGTTTATTGCAGTTGGTTGGGGGAGGACAACTTTCTTTCTTTTCTCTCGTGAATATCTGTTTGCATTTTTGAGGGGATGCACTCGATCAAAATTTGTGGCCATTGATACAATATTATTATCATTCCATCGAATAACTGAAACATTACTCGTCGTATCAGTGACACATTCCCATTTTCCTCTTCCCATTTTTTTCATGAGAGGTGCATCGGTTAGTGGACAATTTTTCCCTAATCGATTTGCTCGGATAGTTCCTGAAGCGTGGATATTACGAGCTTTCAAATCTGAGAGAAGATTTATAGATGTAAACAGGTTGTCGAAGAACAACTTGAATGGGACATTCTTTGGAAGTACATCAACATATGACATAACTACCGAGTATCCAAGCCCATATTCTGCATATTTTTCTGAACAAGTATTGGCACCTTGATACGGTTCCAACCAAGTCAAGTAACCACTACTCGTTCCTCCACACCAAAATTTGTAGCCGAACCTTATCGGTTTGCCCTTGATGAATTGCTTTGCGCCATGACCTCCGTAATACGGAACCATGGATTCATCAACTGCGTGAAATTCCTCATGAGGAAGAAAATCAAGAAATCTGGAGTTCAATAAATCCAAAAGTGGCCGTATTTTCGCAAAACGATCAGATACGTTCAAATGATCGTTATCACAAACGTGCAAGTTCGACATTATGAACTGAAATCTGTCTCTTGAAATGGCTCTGGATATAAGATCATTGTGCGAATCACGGCTTTTCTCCCAGTACATATTTTTTCTAGAGACTACCACGTATCCACTCAGTAGTAAGACTGCGATGAATACAAGTATTTCATTCTTTGTAATGTTTCCAGCGACATTGTGCTTAGTGGCGTATAAATTGGAGAAGTTCACGAATAAATCCAACACCTCATCATCCATAAACAAGTGAAAATACTCAAGTGGTGATTTCCCTCGTTCTGGCTTGCAAAAGTCAAGTAATGGAAAAACTTCACTCGGACGGGGTAGTTCAGTTTGTGACCAGTTATGTACTCGAGCAGCGTGAGCTCGTCTAACGATTTTTCCTTTGGGCTGAGCTTCATGAGGAGATGAGCTTTTTCCACGTGTACGTTTTGCTGAAGCATTTTGGTTTGTATTGGATTGAGGAACAATTTCACTTGTACTCACGCTTTCATTCGTCGTCAGTTGGGAATGCAAGATGTGTTCCGGTAAACGTACTACCACCTCCGAGTGTAACTGACTTTTCGGGGCGTTATCAATCGTAGGGTTGTCCTCAGGTCCTGAATCTTCATCCGTTACATCTTCAACAGCATTTGTAGGGGGCAGGAGGGCTACATCCAATCCTTCTTGAGGCATGTCATCATCTTTGTCCTCTAAAATATCGAGGAGCTCAAAGAGCGTGAGCCTTTGCCTAGTGGGAAAAAATTATACCTTATTATACTACAATCCTTCTGGAAGGATATGGAACTTTACTAGCTCCTTGAGCTATAAAAACTGTTCTATTTATAAGTTGATGCATGAATAGTTATCAAGCAACATCTAATAATTATAATCCATGCAAAAGAATTGGTGTTCATCTTCAGAGTAAATAAAAATACTTACCGATTCACGACTATGTCTGTGAGCTCATCCATCAGAGTGAGAGGTTCAACTAAAACTGTTTATTGTGGTCACTCGTTGGCTTCTAGAATCGAACTGACGGTCGATTTCTGCAGTAGAAGGGTTCATCACAGCAGGTAAAGAACAACTGGGGTCTTAGGGTAGCCTTAGGTTTACTGTTGCGGGAGTTTTCGTAACAAAGTACGAAATCCTTCCAGAAGGATTGTAGTGTTATCTGGGCTAAACTACGCCATAATAATGGAAAAAGTGTTGATTCTTCGACTTCAGATGCTGCAGCTTAAGCAAAGAAATGGGTCCGCTGAATCACCCGGGTAAAAGTGAAAGAACGATTGTTTTACCAGCAGCAACTATGCGAGAAATGTCGTGCAGGAAGTTTCAATCACAAAAACGGTAACAAACTCGCCAAACGAGTTAAACACGTGGAACTGGGACTGAATTAGAACAGGCGACAGTGCATGCTAGACTCGAAGTGGTTTTGAATCCAATTTTCATTAACAGCTTCTCCAGAAAGGAAGGATCTTGTTCGCACGACACGCGAACTCATCTCATCTTCGGACCAATCGGATATTTTAGGCCGTTATCGCCTTTCTAACAACCTCACGCAATCCGAATCATGAGGCTTCGACGAGAGAAGGGCGCCCTATTATCTCATCAGACGAGTCGGGACATGCAGGTGGGTGGTGGAACTTGAAGAATCCCACCAAGAAATTTCTAGACAAAAAAGGAGCCTAATAATAATTAACTATCCTCGCAAAGGAAGTTGACCTTTATCGTCCGGAGAAGCGAGACCCAATATTTTCCAGCGCTTGTATTGCATCCAGTCTCCAAACTAGATATTATTCTGTAATAAAACCACAGATAATCCCCACTTTATTACCGCAAAACCAGCATAATATCCCCTGTAATATGGTATTTTACCAAAAATGAATTTTTTCCCAAACGATTGAAAATCTCGTTTAAATTTGAAGAATCTTCTGCTTGTCTATCATGACATAAAGGCCCCTAAATACCTCAATAGATGTAGACTTCATTTTTCTAAATTATTGGTGCACCCTAAATACCATAAAGTAATTATAGCTGTATTAGAATCCTACTGGGTAATAGTAATCCACAATGAAAACAGGGGTTGATTATTCTCGGGACCAGGTGACGGGTCCCGTGGCCATTTCAACCGATTCAGGGTCCAAAAATTAGTGGAAAATTACACCCCACACGCCTAGGCACCAGAAATCCTGACACATACAAAATGGGTGGATACATACCCACTTTGACCCATAAATTCTTCCGGTAGGTGCCAATTGTTCTGGGACCCATTTTATTGGATTCAGCGTCCAAAATTTAGTGGAAAATGACACCCTACTCGCCTAGATCGCCCAAAATCTCGAAAATCCATTTTTCAACATTTTGAGAGAAGGAGATTGACATTTTGCATGAAAACATAGGTTGATTATTCAACCAAAAATTATGCGTTTTTAAAATTCATGTTTATTTTCATTCATAATTTTTGGTTGAATAATCAACCTATGTTTTCATGCAAAATGTCAATCTCCTTCTCTCAAAATGTTGAAAAATGGATTTTCGAGATTTTGGGCGATCTAGGCGAGTAGGGTGTCATTTTCCACTAAATTTTGGACGCTGAATCCAATAAAATGGGTCCCAGAACAATTGGCACCTACCGGAAGAATTTATGGGTCAAAGTGGGTATGTATCCACCCATTTTGTATGTGTCAGGATTTCTGGTGCCTAGGCGTGTGGGGTGTAATTTTCCACTAATTTTTGGACCCTGAATCGGTTGAAATGGCCACGGGACCCGTCACCTGGTCCCGAGAATAATCAACCCCTGTTTTCATTGTGGATTACTATTACCCAGTAGGATTCTAATACAGCTATAATTACTTTATGGTATTTAGGGTGCACCAATAATTTAGAAAAATGAAGTCTACATCTATTGAGGTATTTAGGGGCCTTTATGTCATGATAGACAAGCAGAAGATTCTTCAAATTTAAACGAGATTTTCAATCGTTTGGGAAAAAATTCATTTTTGGTAAAATACCATATTACAGGGGATATTATGCTGGTTTTGCGGTAATAAAGTGGGGATTATCTGTGGTTTTATTACAGAATAATATCCAGTTTGGAGACTGGATGCAATACAAGCGCTGGAAAATATTGAGTCTCGCTTCTCCGGACGATAAAGGTCAACTTCCTTTGCGAGGATGAATTTTTAGCTGACTTGAAACGCAGTTGTTGTTCTAGAATCCTTAGGAGAAGCTTTTGTGGCACATTCAAGCCGCAACGCGACTGACCTTAATCCGTGAGCCTCCACATATCAACTTGGCTGCGGTTTGAGGATGTAACATTTACCTGGAAAGAAGACCGATTCCAAATGTCACAGACGAGTGTGGCAACCATGGCTTCCCGTAAATAACCGCCTACCATTCCCATCAGACGTATTCTACTCCTGACGCTAATAACAGTCCTCGCTCATAGAAGCGTGAAGTTTAAATTTTAATCTTACACCTCTCGTCGGGAAATCGAAAATTATACGGTATCTTTTGACTAAACTGCCTGTCGCATCGCGACATTCAATCCATCAAAGAGGGTTCATCAGCATAATTGAATTCCTCTTGTCACTGATATCTAAACCGTCATTTCGTGAATGTCCATCATAGCCGAAGGACGTTATAGAGCCCGCTGCTAAACATCTACCACAGGAACGATTCATTCCAGTCAGTTTATAACACTAGAAGGACCACTTCAGGCACAACGCGTTCCCCCATAGCGATATTTCAATCAACCCAGAAAGGTCTCATACTATTGTGACAAATCACCCTTGTTTCCAAGAGTGACACTGAGTAAATTTGCCAAGGAGATAAAATATTCACTACACCCCAACGCCCGTCCCAAGTGGCAAACGTCCGATCAAATCGACGGTATTATTATTGGCGATTGAACCTCGTTGGCCCCTGTACGTGAATTTCATCGACGTGGAAGCCGCACACGAAGGGGAGCTAGTAATATGCGTCCAGTTTGCTTAGGGGTGAGAGAGGGTTGTGAGCTCACAAACCACATCTCATAATCAACCCCGAGGTACGCGCGGATCCATCAGATTTGAAACGATATTCAGCCGTATTTACTTGGCGACAGGCCGTTGAATATGCAATTTTCAAATGAATTTTCCTCGTTCTGGAGAACTAGATACACGAGAGGTTTCTACACAACTGCACTACCAACATTGTCCTCTTCCTACATAAAATATACAAATTATTTCTCGATGATTTAATAGATGAAAACCTAACCAATTCAAAATATTATTTTGACCCATACGCCTCTCTGAGGCACAGCAATCGGACAGGAGTCCATTTCAATCGTCCAGCGTCCACAATTTAATGCGAAATCCAACCTCACATGCATCTCAGTTTTTTTGACGCAATGCGCAGTCATTTTCCAGGGCCAGATTATTTCAATTCTTCCCGTTCAGAGTCGTTGAATGTGAAAATTTGAGGAAAATCATTTTTTATCTCTGTTTTGGTGGGAGCCAATCATTTCGTGACACGTCTCATTGGATTCAGCGTCCAAAATTTGGTCGAAAATAATACCCCACACGCCTAGATCACGGAAAAATTCTAAAAACCATTTTTCGAAATACACATTTTGGCCTTTATTCCCCCACAAATTTGGTTTATCATTCCTCAGAGTAAGATTTTGGGGGAAACAGTGAGTTTCTAATCGACTCAGCGTCCTAAATTTAGCGGAAAATGGCATCCCACACACCTAGGTCATCGAAAACCCACTATCACAATAGGTTTCATCTCTGGCATATTTTTTATCTGAAATAATCCGTTAGTTTTTACAATGGCATCCCCGGCAAAGAAATCCAAACAATCTGAACCAGAAGAGGTATATACGACCGCTCAGATGCAACATGATATGACCAGGATTCGAGTTATTCAATCAGCGTTACTTTTTTCCTCTCAAAAATTTGGTGAACGTCTTTCTCTCACGAACTCAGCATTTCTCATTTCTAGTTGCAGTGATTAAAATCACCCGTAATTACCGGCTTCGCTTTTGAGATTCAACTTCGTTATAGCTCGTTTCCAAAACATGGTCTTTTCGTGATGAACCGCGGTTACACAACGAGCTCCTCACTCAAGTGGCGGTCAAGTTTTGGAATTTTTTTTCCTTTCAAAAGCAAAACCTCGTGTTTTGCTTGCGACTCAAGCATTTATTTTTTTCATTTGGCGTTTGATTATATAAATTGTAGAGAACAATAATGGGTGAGGTCTTGACTACTTGGAGCGAATTTGATTTTATTCTCCTTCTCACGGAAAATACTTGAACAATACTTGGCGCGTCACTGGTAGAGAAAACGCTATCCAACTCAGTACTGTCTTGACTACGCGCGAAATTGGATGAAACGTTCAAAACGACATTTAGAAACTTTTACAAAAGCTCATGCGCAGAGGTATCCATTATTCAAAACACGATGAACTTAGTAGCGACAAATCTAATCAGCGACTTCTGGTGCCATCGTTGAGGGTCTCAGCAAACTCTAGTTCAAATTAGTGACTTCTAGAGCCCATAAAGGGCTTAGTAAAACTAGAATTGACTAGGTAACAAATATAGTAAGATAGCAAAAACCGAATGGTTCTAAGTTTCTGTCCGCGCACGCGCCTCCCGTTAATTGAATTATCATGAAATTCATACATGGGACCTTTTACCGAGTAACCATTATTATTTCTACTAATTTAAATTTGAATTAAATAATATGAAAATAGTGCCTGTAACATGATTCGGAATTTTCTTCCTTATAATTTGCGTAAGGCTTTGAGGCGTATAGCATGCTCGTAAGTTGCTAAAGGTAGCTCTACTAATCGCTTGGGTTACTTTGATATAACGGTCTGTAAGTCCGATATCCGATGAAATATTGACTGAAAATAGTTACCGAATGGAGTCTCGCAGTTTTTCCCAATCCCCCTTCACGCCACCATTCACCGTACAAGCCTTTTTCCAAGAAGTAAAACCTAATCGGAAACGGATTACGCCCTTTTTCAATCAAACCCCAAGAGATCCTTCCAAATGACCTTTATCTGACCTTTGGGCGCGTGAATCGGTTGATCCCTCGTGGATATAATCGCAGCTCAGGAATTAAAGGGGAATGCTCGCCCTAGCTGGGGGAGTTCCAGAAGAGCTTGTAAATCCCGACGGTTCTCCTTTTTCCTTTTCCCTTCGAGGATTCTTCGTTCTACCGCTTTTTTTCGCATTTTCACGGTTTCTTTCTTACCAAGATTATTGCAATTGTAAATCTCTGAGCAGAGTTGTATTCGGCCTTGCACCAAAACATCTAACATCTAGCAAAAAGGAGCTAGTCCGCAATTTATATCTCGTTGAATACAGGACTAATGCATGTGATAAGGACATCATTTTTGAGTTGCGTAAGGAGAAGCAAAACCCATCCAAATTTAAATCAGTTCACATTATGGGAAATGTTGGTATACTGCCGGGAATGCCAGTACTGTTGAATTAGTGAGCCGAATCTCCAAAAATTTTGCTTTTTTGGAGATTATATCTTGCTTTAGTGCTTCTCACTGTTCCACCAACCAGGGACCTGCACTAAGGGAGGACGTAAAAATATTTGCACCTAAGTATCTCTCTGCTGTAGAATCATTCTACTCCACTGATTAAGGTAAGATTCTATTCATACCTGGCCAAGAAGGCATCACTAAATCAGCCTGTTGACGCCATCTCGAGAGCTCACCAGGTATCAATGTTTATTACCTTATTGATTAGTTTGATAGTCGCGACGGTACGGTATTTCCATCCCTCTCAAGCCTGTTGCAACAACAGGAACCTGCGTATGCCTCATGTTCCTACTCAATAAGAGTCAGCCAAATTGTCTCACCAGTTACGTGATACCCTTCAAACGATTCAGCCACATGCTCGTATTGGCTCCAATTGCAATATTGAGCCCAATTGACCATGAGTGGGCCTTATCGCACGTATTGCGGTGTATTGAAGGCGATCCACTTCAAAATTACTGAATCACACAGCCAACTATCCCGGTTCACCATCCAGGACAGGCCCGAAAAATTCAGACCTTCGTCCTGCTGCTCCCAGGACATATTGCCTCAAAGGATAGAGGAGACGATGTCGCCGTGTTCAAGGTAGAATCTCTCCATTTTTTCCACCACCCGTACTGCCAAGGCATTTCTATTTAATTTTATTAATATTTCAACGAAAGACGTTTATTTTTATTTTATCATCATTTTTAGGTTCACTAATTTGTAGCGGAGCTCCTTAGGAAACCAAATATTATATTTATACAAACACAAAAACCACTAGTTAAAGTAAATTGTAATTATTTTCATCTTGCCACAATTTCAACCTTCCGTTATCTGCAAAAACACAACCACTCTATACTGTCAATAGGAATTCCCCTTTCTTTTTCCCCGTTCTTAAAATAAGAAGAAAAGAGCATTAAATCGAAAATCGTCCTATGTCATCCTTCCAGCAGAAGATAGTGTTTGTTGTTGCCTACGGAGCCCGTATTACAACTTTTGTTACCTCGAGAAAAGTAAAATTTCACGAGAAGGACTAAAGTAAGTGCTCGAAGAGACGAAGAAGAAAACAAATAAACTTCTACAGCCAGTCCTTTCAACTCACTTGAGGCGAATCTAAAACTTCTTCCACGGGATAGGCAATACAAGAGAAGAAATTGAAACGTCACGGACGACATTTTAGACTCGAGCAGGTTGTTGTGATGAGTTGGAGTAAAACTGTTAGAGGAAACAATAATTTATTAGCTCAGAGCGAATTTGAATTCGGTCATCCCTTAAGATAGGCGTATATAACAAATAGATAGTCAAATGGGCTCATGGCATGATTTACCTGCAATTATCGATGATATTTTGCAAGACAAATTCCAATCTGAGTATTATTCGGAGATTTGGCAGTATATATGTCTGAACATCTCTAATTAGACGATGATCCCCCTTGGGTAATATCCCCATGGATGGGTGGACCACAATTGGGTTCAACAGCACCAAAGGCGTTTCACACAGGTTTTCAAGTCGATTTATCGGCATTTTTTACAGGTTTTCTAAGGCCAGTCGTCCTATAGACTCCAGAAGGACCATCTCCGCGATGAATGCACAACCGTAGGCCACTACCGTAAAAAAAGCCAAAAGTGTTGCTAAATCAATATCAGGTGAGGAAGGAGAAGACTCCCAATACCGACCAAAATTCTGACCAACCAAACCTCGCGCCAACTTGAACAGTGAACGGTCATTTTAATTTCATCGTTGTACAAGAGATTTATTAGGTTATAATTAGGTGGCACCCGTAGGACTGTGGTGACTTGCCCAAGTCGTGAAATGAACCAGCAGGGAGCACTACAATTACCTTATTCGAGGTGCCTGATACGTCAAGTAAAAGGTTTCATCAAAAGTAGTTATCACGATCCATCGCGGAGCAAACGTATTGAATGAAAGTACCAGACCGACAACGGTGCCCAGACAGATTACTAAGAGGAGTTTTATTACGCGAGTTTAATGATAGGTTTGAAAACCAAGGAGGTTGTCGGCAGTCCATACGGTAGTGTCTGACGTGATAACGATATAGGGGGAGCCTATTACTCAAGAAAGTGCACGGATATCACTGGAACAAGCTCATGAGCACGATACCCACTCAACGATCGATAAGTGTTGTAATTGAGCGTTGAGACCTTATAGAATGTAAAAGTAAACCACGTAAGGTTATTTTAACTGACGGAGGAAGACTGGCCTTCGAGCTAAATTACACATTGAACAAAAAGAAGTTATCAAGATTCAATGGACTCCCACGTAGAACGTAGCAAAATTATATAAGCTCAGATTTATACCTACACTATGCACAAGAAAAACATCGGATTGAGACAGGAAAGTCATGTTCACCGTCATTTCGCACCATTATGCGTTAGAATAGGCAACAAAAGAGCAGAGCTTGGCCCACAAACGGACTTCAAGAGACATTTATTCACAGTTACGGTCTCATTCGGAGGCTAATGGGTTATAGAACTGGCTAAAACAGGTGTTAGCTGCCGAGAGGAAACCAGATGAGGTTTCGGATGTAAAGGAAGAGGGGGGAAGGGAGGATGTTCAGGTTAAATCGGATTAGAACGCTTTATTCTCCTCAGCGGCCGTTATAGAAGGCAGTAATGACGAACAGAAAACAGGCGAGTTTCAGAACCTTGAGAACCTTAATTGAGTATAAAACTCGCATTTATGGGCCATTACCAGTTCTTAGGGAGGTACTACCTACAGTTTCAACGTTTATATCATGATTACTATTTGGAGGAGAATAATCCCTTCAAATAGGATTCTCTAAATTACTCAGAATATACGCCTTCTCTACGCTACTCTTCTTAAAACCAACACTATTAAAGTTCGGTGGATATAGGGGCATACCACGAAGTACTGGTTACAATAATTCGCGGACGATGAAATACTTGCACATTTTACCCCGGAAGGCGCTTTATCTAACTTCAGTACCGTTCAGTAACCTTTTACATCTCATCAGCTTTTCCAATATAATCTATGTATATACAAGAACAAAAAGAACATAGTTGTCAACCTAATTCGACCGCCCTGCATTTTCTAAATGCCTAATTTTGACTTGTACCCTCTATTGGTGTGAAATCATCGGCTCAGGGCACATCTTAATCACTCCAACATCAAAAATCTAATTGAAATTTACGCCTCATACGCCCTCTTCCCAGAAGAATCAAACGTTTATTTTTAAATGCTCCTTTCCACCTATGCCAAGTGAAGATTCAAGGTGAAAAATACAAAATTGTTTCTTCCTGAGCAACGCAGGGCGTGCGCACAATTTCAAAATTTTGAATGTACGCACTTGAGGAAATAAAAGAGTCTCTTAATTTGACCCAACTCTTGAGTCATTGTATGGCAACGAACTGCAGCGCATCGTGCTGATTGCAATAATTGCATGAATAACTGATCGATGGTTTTGGTGGGTTATGGAAGGAGTTAAACAAATCACAAAGACCTATTCAATTGGCTTGGAATCGATAAGGCTGCGGATTGAACAAGATGCAAAAAGAGGTGAAAGCGCCAACTTCTAACAGAAAGGGCGAGTCTCTCAGGGTGAAGAAATGCTCTCAATCAGCGCTCCGAAAGTCTTTATCCCCTAAGGAATGGTTCCCCTTCGTCATCCTGGTTACGACCCCCCACTCCCGTGGGAATTATTCAAATTGATGACAGGACCGAAATCGGCTTCATCAATCACTAGAGATGATCGCAGCTCCACTCAGGTCAATAATTGGAGAGCACCGGTGAATTCCGGATGAGAAATATTGTCACTGAAAAGAGGCGAAATCACAATGACAGATGCTGAAGAGAGCGTCTGTAGTTGAGCCGTGGAGTAAAGACAGGTTGGATTCATCTCACACATTCGTAAAACGAACTAGAGAAAGTAGCAGTAAAACCAACTTGATAACCCTTTATCCCGCTCGGCTTTTATGTGGGCACGCTATTTGTTCTCACGTAACACGAGTGCATTAGGTTGGGATTGACTCGAGTGATAGCAGGTATTTCAATAAAGCAGCTAATACGGAGCTCACGGGTAAGTAACCTGAAGCTCACAAAACGCGTTCTTCACTCCAAACATTAACAATAATCTTATCAGAGGGGCGTCATTTCATCACGAATGCGAGAGACGTGACAGCTGGAAAGAGATACGACGCCCGTAAAAGGAGATGGGGATTAATGTCAAGTCTTTATCGCCGAGGAAGGGGTTGGTGAAGCCCAACTTTCTGGTAATTCTCCGGCTACTTAGGTTTTAAACATATGCTGAGGGAGATGCTTCGGGTGGCGAAGTACTTACCGTTGTGAGATAAGCCGACCAAGACCATATCTAAAGGGAAGCAGACCCTTTTAAATTGATACGTTCTCGCGTAAAACCACACAGGGTGTATCCTGCCTAGCTGAAGAGCGGCGACAAGTCTCATGAAGAAAGGTTGTCTTGATAAAATAGTTCATTACATAGAAACTCAAGACGTAAGGCTGGCCGTCCACTAGACGCGAATTCGCGCGAAGAGGCGAAGTACGCGATTTCGCGCAAAGAGTTCGCCTCTTAACAAACACTATCATTCGTATAGGACCCCGTCCACTGCAAGCGCCATGATCGCGCGAAGTCTGGCGAAGGCGAAGAGAATCAAACATGTTTGATTCCGAACGCGCGAACTGGCGAACCCGGCAATGGAAATCGATACCTGCCGCACCCTTTTATCTAGCCCATATGTTTAGTCCTCATACTACTTCACTAAACAATGTACCTCATCTGTCTTTCGCACCCCATCATTGTAAATAATTAGAGTTAATTTAAATAGGTATGTTTTTTTTTTTTTTTTTTTTTTGAAAGTACCTAATTGAAGAAATTTTCCCTCTTATCCTGACTGGCCTGACGCAGGCGCTGATTCAAGGGGGGGTCACGGGGTCATAACCCCTCCCCCCACCCCCCTAAACGTAGAATTTTGAAATTTTGAGATTTTGGAGTAGAGTTTTGACATAAACAATCGAATTATGAATAAATATTGGATTGGAATAAAATGGACTTTATTGTTAAGAGATTGAAAAGTGGAGAAAATTTAGTTCAATTTGTTTGTTTGGTTTTTTTTTTTTTTTTTTTTTTTTTTAGCTTCTGATTTTAACCCTGTGACCCCCCCTCCCCGAAAAAATTTCTAGATCCGCGCCTGGCCTGACCCCAAGTAGAACTGAAGAGTCCAAGGCATATAATTGCCACAATTCCGAAAGCGACCCAAAACAGTTGATAGGACGGGCGAAACTGACAGGAATTCGCGTGCAGTGGACGGGGTTTCGACGCGCGAAGAGGCGTCCAGTGGACGGCCAGCCTAAGATGTTCAAATGTGGTGATTCGCCGGACACTGCTTCACTCATCTGGAGAAATTAATGTTCAATTGTTTTCACAACCAGCGATGGCCTTAAACACGGGCTACTGGCGCCATAGTCGTTTGAACATGGAAAGTAGCAGGCGTCGCCTCAGCGTTTGATGTACCATTGTAGAAAGACTTGAATGCATTCCTCAGTCTGATAACAATGGTCTCCATTATCTCCTTTGGTGAGTACGCAACCTGTATTGGAACGAATATCGAAAGTCGTCCTATAATATCATCAATCGAGTATACATACCTACCTACCTAGTTTCAGTCCATGATGCATACAAATAATGATGCAAGTATTCATCACTCAGGATAAAATTCATCTATAGATGTGTTGAACATGAATTCATCCAAATCAAGAATGGCTGCTGAATAATAACGAACAACTCGCCCGACGAGCAGCTGGTAAAAATAACAAAAACTTAATGATCCTGCTCAATCATCCTAGCAGGAGACTAATAATTTTCTCTAGGACACGTACGTATTTTGACCACAACAGCTTATTAGGCAGAACGAGAGGTCGCAGCGTAGGGGATCACACGAACCAATAGAAATGCTGAGTCATTCGAATTACTGAGGCCGTACGGGCAATACGGGCCGTGGTACGAGGTTTGGAACGAGAGAAATCGTTACAAATAACAAGTTCTCTTCTACATACGTAGAAGCTCAGAAATATTTCTGTTGAGCCAATTACCGTAAAATAACAAAATAACACAAACTGAAGCACGAAATCCAAGTTTTTGGAGCGAAACAGCAACATTAGGATGAACAAAACGTGTGATGCACTAAAAAGCACCTTTTCCAATGAATAGTACATAACTTTTCGTACCAAAGGGGTACGAATTGTTCTTTTTTTCGTACTAGAAATATTTCCCAGGAACGTTATGCATTCCATGAAAACATCGTTTATCGGTCGATATCTTTGGAGTTCAAAGGATGTCTTAATGAATTTCCAACCTAACCCATCAATTTAAATCTGTTGAAAGGGATTTTGGGGGGAATTAAAGGGAAATTGGTAGTATTTCTATCGTAAGAAGTAACTTACGCAGAAATTTGACGAACAATTAATCGTGTTTTCTGACCATATTTAAACGGAGCCTGCAACATGAGCTCAACTTTCATAAAATGATGATAAAATAAGAAGAAAAACGCTTCTTTTACAGGGGTTGGTTGTTCCTCGGACAGGAGAGTTGAGACTCATTCCAATCGATTCAGCGTCTAAAATTTAGTGGAACACAATACCCCACTTGCTCAGATTGGCCTAAAATCTCGAATACCCATTTATCAAAATACAAATTTGAACCCCCACCCCGCAATTTGGACCGATTGGGCTGACACTTTTTGAAGACCAAATACAGCCGGAAAGAGGTCCCCTACCAAAACTCGGATTTTCAGAAATTCTTTAACCACAAAAAACGGCGTGGATGCGGACGGACATTCTGTTTGATCCACACATCATGAATCATATTGTGGGACTGTGGGTTTGGAACTGAAGAACTTTCAACAGTTAATTGAACTTTTAATGACTGATTGAACGGATGCAACGGATACAGAATTTTATGAGCACAGCGATCGAACACATTGGAGAACAGGATAGTAATGGGAGGTTTCCTTCACAGCGGGTTACCCCAAAAAGGTCCTACCCTGGTCGACCCAAACGGCGGGTAATTTGAACTGGCTGCTCCTTGGCATCTTTCGATCTTATAGGGAGACCTGGGGCCAAACACATACTGTCAATTTAGAAGCTGACCAACCTCTGGCATTATTATTTGGACTAATTATTCAAGGAATAAACTCATCTCAATCAATTCATGTCAGAAATTATCTGAAAAATTATGTCCTGTTCACCTAGGAATCCGAAAATCTCAAAAAGCAATTTTCAAGAAACTTATCTTCATCCACCTTTTACATTCTTATTGTGATTTTTTCTCCCATGTCCGTTGGAAAATTCTCTAATGGATGGGAAATGGTCAATATTCAGTTCTCGGAGCATTCATGTTGAGCTGGAAATTTACTATGAATGACGCCAGTTTCTGTCTCCGAGTGCTTCATTCAATAAGGAAGCAGTATTGCTATAACGTATTTTGCAACTCAAGAAGAGGAAAACCACCCAACAACAAAGTGGGAGGATAGGTCACACGAATGAAATTCTAGTGAATTTAAAACGACTTGCGGCTCATTGAGGAAGAAAAAGAACTTTCTGTGAACTCTCATTAGAATTGCAATGAGTTTCTTTCCATCGATGGCTTCAAGTTTTGCCGAAACGTCGGCTCCAAAAACTTTTTCTTCAACCGTGAGAGATCACAGCTGCCGGGCATGAATGAGATGAACGTTTGGATAGAACAACGGAACCCCTGTCGTGAGCGGATAGGTATAGGAGAGCTTTACAAGTTCATTAGGAGAGAAGGTGAGGATTCGAAAGCCATATAGTCCTCAATTTTTCTTCTTGCGCGCGAGGCAATGCGGAGGAGTAGTTTGTTCGGATAAGACTGCCAAGATAAGAAGAGGCTTCAGAAAGGCTGAAATATCACGAACGTCATCCAAAATTCGAAGCAAGCTCAAGCTCAATTCAACTTTCGCATTCGATGAAACCTTCAGAGACTCTTCCTTTTTGGAGGAAGCGAGGAATTCTACCTTTTCCAATCGAAGAGACTAACTTTCCGTAGGGTAGTTTTATGATCATTTTACAAGACGCGCGTGACCTTGTTTCAGCCGAACTTTTCCCTTTGTTTTCCCCCTTTTTTTTCGAAGGATTTTCAAACGCTGGTCACGGTTCGGGCTGGTAAAAGCGGAAGGGTAGAAGGCGTCAAGGGAGCAACAACTGGGTAAAACAAACTGTTCAACTCACTGTCCGCATCCAAAGTGTTGTTCCAGGGAGTTAGTAAACGTTTTCTGACAAACGAGCGCGAGATTTCGATAAAAGCGCGGGTAACGGCCTAATTTCTAAACATACGAACGACTCCAGTTGGAATAATAAACCCGAAGTAGCCTCCCTCGGTTTCATGAAATGTGAGAGCCTGGGGAGCTAAAGTAGATGTCAATGTTCCTACACAAACACATTATTATTGTTTGCGTTCATTCTGTACCTGAAGCTTTTCACGATAGCAACTTTATAAATAATTATTTGTACGTGAAATTTCAGAGGAACTCGTATAATAACAGCAGAGACCGTCTGAATTGAATGAATTAGTAGTTGTAAACTCCTCAAAGAATCTGTAAACTCCTCGGAACGACAACAATTAATTAATGTTCAACATAATTCAAATATGTTGTAAACGAGCACAACAAAATGAATTCTTTACGCAATTTAACTTGGAACTTCACATAGATGATTAGGTAGAAAACTACGAAAAGAAGACAAACGTTACAATGTGATTGCTGTGAGAAAGACTTGATTGTGTAGAGTTATGAACTATTCTTTATTAAAATATATGGAATTAAATTAAATTTTAAACAAGACAAACCACATCGTTTTCCTCTACGAATTCATTCCAGGACGCAT
>CM034000.1:28585178-28641429 GCA_019603395.1 Cyrtorhinus lividipennis
TGGAAAGCCCTCGGTGGAACGTTGATTGATTGATGACTTCATCTCTTCGTCCAAAAAGCAAACCCTTTTCAATGACAATGGCCGTCCATCTAGATAGGAGAGCCCCCGATGCTACCGATATAGTGCTACCTACTACCTACACCCCGGAGGTATGGTTGTTACTTGTGACTGCATCACGAGCCACGTCTGTTTTTCTCGTAATTATTCCTTCTATAATCTTGTCAAAGTGCCAGGTAGTGCCAGTTAAAGATACGAGATTGAGCAAACTGCGAGTGTTGTAGTGAATAACCTCCGAGAAAGTATAAAGTTGAAGTGCTATCGTAAGTACCTATAACAGCCCGTTGTAAAAGTGTCAAGTCATTAAATCGCTCCTGGCATTTTCTTTGGATGATATTTACACGCCGGGAAGCTAGAATGAAAAGCCTCCAGCCTGACCTTCCCCAAAATGTCCATTCTTGCGAGAATGACCTTGCAAGTATCTTCGTATACGCTACTTCCACAGTTTCCCTTTCTTTTCGCATTCGCCTCTACGTAAAGGTTAACTTGATCACTTGATACCTATTAGCAAGCGAGGGTGTTGAGGTCATATGGTAGAACGATTTCTCTTGGATACGCCGTTTTAATATTATCGTTTTGCAAAAAAATATTGCTCCAAGCAAATGAAACGGGAGGCTTTCAGATATACTTTACCGTGGGAGCGGCCGACTATTCTGAAACCACCAGACTCAATCGAGTCATCCAAATACACGTGGGCTCCTCAAAAAATTTTCGACTATGAAGTAAGCCATTCCAGGAATAACTGTTTTCATCCCTTTTTTGCTCACCCTTACTATTTCATAATTATAATCATCGACTCCTTCGGGGAAAGTTCCCCGACTGTCTGCCCTAATCAGTCTTGCTGAACGCCACACCGTGGTTTTCAGGGGCCGGTGGATATGCATTTGCTGATGCAGCATTTTTACGGAAGAGCCTGGAGATTAGCCAGAACTGAGTATGACGTAGAAATGCAAGCATTTATCAAAGACGAAACCGAATTCATGCGGAGAAAAGTTGTACAAAGAGGTTTTGGCCATAAAATGAAAATGGCTAAAATGAACAGCAAACCGGAAAAATCTCGTTTTATTCATCCAAAGTAAGGAGCACGATTGTTCTGAAACTTTGAGAGCAGCAGTGAATGTCAGATACACGAGCTTGAAACATCCTTAAACCGCTCATTTTTCTCAACGCAGGTTCAGGAATATTCCACCGAAAGTAAATACACACCTTCACAGTGGGTATAGACGTTTGACGACCACATAAACGCCCATCAAAAGTTGTGTTGATGTCTGTATTCGAACCAGTGTACAGCTACTTCAATAAAACTGTGTAATTAAAGAAATGGTTTCAAGTACAACGATATTCACACAGTTAAAAGAGTGACAAAAACCGAAAGTACTGGCTTGGTTGTAATGTAACATGAGATTGTCCGTTCAGAGTTTTTCGCGGTCTTCAGGGCTTTTTTCTACAGTACCCTACAATTTGGTTACCAATGGGGGATGTGCACGATGTCTACTGCCTTCTTTTCCAAGTGGGACACGAACCCTCTAGATTTAGACAGGGTTGGGCAGAGGGGAAACGTTAATAATGCCTGGAGGTGGATGGCTGCCACGCCACCTTTAGCGCTACCTCGGAATTCGTACATGAACTTGGAGAAGCAATTTTTGATCAACTATTTGGGAGAATTATTAGGTTTATTATTCCTTCATTGCAAAATGTTTTTAAACACACCTCAAACTTTGTCACATCAGGTTTTTTAGGTGCGTAAAATCCAAATCTGCAGCCTGCAGCCTTTTGTCCTATGCTCAATTGGTGAAATCCGCAATTTCGCACAAAGGCTCCATTTTTGGACTGATTTCTCAACATTCTTCTGGGTATTTTTCATTTTCATAAGCATCATTAAGAACGAATAGTTATTTACCATCCAGGCTTTAGTACGCACTCTGACATGAGATGAGGAAAATTGTCAAAAATGCCAGAAGACAAGCAAGATACGCTGATAAGAGTGGAAGAGGAGCTGTTTTCAAGCTGCTCAAGTCGCAAGGAAATATAACGCATCAAGTTGTAACGTTGAACACCTCAAAAGTCTGTGGTTTTCTGTGCAAGGAAATGCTTTTCCTGCTTCTCAGCTTTATAATTTAGTTGGTTCCACTCCAGTAATGGTTGCATAAATTTATTTAGAAGCTACCTTAGAAAACCAATGACTCGGAAGTAAAGATAGATTGCCAAAAAAAAAATTAGGTATAGCAATCATTATTTGTAGATGATTCGTTGTAGAGTCATAAGCGAGCTCTTATTTCAAATTTGGCATAACAATTGCGTCGGGCGTAACTAGAGTTTAATAAAGGCAACTTTTTTGTGAAAAATGGTAATGAAGTCGTACAAATACCATGAATGGACAAGGTCAAAAATACAGTTCAAGAGCGATCATATTTGGCCATGGACCACGTGGGAAGTGTTGAGCAGAGTGACTAACAGCAAGGTAACTGTACAATGAGAGGTGGTATTCGTCAAAAGTTTCCCCTCACGAATGTATTGTACTCGTTTCGCTACTCAGGAACCTCACAACATGGCGTTGGTAATGCAACATGCTTACGCCCGATGCCCTGTGACCGCTTGTTGGAAAGTACAAGAGGTTGATGACTCAAGTGAAGGCAAACGAAGCCAGAGAGACTTCTATAGAGAAACGTGCCTAGGAACTTTGTTGCCATTACCAAAGCCAAACTCCCCGATACGGAAAAGCGAAGATTTATTCTCCCAAGGTAAATGTGCGCTACTACTCGTATAATATGTGCAGTAACTTTGGATGGGGGTTGAATAATTACGTCTCTATTGGCGTTCAACCTGGCACCATTACCAAATAGCTGGCTGTCAGTTTTCGTTGTTTTGGCTGGTTGTTCCTTGAATAATGTGGAGGGTACGGGTCAAAATAGGTTCCTTGTTTTGGTTGGTTATTCCTTGAATAATCAACCAATGTTTTCATGCAAAAGTCAATTTCTCCGATTCGGGTCAAAAAATGTTTCTGGACGTTTCAAGGTGTCTAGATCAAAATTAGCCAATGTCCATCCGTATGCCATCCACGCCGATTTTGGTAGTGGAAATTTTTCTAGGAATCTGCAATTTGGGTCAGGGGTCTGTTTCTGGCTTTAGTCGTTCCTCGAAACTTTTCAACCCGATCGGACCAGATTTGGGCGGGGTAGGAGTCAAAATGCGTATTTCGAAAAATGGATTTTTGAGATTTTTGGCAATCTAGCCTGTGTGGTATCATTTTCCACTAAATTTTGGACGCTGAATCAATTGAGATGGGCCTGAGATGGTGTCAACTGACATTCTCGTCGGAATGCAGGTTCAAAAACGTCCCTTCAAAAGTGGATGACAGATGGACGAGGTGGCCAATGAGGGGCAAGCCATCGATGGCTAAGATGGGATCGCAGAGAAGAGACGGGATCAGTTTTGATGGTCATAGCGCAGACGTTATCAGGAACGCTGTCAAAGAAAATGCTTCGTGCTTCAAAGAAGCGGAAGTTCTGTGCAACTCCAGCTCCTGATGTTCCGTCAATGGCTATTCTAAAATCAGCAAACCGTAATGAGAAATAAACGGCAGGATAAGTTGGGGATCAGAATGACAGATTGTATTTAATTTGGTAATTACTAAGATGTGCTAATTTTTAACACCCAACTGCCTTGATTACGGTTGGTTGGTTATTTTTTGAATGATCGACCTATTTTTTCATGCCCAAGTCATGTGGGGTCGACCATCTCTGATCGGCCATAACATTTGTTTCTGAAAAAATGTATTTCCGTGGATTTTCGAAGCGTGTGGGAATCATTTTCCACTAAATATTGGACGCTGAATCCATTGAGACGAGTCCCGGACCGATTGTTGCCTACTGGGGGTTGGTCTTGGTCAAATAGATACCTTCAAACCTATTTTGAATGCGAGTTTTCGGAATTTTCGGGGAAATATGTGTGTTGAATGTAGTAGTTATCCACTAAATGGTGGACGCTGGACCGATTGGAATGAGTCTTACTGTTTTCCCCATTTTCCTCATGCTCCTGGTTCAATGTATTAGAATATTTTCTGTGAGTTAGGTAGTTTTAAAAGACATTACCTACCAAAAATGACCGGTAAGTAAATCATAGAGACCACTCACTACCGTTGAACCTGCAAAGGAGTCACTGTCTCTCATATTTAATCGAAAAGGCGGCAACAGCTCGACCAGACAATGTCTCCCAGTAGAGCGATTATCAACTCAAGTAGGGCAGAAATATCGACGCTGCCGTGGCTAATGGAGGAAAGATGTACGTTAATTGAATAACGCTGGAGTTTTAATAGGCCATTCCTCTATTATACGAGCATTCCTGCGGTAGTTCTAGCTGTCACGTGGGAGTAGTCAATTTCAATGCCGTGAGATCGGTAGGTACCATTTACCGCCAAGGGTTGAATGGTGGCGTTTTGACGAAGGAGACGACGTACTTTCGACCATTTTAAAGATCTGGAATGAATCCTGTACAAGATAAGGGTCGGTCATCATTATTCAAATTACTTTTCGAACTTGAATTCCTCTGGAGATGATGGGTTTCAGCGCCTCGTTCGAGACCGTGCGGTTAATCGTTGACTCCGAGATCACGCAACCCGTGCAAAACTTGGCGAAAATAATGTGAGAAAGGGTGAGAGAGAATTGGATTCGTTCCTGAAGGCCAGTTTGGTCGCGATCACGCAAAACGTGCTGCTTGGTGGAAGATGTTATTTGAGGATCGTGAACATTTATTATTTGAGCCTCATAAAGATGCTTCAGTAAACACAGCGCACTTAATTTGATTAAGAAAAATTACGCCTACCTGCAAAGAAAATTTAACAGTTAATTTCCTCTCTTATAACATCGGCTTTCCAATAGGCCACGCTCGATCGTCTTTCTCTTATTGGTAATTTCTAGAGACTGGTGAAAGACTAGGAACGCGTTAAACAAAACTTGCTCCCTAAAAATGAGGTAGTTTTACCAAAATGCGTTCATTTTGGATGGTTATTCCTTAAATAATCAACCTACGTTTTCATGCAAAAAGTCAACCTCTCCGGTTTGGCCCAAAAAAATTTTTTTGGACGTTTCAAGGTGTCTAGATCAAATAAGTCAAATGTCCGTCCGCCGTCCGGGCTTTTTTTGGTAGTCGAACATTTTATAAAAATCTGAAATTTGGGTAAGGGGTCTGTTTCTGGCTTTAGTCGGTTCTCAAAACTTTTCAGTCCGATCGGACCAAATTTGGGAGGGGTAGGTAATGTATATTCCGATAAATGGATTTTCAAGGTTTTTGGCAATCTAGGCGTGTGAGGTATAACTATCCACTATATTTTGGACGCTGAATCTAATTAAATGGGTCCCAGAACGATTGGCGCCCACCGGATGATGTTGTGGGTCAAAATGGGTATCTATCTACCCATTTTGAATATGTGTTTTCGAGGTTTCTGGTACCTAGGCGTGTGGGGTATCATTTTCCACTAAATTTTGGACCCTGAATCGATTGGAATTGGTCCGGGACCCGCCACACCCACTGTTTTCATTTTCCCCATGTTGAAGGAATGAGTCTCCATGGTCCGAGGAATAACCAACCCGTGTGAATGAATTTGCAGCGTTTTTATTTTATTTTTATCCTCCAGAGAAATGAACCCAGAAACAAATCAGGAATCAGTATTTACGGTTGCGGTATAGATACCATATGGTTTGACTGAGCGCATTTGGAGCACTACACAGGAAGACTAAGTAAATATAAATTGTTATACTGGATGGATATTCATACATGGTTATTGCCACAGTCAACTGCCTCTCAATAGTAATAGTTCACCGAACTGTTTGGTCTGAAGAACGTCGTTCATCTCAATTTGACTGTAAAAACTTACTTGTAACTGGCCAGTGATAATACTTTCTGCATGCGGTTACGATTTCCCTCAGTCGGGCCAAAGTAGTTAAGATAGACTAGATTAGTTCGATTTTTGTTTCAGATTCAACGTTATATGCACATTACGTGTTCAAAGCCTTTGACGTCAACTGCAACGGAGCCATCAGTTTCAGAGTCAGTAGTTGGTTTTCCTCATTAGTTTAGAATAGCGTAGGTATAGATTGATAGATTTTTGCATGATCCGTAGTTATGTACCTTCATGTAGCTTCTGCTTCCACCTACACGAACCAAAATGAACCATTCGATTTAATCACGTTTTGTGCCTATCTCTTTAATGTTCATGGAACGTTGACAATAAAATCAATTAAAATAATTATTAGCTAAGCAATGTACCTTAGCTGAAGATGTAAACCTAGTTAATTAAGTCACAAAAATATTGCTAATAAGTTTTTGAAAAAAAAAAAAAATAGGAACGCCTGCATGAAGAGCTTTTCAGTTACAAACAGCAATATTGTTTTTCGTGGTGAACATAAGACGTTTTCATGTCATGAGAACCCAACATTAAATTATCAGGTAGTAGGTCTGCATTTTCCTTATTTCAAATAAGCCAAAAGATGAATATTTAAAGCCTGATTTCTGATTGTGTTCTCACACTACTTGCATTGGAAGATTTGGGTCAATACAAGACTCAAGAGCTTAAAACTTGAATTGCAGTAGAGCGAAGTTGCAACCTTCCACAATGGAAGTTTGATTTGTGGTTCCCGTGACAGGCACACTCGCGTATACCTGAGCCCGACCAGCCGTGGTCGATATTGCCCAAATGTTTCACGACTCTTTAAGTGGCCCCATTTGATGGAACGAGAGCAAACGCCTTGAAATTATTTGAAGCTGGGAGATCGTTGTTGGTACTCACATCGGAGAATTGTTCTAATGTGTAGGTAGTTAGGTATTCGTTCTAAAATCATTCCTCCTTCCCAGGCTGACATTCATCCTTATAGAAAAATATTGCCACTAATAATAAGTAGTTAATAATAAGTTCGAAAATTTTTCGACATTCCCAATTTACTACGTTTAATTCAACCAAATTTTGTTAGTAGGCCATCATCGATGAGTTCATCAGATCAATGGACGTGACAAAAGAGACGTTCGGATTCACGTATAAGTACTTTCAAAAGCATTTTTCCCTCCCTCCAAAACATATAACGCCTAACCAAACCCATTCACAGCTTACTCATTTCCTTATTATTATTTTTTTTTAATATAGGTACCATTTGTTTAAACCTTTCGAAAACCCGATAGGACCGTAAAACTAGGTAGTATCGATTCGTAAGTACATAAATAACTATGGTATATCCCCTCCTCCACACAGTAATGGCGCCCTTGCATATTTTGACTTATCACCTAGTTCATTTCAGTAAAATAGGACCTTAAAATGAAAAGTTTTGATGGACACTTTTTTCACCAGTGATACAACTTGATTCTTCGTGTAGCCCCTTCAGCAACGACTCAGAGATGTTGATCAAGATGTTGAATAAAAAATCATATTCCAGCGTCAGTTTCTGTAGGTTAGAGGTAAATATTTGAAGTTTGGCTGTATGAGATTGGGGAAGGAAGAAAATCTAGAGCCCTGGAGTTGAAAGTTAGCTGTGAACAAGTATGCCAAGAAAGTAGTTGTTTGAGGAAAGAAAAAGGGGTGCTCATACGTGACACTGAAGACCTCATGTGAAAAAAAACGTCTAATTAGTCTGTTTGGACCCCATTTAGGCTCCTTTGGTATAAATTAGTTGAAAACCCCTAACTGTTTGTGGCATCATGTCATAACTTCCGTTAAGGGGAAGTAAATTCCAGGAGTGTCTCGACCCTGTGTGTTCTAGGCTGGCCGTGTACTGGACGCGAATTCGCGCGAAGAGGCGAAGTACGCGATTTCAAACGAAAGAGTTCGCCTCTTAACAAACACATTATTCGTATAGGACCCCGTCCACTGCAAGCGCCATGATCGATTTATCGATTTCCATCGCCAGGTTCGCCAGTTCGCGCGTTTGGAATCAAACATGTTTGATTCTCTTCGCCTCTTCGCGCAAATTCGCGTCCAGTGGACGGCCAGCCTAAGAGACAGCTAGCGCGCGTAGCGGTCGATTGGTGAACCGCTTTGTATACTACCACAATAGTGGTAGATCCTGGAAACGGGTGTTTTGGCTACTTTTTCGTAACGTAACGTAACATTTTTTTCAGTCCGTAACAGTTATGAAATAATAGCTACAAAATAACGCTTTAAAAATGTAGTTTGAAACGAAAGAGGAGTAGCGTAAGGCTTTAGAGTTAACGTTTCCTGTGATTTTTGTGTTATCTGAGACGTAAAAATGGTTTAGGTTTAGGTAACTGATCATCTACATGCGATATCAATTACAAAAACAATAACAATCCGTCGAGAGGGTGGTTTTGGTTTTGAAAGTGAAGCACAACAGACATATATTACAAAAGCCTTCGACTTCACCTAGACCTTACCTAGTTTTTCACGTAGGTAATCGTAACTGAAACGGATGGACCTTACTGGAACTGTAGGTAGCGGTTTGTCCAAGTTTCGAGTTGTGATTTTGGCTTAGTCTTAACTGGTCTCGAGTTTTCTGGAGAAGTTTCATCAGTATCCTTGCTCCTATTACCAAACATTATTTTATTCCAGTTTCTCTCAGGCGTTTAGCTATTAGCATCATCGTCAGATAGTACTGGCTACTTTAGATTTTTTTTCCAATTCAGACCATTAGTTTGAAATTTGGAAGTAACGCCATAGCTGTTACATCTCAAATAGAGTAACGGTTTCGCTAATTATTTTGGAATAACGTTATTTTGGAGCGGTTTCAAGTTATGTGACCCACACCTAGTAGAATGACCATAACAATATCGTTATAGTATGCTTTGATAATTTCTGGGAAATTTCGTTACCATCCTGCTCAAGAGAAGTTTTCTTTTGTGTTTGGGCGGTCATGATTGACTGAGAGACAATGCGATCTGTGGAAGGTATCAAGAAACATTGATATGAACTGGTGCACTGTTGAATCGACGTTCGCGCCGGGAGCTAGCTGTCCCTTAAAACGCACAGAGGCGAGACAATCCTATAATCCGTCCTTGTAACGACTGATTTTTATTCAATTCAATGCTATAGTTTTTTACTGTAGGTACAATGTGAGAATAATGTTCTCCACGGCTCACCCAATACTGAAACAGTTTACTCCAGACGCTTCTCCCACTCAACTTTTTCCCCAGTAAATGCATGGTATCGTTCTTTTTATTTCAACTCCACATCGTCCATTCTAGGCTCCTTCAACTTTGTTTAAATTTCTTTCCTTAGTTGGTTCTCCAATTAAAGGTGGTATGAAACTCCATCAATTTAAGTATGTTAAAACAATCCCTAATACCTAATGTCCAATCTAGGTAGTGATGATTCAAAATACTAGCATTTTCGTGGTTTTAACCATCATGTGCAGACTGCTCAAACGAGTAGATTTAAAGTGTTTGTAAACCTACCCAAATTTTTAGGGCCGGTAGTGCTTAGAATTTCACCGATCTGAATGGTGCCCCCAAAATATTACCATCGTAATGGAGCCCAAAATCGAAAAGCAAACTAAGGTTTTTACGTTATTCTTAGATTTTGGATTATGACCATATTCAACCAACCAGAATAGATTAAAAAAATCCGGCTGTACGTTGGTGAGATAGGAAATTTTATGTTCTTTCCGACAGTAATTAGAAAAATTTGGATTATATATAGTATCTGATTAGGGTAATTATGTGCACTTCTGTGGGTGAAAGGAAACCGTAAATAATGAGTCTAAAAAAACTCTCTAAAGAGTCTAAAAAAGAGGCACTTGTAGAATGAACTCCTGAAGTTCTGTAGTTTGGCGTTATATAAGGGTAGACCCCCTCCCCCCCTTGAATAAACAAAATATTATGAATAAACAAGTGCCTAAATCAACTATATCACCGAAGCTGTCACCATTAAGAAGACATTATGCGTTTACATTGCCGATAAAGGTTAGAACCAGACAAAAGTGGACCATGATATGTATGAAAAGGTAATCGTGTTTCACATCACCCAACCACCAAGCAGAACAACGAATATTTTTCAATATTCATCAGTGGATGGTCTTCATAAGCCTTTGTCATTCCATTACAAAATAATGTAGGGTTAAGTATGCATAGGGCAATCGTCTAACGTATCGTGATGTATCGTGTACACAAAATACTTCTTGTATACCCAATTCATTTTTTTTTTTTAATGATTATTAATTTTCGAGTTCTTAATCATTCTGGTTAACGCTATTTCAATTTGAGACCCTCTTCAAAGGACTCAAACTCAGCACTTTTTAAAAAATTCATCTAGTGGGTACAAACTAACTACCTAATCGTATACTAACGCTTTTTCATTTATTTATAGGACCTCCTAGTAACGCTTTCCACTCTACTGAGAGGGTCAATATATGAAAAACTGAGATGGGCGTTCAAATTGTATGATATCAACGGAGACGGCTGCATCACGAGAACGGAACTCGGCGAGATTGTTATAGCCGTTCACGAACTGATGGGCAAACGAACGAATCATGTGAGTTATTTATTGATCATTTGCTTTTCTATCTTATTTTATTATAACTACACTGCTACGCAAATGACATGTAGTGTGTTATCAATTGTGGTATAATCATGGTATGGAACATAAGATCTAATTTCTCTGAATATTAACAAACTACATCTCATAAGTAGAGCCTTGAACGTTACAATGCGTAGAATCATTAGGCAGAAAAAGAGGTCAAAATGTGTATTTCGAATCAACGTTCCACCGAGGGCTTTCCACGTTACAATGGAAGCGGAGCATGAAGGGTGTCATAATTCATAACCACCCCTCGATATCGAGAACCCAAAGCATGTTGAGAGAGAACCCATACATGCCTGTTAATTTGAGAAAGTGATTATTGTTTTTAGTTGTAATTTGTTTTTATTATGAATTCTAAGGATTATTTTCAACCGGTGAAGGGGAAAATGTGAATTAGAGAATTATGGCATAGTGTTGGTCAATTGTTAAAGCAAAGCACATGATTTGAAGCCTAATGGGCTTCAACCCCTATTTCACCCACACGTTACGCAGGATTTACGTCCAAACTGCCTCCTAGGTCATGCGGACGTGGTAATGGTTCTCCATGGGACAAAACAAGCTGTTCACTGTCGAATGACGGCATCCCGGAGAGAATACGTGCAATATGTACACGTGTTTTGAGATTTTATGAATATCTCACCGCACCCATACCTTGCCTGATCTGTGCATCTGTACTATGATTTAAACTTTTCCCCATGCGCCTGTTCCGAGGAATAACCAACCCGAGTGAAAGAATTTGCAGCGTTTTTGGTACCTGATTTTGAGGTATCGTTTAGCATATAAAACTCCGCCATTTCGGTAGCAAAATAGCACAAATGAAGTACTTATAGCTGTTGCAGGATATAGAATCATTGAGGTGATTACAACTGTTGATTCATTCCTTAAACAGTGCTATATCACATTGTGATAAACCGTTTAAACAACGTCCCCTGTGAGTGAACTCTTCTAATGAGGGAGCATTGAGCACGAAAACCTATTGAATGGCCTCACTGGGCTTTTAAACCACGGCGGAAAAGGACGGAATTGATTGCTATGCAGTATAACTGACAAAGTTGGATTACAGATAGTGAACACCCCCTACGGGGCGAGAGGGATTGATAAGCTCTAGACTTTGGCCTCGTGCCAGGCGCCTCCAAGACATGCACAGGCTTTTGTAGATCCCGGACTCTCATTTCTTCCCTATCCCCCGCGTCTCCAACACAAACTATGTCATCTGGAACTTTTAAATTGCTTTATAAACCGAAAGAGGACGTCGCAGACCAGAGATAGTTAGAAAAAACGTGCCAACGCCGAATGGGTTGGTGGTTAGGAGAGGGAAGTGACTTGTGTCAAGGAAGTCGCTGTCACTAACGTTATATCCCGACAACGGGAGAATGCCGACCTGTCCATTCAAAAAGTGGAACAATCCTCCAGCATTATAAAAATAACTGCTTCCTCATTTTCCCTCATCGGGTGGCGCTGGTCTTCATTTGCTGTTGTTTAACCTAGTACAGCGCATTGGGGACATTCATTCCCTTAGCACTGAGAGGAGGCACCCTACGTCAATGTTTTGAAAGTTCTGAGGAGTGCCAGATCTCCATCAAAATAACAACATTCAAATAAAAAGTACACTCAAGTATATGTAAAGGCACTTCAGCTATATGATGTTCTTGAGCGCATCAATATTATATATTTCTGTATAAATATTCCAGCATCAGATTTGCAAGAGTTTCACTCTTCGTTGAAAATATGCGCAAAAACATTCAAAAGAATTTGATGCAAATATTTCAACGTGTGATTTCCGTGTTGAGCTAGTGAATATTATACATGAAAACGTATGAAGGTGGCGTTCTATTCAACTTCGGTCTGAACTTATAAATAGTGCGGACCATTCGCGCTTGGACCGGCAAATTCAGATAAGAATCTGACGCGAGGGAAACACTCGGCGAAGGGGTTCCCAAGATCGGTTGGGGGAAATGAAATTACTCCCTTGAAGCCTGAAGGGGATAACGGACGAACCCTTTTCGCTGTAACCGGCGCATGAATTTCAGGGATTTGCATTTGAAACCCTTGCAGCCCTTAACGAGGAGATTTCGTCGTGCGGGGAGTAGTAATTTTCAGTATTGAAGTCGAGGAGATGGGTAAACTGAAATAAAGTCGGCGAGTTGAGCACAAGAGAAAGGGGGTAGGGATATATGTGTTTGTTATTTTGCATGGGATGACTAGCCACACACAAGTAACCCATTACGGGAAACAGATTTTCTATCAGCAACATCTCGTTCCCCTCTCAATACCCTCCCTCCAACTCAATAAAGGCATTTGAGTTAGCATTGCATTTTTACGTTGAACCCGAAATCACTCAGACAATTGAGTTCAAACGTTCCACGATTGCTTCCCCTTGTTGGCAAGTATCGGTTTCATTGGGGCAGCCTTCGTGGGGGAGTGCCTTTGATACAGCACCACTCACAATTCGGGTAGGTACGCACCAATTTTAGGACACAAGTCAGCTTTGGTTTGAGGGGGAAATGATGACAATCTGCACGCTAGTGAGGAAAAATAATCGATCCGGGACCCATTTCATTGGATTCAACGTCCAAAATTTAGTTGAAAATGATACCTCACTTGCCTAGGAACCGGAAATCTCGAAAACTTTAACTCAAAGTGGGTAGATAGATACCCATTTTGACCCATAACCTCTTTCCGTGGGTGCTGACCGTTCTGGGGCCCATTTCATTGGATTCAGGGTCCAGAATTTAGTGGAAAATTATACCCCACACGCCTAGATCACAAAAATCTCGAAAATCCATTTTTTGAAATACACATTTTGACCCCTACCCCGCTCAAATGTGGTCCAATCGGGCTGAAATTCTTTTCAGATTTTCAGAAAATTGTCTACTATCTAAATCGGCGTGGACGGCGGACGGACATTTGCTAATTTTGATCAAGACATCTTGAAGCGTCCAGAAAAAAAAAAATTGGACCGAATCGGAGAGATTGACTTTTTGCATGAAAACATAGGTTGATTATTCAAGGAATAACCAACCAAAATAGTAAAAGCAACTAAACCCCAACGGAACACAGCTTGTTAGATTGAAATGCGGACAAGATTCACGCTCAAGAACAACCCTTTGAACTGCGCCTTTTGTGCTAGGCCCTATCCAACCCTATTCGTCATTCCTTAGGCTCCACTCCAGAGTGGTTACGTCTCAACTTCCGAATTCCCCGTTATAATTATTACATTCACGGTTCACTGAAACCTTTTCAGGCAATTCCAAGCTTCTCCAACAAATCAGTTAGGTATAGAAAGTGTTCCCAGTCCGGGTAAATTCGAGACTACGGACAATCCATTCGCTTGGGCCATTGGTGATTAACGACAAATGGGTTCTCCACCAGACCCTAGATACATTATACTATTTTCACAAGGGACACGGCCCATTCATCTTTGGTTTCGAGTTCGAGTGGATGGAGTACCCCTGTGAAAACTGTATCACCGTTGGAAGTAACGACCGACGTAACTCATAAGTCAAAAATACTGCTTATGCGTTCACAGGGGTCGGTTATTTCTGGTCCAGGAGCATGGAGAAAATGGGCGAAAACAGTGAGTGTGGAGTGTACTGGACTCGTTTTAATCGATTCAGCTTCACAATTTTAGTGGAAAGTGATACCCCATACGCCTAGATCGCCAAAAATCTCAAAAAACCATTTTCGCAAGAACACATTTTGGCATTTTAGCCCAATCGGATCGAGTTGGATAGGGGTCAAAAAATGTTCCTTCAAAAAATATATCTTCGAGATTTTTGGCGATCTATGCGAGTGGGGTATAATTTTCCACTATGTGGACTTTGAATCCAATGGAACGGGTCCCAGAACGATTGGCGCCCACCGGAAGAGGTTATGGGTCAAAATGGGTACCTATGTACATTTCAAAAGTGGGTTTTCAAAATTTCCGGTACCCAGGCGTGTGAGGTATCATTTTTCACTAAATGATGTATGCTGAATCGATTGAAATGAGTCCAGGATGCTCCACACACACTGTTTCTCCCATTTTCCCCATGCCTCCAGTCCGAGGAATAACCAACCCCCATGAAACAATTTGCAGCTTTCTTGTGCTAGACATCATGAAACGTATACAAAAAACATGTTGATTATTCAAGGAGTAACCAACCAAAACGCAGCGCTTTTTGCACACATGTCCAGCCTTTCGCTGGTCTGCGCTCCATGTTTATTCCCTTATGAGCGAGGATTCCGCTTCACAAAATTTTCATGGTGGCGCAATGGCAACAGGGGTACACCTGTTATTATTTTGAGGAACTACCAGAGGGTGTTGGCCTTGAAGATTCATGAGTCTGTACATGTACGCGGGTGGAAAAACACAACTTTCGAATAATTCACCATATGGGATGAACTCCTGGTGGAAACAGAAGTGGACGAGAGTGAGAATGAGAGAGAGAAAGATATTTAATTACAAACCCGTTCCACGTAGAGGAACCAAGTTGGAACTTGCTCAATCTCACTATTACCGCGAATAAATGACTTTTCGAACACTATTGACGAATCAGGCCTACCAATCAAATTTAACAAAAGCGGTCGCTTAAAAAGAAGCTTGAGCGAAATGGGACAATCGACCAAACAAACCTCCAATTCCACTGCTCATTCCCGACTTCCGACTCAGTACTTTTAAACGGTTGCATACTACTAGCTCTACAGAATAAATCTGGCCTATGAAGACTTTCTGTTCTATTTCAACTATCTGAGGAACCATAGATAATTACATTTAGAGTTCAAAATAATCGGATACTTAAGCCAAACTGATATAATTTACAATTTACGTATTAATTTATCTAATTACTGATTATACAAGGCGATTTGGGTTTTTAATACGTAGCAGTCATGCGTTAACTTACTGCCATGTGGGAAGAATTTGGAATAAATATCTCTAAAGGCATCTTCTTGGACGACTCCTTCTGGACATTCCTGAAACAAAAATAATCCTGAATCAATCAATTTTTCACTAGACATAATAGACTTAGCATTTGCGACGTGTAAACGGGAAATTCAAATTATATTATTTGAAATATTTGCCGTAACAGACTAATTTTTAGAAGGGTAATAATTAGAGTAATGGATGGTATTTGAAAGGACGTTTTTCATTCGGAAAAAGGTCACGAATTTATGATTAGGGAAACCTTTTCAACAATGGGTTGCTCCGTTTTCGTTCCGATTCCCCATTCAAATGTTAATTAAGTCACTAAAAAAGGAACGCAACGAACATCATAGTGAATAGAAGCGGCCTTTTCCAACCTCCATTTTATTCATGCCTATTGTTGTTGCAGCGGAAAATGAGATTATTTGCTCATATACCTTCTGAAGATTACGATATTTACTTTATTTTGTAGAATTGTTCCATTAAGTAACGAGGGTGAATAACGGGGTTGGCGCCCACTGGAACCGGTTATGAGTGAAAATGGGTATCTATCTACCCATTTTGAATATGTGTTTTCGAGATTTCTGGTACCTAGGCGTGTGGGGTATCATTTTCCACTAAATTTTGGACGTTGAATCCGTTGAAATGGGTCCCGGAACGATTGGCGCCCTCTGGATGAGGTTGTGGGTCAGGATGGGTATCTATTCACCTATTTCAAAAGTGAGATTTCTGGTACACACCTAGGCGTGTGGGGTATCATTTTCTATTAATTTTGGACCCTGAATCGATTGGAACGGTCCGGGACCCGCCTCACCCACTTTTTTCCCCATTTTCCCCATGTTGAAGAATTTGTCTCCTTGCACCTGGTCCGAGGAATAACCAACCCGCGTGTAAGAATTTGCAGCGTTTTTACATGTTGAGGCCAAGAAATGTATTTAAGGAAATCTTTTAGGCGAGTTATATTGATTTGTCCCTTTGAGTAATGAATATAGAGGAGCAATATCGTAAGAGTCGCTTCTGAATTGAAACGTAGTTGGCGATCTTTTCATGTTCTTTTCGCCTTCATGGGTGGTACTGTGTGCGATCTCTACGAGAAAACTGAGCAAATCTGAATATATCGCAGCGTGTGATATTGCATCGAACAGTGGGCAACCAGATGAAAATATTTACTCGCTCCGAGGGAATATAAATGGGAACGGATTCGGAGTTGGGAACAGGCGGTTGATTAATAGGCTTCCCATCTAATCTCTTGGGAGATCCACCATCGGCCCATCAATTAAAACCGCAGATCGGAGGGAGAGTCGACGAAACTGAGTGAGGAATTGCGACGTCAACAACTAAAAAGAAGTTATAAACTGAGTTTTGCAACCTAGATTCATCGTTCCGGTTGAAGAAGTTTCACCCGCGTTCGAGAACTTTGATAACAAGTTGTGAGAAAGGAACGTTATCGGGACACCTAACTGAAGACATTACTTTGCTTTTGGGGTGTTCGTAAAATCAACTTCTTGTGGGTTCCTTGAGACACGAAGGAATTTGTGGGCTGAGAGCGCACTGTCAAATCCAATTTCTCTACATTCCCAGGGCAAGAACGACAAGCTCCTCGACTCGATCATAATTCCTATGGAAAAAATTACGATGTTCAATTCATTTTTTCACTCATCTGTGAGCCTTTTCACTCTTTACTAATTAACTCTAAATAAAAAGAAGACGGCCGTTTTTTTAATTAATTACTTAAGCTTCTTATAGCCTGTTCCTCTTTATTTTTTATCCTTTAATGAGACGTCTGTACGGTTTTCCATCTAAAAGTGACATGATACCAGTAAAATGAAAGAGAGGAAACTGCGGTGCTGCAAAAGAATAGAATGCCTGCTCAAGACATGGCCGAATTTAATTGGGTACGCAGGTTATTAGTTGTCTAAAACAGTTAGTTATTTAGTTGGGCATTCGTTCAGGGCGTAGTTGTTTGATTTTTGGAGAGTAATGAAGGTAAAATAATACAATTTACGTAGAAAAGATGATCTGGGCGGGATGCACGGATTCTGGTGAGTTTTTGTGGTAAACTTTGGCATATTCAGAACATTTGAACCAATCTCTCATCTTCATTCTTTGAAAAATTAGCCCTATAAGGGAAAGCGAGGTCTACTACATGGTTCGATTCATTGTGAACCGATATTTTTGTTCTTCGTTGTGAATTAAGGCCATCGGAATGGGCAATGCGTGGCTTGGAGAGGGTGTGGTCATATATGAGACGTGACACGAGCCCTAACAAACTCTCCAAACTTTCCTCGAACTACCCATCAAGCAGCATATTAACCTAAAACCTCCCCAGTGGATTATAATTCAGAGAAGCTGGAGGACACATTCACGAGGATAGCTCTTTAGATCAAAGCTGATTGTGACGCTCTATTAACGTGTGATGACGGGAATTCGTCACTGAGTACCCCCCGCCGTGGACAATAATCGCCAAAATCTCGAAATTCCATTTTTCAAAATACACATTTTGAGGCCTACCCCACCCAAATTTGGTCCGATCGAGCTGAGATGTTTTGAGGACCAACTAGATCCGGAAACGGAACCCTGACCGAAATTTCAGATTTTTAGAAAATTTTCTACTAGCAAAGTTGGCGTGGACGGCGTACGGACATTTGCGAATTTGATCTAGACACCTATGAACTCGTAGAAAATATTTTTGGGCCGAAAAGTGGAAAAAAGATAAATCTAAACCCACGTGATCAAGTACGATATCATTAGCTGCTCCAGAGACCTTTCTGAATCATTAGAATATTCACATTCAAGAACAGTTATGTTGCTATTGGTGTGTAAACTGTTGCTTCTGGAGAAATGCCCAATGGACGAGTTTAGGTTTACTGCTCGATACTCTCGACCAACCACTTCCATAAATATGAGTGGAGAGCGGCAGAGGTGTGCCTTGTTCTATGCAATCGAATACATTTTGAGATAAATTCTCAGCATTATTGATCAAATGGAAACTTGACAAACGAAAATGACCAAGCGGATTGTGAAACTTCTATCTGTTGTGATAAAAGATGAAAGATTGTCCGAACTTCCAAAGCAATTTGAAAAGAAGTTGAAAAAGACCTTTTTCCTAAACCTAGGCTACCTTCGGGCCACTGTTGGTTGAATGCTGGGAAGTTCGTCACAGTTTCCACCTCAGGAAAGTTTAAATACAACAAATAAATGTGATTCATGACGATTCCAAACGTCCTTGTCTGGGAGAGATCACGCTATCGTACCCCTTTCGAGCTGCCTTTTCATGCTCAGGGGGAACTAGAGAAACTCTTCGAGGTCACGATGGTCTGTAATGATGTCTGAAAAGCTCCTATTGCATTCGCACTAAAAAATTGCTTGTCGATCGTGTGGATATTTTGGTATGTAGACAGCCATCTGGGTTCTCCCCGCTGTTAGTAGTCCTACTTACATTCATTAGTGTTAACCCTCCCACTGGTATTTCTAGTACCAGTCATCCGGAGACAAATGTGACACATTATTTCCCAGGGAAATACCTTTGAAGTCTCTGGAGTTGGAACCAATTTTGAAGTAACAATACGAATATGATGAGGAAGATGTACGTGAGAGCTTGGAGGAAGGATAAGAGTGACTGCAGAATGAGGGCCGGTTTAAGATGGGTCGGATGAATGAGATCAACATCAGCACGAGAGTTCGTGAAGCGAATGGCTGATAGAGAATTTAATTACTGGGCAGGACAAGGACGTGAATGAGCTGGATATTTGAAAAAAAGGTTGTTGCCCAGTGATGATCGTAAAGGTGATCGAAGAACCAGGCAAGAACCATAGAAAACGATACTCCACACACCTAGGTACCAGAAATCTCAAAAACACCTATTCAAAATTAGTATCTACCTACCCAATTCGACCCATAACCTCTTTTGGTGGGTTCCAATCATTCCAGGGCCCGTCTCGTTGGATTCAGCGTCCAAAATTTAGTCGAAAATAATACCCCACACGCCTAGATTGCGTAAAATATCGAGAATCCATTTTTCGAAAAACACATTTTGACCCCCACCTCCCCCTCCCAAATTTGGTCCAATCAGGCTGAAAAGTTTTGAGGACTAACTAGAGCCGGAAACAAGCTCCTGACCAAAATTTCAGATTTTAAGAAAACTTTTTACTACCAAAATCGGCGCGGACGGGGACGGCGTACGGCGGACGGACATTTGCGAATTTTGATCGCCTATAGACTATAGATAGATATATTTTAGACACCTTGAATCGCCCAGAAAAAAATCTTGGACCGAATCGGAAAGATTGACATTTTGCATGAAAATATAGGTTGATTATTCAACGAATAACCATCCAAAACTACCTTTTACCCAAAAAGGTCCTCAAAAATCATCCATTTTCAAGGGCATTTCCCCCCACATCCTGCTTCCATTTTGGCTGATTGGTTGGAGTTATTGTTTCGAAGACCTACTAAAGCCTAGAAGCCAGTGATATAATTGTCTGTCAAAACAGTGTGGACGGCGGACGGAAATAAATGCCACATTTTTGGGCAAATCATAGTACGAAGCTTGAAAACATAGGTTGATTATTACGAATAATGAAATGAATGAAAATTATTCCACAGCGGTTTGTTATACCTTGGAGCAAGAGTGTGGGTAAAACAGTAAATATGGAGTGTCCCAGACGCATTCCAATCGATTCAGCGGCCAACATTTAATTGAAAATAATACCCAACACGCCTAGGGACTCGATAATCTTGAAAACCCACATTCAAAATAGGTGAGTAGGTACCCATTTTGACCCTTAACCACCCCCAGTTTTTTGGGACCTAGGCGTGTGGGATATCATTTTCCACTGAATCGAGTGTAATGAATCCTGGACACTCACCGTTTTCCCTTTATTCAGGCTTTGATAATAAACCATTGTGGAGGAATTCGCAGCGTTATTCTCTCAAAGCAATGAAAGTTGCCCTCGGAAAATGCATGTGGCTTGTCGCATCCAACCAATATAAATTGTATACCTCGGCACCCCCACAGAGAAGATTTATGTTCCCGGTCGAATGGAAATTCTAACTCTCCCACATATAAGCTTATCTCGTGATTTTGCCGTTATTTCTTTGATGATAAATCTGAGATTTTTTTTTCCGGAAGGGATTTAGCATTAGGGAGCGAAGTAATCATATAGAGTGGTAAGACCCGGAATGATTGGAGAGCAACCTGGGAGTAACATTCAATTGAACGCATTTTCACTTAATAAAATCCATCCCCCTCTCCCAAAGAATATATTCAGAGCTGCAAACTTACGCTGCATGTTTCCATTGTGTGGCTTTTATTAAATAAGACTATTCATTTCCGTAGGATCAACTCGTTTCCTACATGGAGACCGTAAACAAAAGCTACACTGCCACCTTTTCGCAATGTACTCGTATGAGAGCTGAAGAGAGGAAGAAGAGGGAAGAACTTCATGCATACCTTTGTAAAAGTTTTCACGAAAGACGTCTTTGGAAATAAAATCAACTTGGATTCGGCACGAGGATGTCAATGTTTGAAGGATGGAAGGGATGTAAAGGCTGATAGTTCCATTTTGGTGTACCTTAGTAGTTGAAACATCGGAAAAGATAAACAATTTTACGCTGATTAATTTCCATCGGTGGCTGAATAGATTCGCTTAGGTGAATACAGAGGTCGAAGTAGACTCGTCGACAGGTCAGATAATGGACCTACCTGCGCCAACAATGCACTTCCCCTGAGGAAATTTCACCCCTCGTTGCCGATGACGGAAATGGATCGTTCCCACCGCTATTTCATTACTGCCTGGCCTTCTATACTTGCATCAAGCAAATGGGTACAGGGTCGTCCCAGACACCACCGTGGCTCAAAGGGGTAGAAAAGGAGTTTAATAATGATGGGAGGAATGAAAAAATGTATATCATTTCCCGAATTGAATAGTCCTAAGTAACCCTATGAGGAAAATAATACTACGGCAATGTCGTATTTCAAATCCAAATACACCTACTGGAGGTCTCACTTGAAAACCTCCAAGGGATTGCTATATTCTATGCAGGAATGAGTTTATGATGCAGATTTTGGTTGGTTATTCCTTGAATAATCAACCTATGTTTTCATGCAAAAATTCAATCTCTCCGATTCGGCCCAAAATATTTTTCTGTACGTTTCAAGGTGTCTAGAACAAAATTAGCAAATGTCCGGCCGCCGTACGCCGTCCACGCCGATTTTGGTAGTGGAAAAATTTCTAAAAAGCTGAGTCAGGGGGCCGTTCTCGGCTCTAGTTGGTTCTAGAAACTTTTCAGCCCGATCGGACCAAATTTGGGCGGGGTAAGGGCTCCCACTGGAAGATGTTATGTGTCGAAATGGGTACCTATCTACCCATTTTGAATATGTGCTTGTGAGATTTCTGGTATCTAAGCGTGCGGGGTGTAATTTTCCATTAAATTTTGGACCCTGAAACGATTGGAATGGGTCCGGAACCCGTCACACACACTGTTATCCCAATTTTCCCCATTTTAAAGAAATGAGTCTCCATCTGCCTGGCGCGTAGACACCCTCTTATTCTGAAAAGATGAGAGAACGAGGCGGAATTGTTTTGGACAGGCCTTGAAAAGGTCTGGCACAACGATTTAAAATACAAGCGACGACAACATTGCCATTCTGCAACCCTACGAGAAGGGTGAAACATGAAGGGAAATGGTCAAGCTTGACAACCATTGGAGCGGGATTTCCACAAAGCAAGGACTTCTTATTTGCGAGAGATCTGCCCTCGGTTGATGATGGGCTCATAGCCATTTCTGCAGATAATGCAGTTTGCTGGCATCAGCTGACAGAGCAGAAGAATCAGCAAACGTTCTTTGGGCCTTCTTGGGCGATGGGCGGTGGACTAAACTCTGGAGAATCGGAATTGAAGAAGGAATCCAAGTCAAAGTTGGTACATGTAACCTTTGCAAGGATCATTTGTGGGCCATCGCACAAGCTGATAAAGAGACGATTTGGAGGGGAAAAAAGTAAACTAACAAACCAATTGGAACATTACTCCCAACTGAGTGATAATTATATTCAGGTATCACTGAGAAGGTGGAGATTTACCTCCTAAAAATGATAATGATTCAAAAACCTCCCCTACCGCTGAATTGAAATTACGTTTGGTGGGCATTGGCTACAGAGTCGGCAGCCATTCTCTAACAACTCGAAATTGTTGTTACCACTACCACGTGCAGCATATATAATACATATCATGTAAATTGGATAAAATAATGAAAGTCCCGAAATAAACGACTCTTTTCTCTCCTCCCTCAATAGCACAATGGGGCTAGGGGTGAAAAATAACATAAGACCGAAATAGTCCTTCTTAAATTGATGTTCCGATAGGATAATTACAATAACGAGCAATCCACTGAGAGTTTATTTGGCTTCGGTCCAAAGAGTTTTAAAGAATACGGTCGTGTGATTTTCTTTCCTCATTCGGATCTCTTTTAACAGCCGCCTTGGCTAATAATAATTCATTTACAAGAAGCAACGCAATTTGTTGAGACTCTAACGATGTAGTTTCATCTCCGTCACCGTCAGCCTTTCCACTCATTTCGATTTACAACGAAGGCTCTTAACCGTTGAATAATATTTACCATTTAACTCCCTCGACGGCTATTTTTCGAAGAAGATTAGTAGATCCAGTATTTCGTGCTCTTCCGCCTATGAATTTTATTTATCCTATAGAAGTAAGAGTACCTCTGAACGGTGGTCTATACTTGAACCAACTGACAGCTACTATTCGGGAAACGTTACTTTTCAACTGTGAAGAACTTCTTAAGGTTCAAGCCAGAAACTGCTGGACTCACAAAAACCAGAACCCACCCCCTCAGCCCTTGGTCTCTCCTTTCCCACCGAAAAACTTATCCGGATCCACGTCTTCCTACTTTTGATGGGTTGGCAACGCCTCGAATGAATCGGATAAAGTTTTCGTGGCAAGCACATAAAATAATATGACCGACCCTGTTTTCCAGCTCGAGCGAATATAAAGAGAAAGAAACTTGGCGATGGTAAATTTCGCGTAAAAAAAAACACTTCTATAGCCCGTCACTATGGCTCCCGAGTTGCCCCATTTGTCTTTCCTCTTTGCTGAAGAAGTTTCAGAAGATTTATGTCCTCTTATATCATGGATGAGCTTCGAACCATCCTAAATCGATGTGATATCGAATGCTGTTTCGGAGTCTGTTTGTTTGCCAAACATTTCATTTCTTCTGAGACATGAAACGGATGAATGACGAAAAAAGTGAAAGATCTGTAACCATTGGAGTTTTATGGTGGATAAATATAAACGTGAACCTCAAAATTGTTGATACGTGTTTACGATCCCTGGAAAATAACCGAACTACTGCGTATTCCTTAGGTATTCGCCCTTCAACCTCTTCCTCCTCGACCAATTTCTACCGATGATTGACAAGATGAACCTAAATCCTAAACAAGTTCGGTGAACTGAGGTTCACGAAAAAATTTTGGTTTTATGTACAAATAATTTGAAAAGTTATTGGGTTGTCCATTATTGTCCATATTTTCTAGATAACACCAGAATGTTCATCTCAATAGGAATCTCCAATATAGATTAATATATATTGGTTCTTGGTATTTGGTATTTTTGATGGATATTGGTATTTCAACTGCAAGTTGTTTCATGTCAATCCCAAGTCGCCAAAGCTCCATGAGCATAAAACAATTTTGTTTTCAATTTCTATTGAAAAATTGACTGAATATGTTACCACAGTTGGTATAGTACGGTAATGGGACATGATAAGTCAAGACACCAGCAAGTCACGCGTGTTTGTAACGATGTGTGGATCAATTGTAATCTACAATATTTAACCAACGCGCTATTATTTACGTCCGGCAGTGTGATAGAGATCTAAACCTAGTTTTTTATGTAGGTACCATAGTGGTTGGCGCCAACTCGGAAACTATTTCTGACATATTATAATTTCAATTTAGTTGCTGAATTATGGTTACAGGTTCAACAACCTTCGCCTCACTTTTCCTCTCCTCAATTCATCATGATTTTTATATGGCACGACACCTACATACATGAAACCAGATATTTATACCGTTATTATGTCTCATTTATGTTATTTAATTTATTTTGCAGAATGACCATAATTTATGTGCTTTACGGGAAATACGTCCGAAGCATTACTGTGACCTTTTTGGCTCGAAAGGCGAAGGTTTGGCGGCCATTTTGTATTTGGAGTCCACACACTTGGAAATTTAACACATTTACCTAGTAAATGCTGAGGACGTCTTGAACCGCCCGCTAGAGCGCAGCCCAGAGACAGTGGAACCTTTCACTGAAGGATTTACATAAGGAACCCTAACTTTAGTTCTTGACCTAAGTAAGAGCATGTCTCTTTTCCTAATCACTCATAACCGTTTTGCCGTTCGTCTAAGAAGTTCGTCTAAAGAAGCGTCTCTACGCTATGCGGGTTTGCAGATGACACCCCAGCTGTCCACCGTCTCTGGGCTGCGCTCTAGCGGATGGCTGTAGACGTTCTCAGCACTGAACGTGATAAAAGGTAAAAATGTGGAAACTCAACCTTTTTTCAGTCAATCCAAATACTGAGGTACATTATGTTAATGCAAATAGTGAACAATAACAAGCGTTTTTGAGTGTAAGATGTGGAAACAGCACAAATAGCAGTAATGTAAATTATGTACCGAAATATTGGTTCACAGGGATGTGTGGAATTTCTGTGTTCAAACGTTTTAACCCTCCCCCCTACACCTTTTTTTTGGTAGGTACCAAAATATATTTCCTTTAGTTCAAATGTAAGATAGTTCAAATAGTACCGTACCAGTACGAATAGGTAGGTACATCGGAAGATAACGATTCAAACTGGTATACTAATATATAACTGTGGATTCCACAAGTGCACTCTAGGTGGTGCCCTAATGTAAGCATTCCCTTTACTTCGGAGCAATCAACAGAAAGGAGACACAGGACAAAGTCTACTGATGCTGTACATACTGAGTCAGTATTTCTCAACCCACTTGTCTAACCAATAAGGGAAATCATCCTCTTTCTCATCCTCAGTGTCTTGCAAATGGCTGTTACAGTCGTCAACGAATTCATAGGGAATGACTTTTGGAAAGAGTTGCTGCCCAGTTTTCGGCCAGGCCTTGTATTTCATTCTGATGTTCAGCTCAGGGTCACGAGTGGCTCGGAAGACAGTGTCTTTTTCAAAATGATGCCCTAAAGCTGATCCTGTGGCTCTGACCCTCTGCCCCGACGCCTCATCCGTCTTGGATAGTTGGGGCTGCATCATCTGGTACTCGTCTTCTCGCTCCCCTTCCATTTCTTCATCATCAACTTCTTCGGAATATTCATCCTGTACTACTTTCTCACCCTCAGGCTCGGGATTAGGGAACCCATCATAGCGTCGTCTTGAAAATGGTAAACTGACTCCTTCTGGTTTTGGAATTTCAATGTCTGCATCTAGGGTCCTTCCGACGTTCTTCAATATAACATCAATCTTCTCACGTCTCACCTGTTTGAATAAGTCATCAATTTTTCCACACCTATTGATATCTTTTATGACGTTCAACGCTTCCAGCTCAAGGAAATCGGCCTTCAACTTTTCAACGGACTTCCTCATAAATTCCGGCGTGGAAAGATCAACTGCAACTCCTGAACCTTCTATTCTATCTTCTTTGTTTCGTTTAGAATCTTTGGTTTTAAAAATCAGTTCCCTTTGTTTGGCCAAAATGAGTTTGTTGATCACAGGATCAAAGCCAGTCACAAAGTTGGTTTTCTTCATAATAGCGTGGATGTCTCGCGTCAAGACGAATCTATTCCTAGGTTTCATTTGTGCTGTCGCCCAAAAGAAGATTTGCATAAGTTCTTGAGTCACTTGTTCTTCTTCTTCTGTCAATCCTTCTTCGGATTTTTCAGGCTTCAGTTCGATAGGTAGTTCAGCATCCAGCTCCATGAACCCAGACCAGAAATCCTTCGGCTTTATGACAGGATAATTATACGCTCGACGTCTAGCCAATTCGCTATTCCTATAGCACATTCTCTCCATTTCTCGAACAGTTGTAAATGGAATTCCGCATTCTCTCAGGTCGATACGTTTCAAGGTGTGGTTATGCTCCATCCCCCTCAGCAATGCTTCGGCGGCAAAATCATTGAATTGGTTGACGCTCAAGTCCAATACTTCAAGGCACCTATTGAAATATAAAAGAACGCCAAAGTTGTATCCGCTGACATAAGTCAAGTTAGTACCGCTCATTATTACTCTTTTGAGAAAACGCTCCTTGTTGGCTAGAAGAGACGTCATGGCTACACCGCCCGAATCACCGATGGGATTCATGGACACGTTCAAGATTCTTAGGGAGCAATCTTTGAGAATTATTACATGTAATAACCTAATAAGCCCTTCTGGGCCGATATCGTTGTTTTTAACGCTCAGCACGCTCATGTTGATTTTCGTCAGCAAAAGCCCGGACACAGCCACCATGTGGTCATCCGTAAGAAACATGTTTGAAAAATCGGCTTCCCGAAATGATGATAAGTCATTTAGTCCGAAGCAAATGGTTTCAAGCTGTCTAGGTGTCACTTTGGAACGGGTCAACTTGAAACAGTACAGTGATACACACGCTGCCAAGGCTTGCGACAAGTTTTGAGCGTCTTCGTCAGACACGATTGAGAATCGCGCGTCTTTCTGAAGTTGATAATTGTCGAAACCGAAACAAAGAGAAAGGTGTGTAAGGTTCTGGAGCTGCTGGAAAATCGGCTTCAAGTCCAAACGGGCCGTAGATAATACAGGTGGGAAAAAATTGATGTGTCGTGTCAAATATTCCGTTAAAGTCATGTTTGAAACCAGACTCTTCACAGATCCATCCATCGATTCGGTAGTGCTGTTGACGTCTACTGCAGTCGGCCAATGAGTGGCACTCAGTTGACAAATTTCTAGAGAGTATATCCATCTCGTAACTCTTTTCAGAAGGCGCAGGAGTTCTCGTAAATTAAAGTGTACAGGATCCGTGCCCGCGATAACCTCAGCGATATATTTTTGGAGGAAGTAAATTTTCCAGCTCCCACCGTGAGCCCATGGCTTATGATAACCGAGCCATCGTTGATTTGTCCAACGTTTCCAAAAATGATCATCATCTTGGAAAAATGTTATTTTTCACATAATTGAATTTACGATGGTACATTATAGAAAAAAGTATATGCAAATAAATGATAAAACTTACGAATTACTCTTGCGGCCATGCCAACGTCAGTTTTATCCAAGTCAATCCAGTCACACAGCAATTTGACATATTTTTCCGGAATATACTTCACGTACTTCCACATAGTGGGGAAATTACAAGCAATTGACTTGATGCAAAGTTTTGCAAGGGGTAACGGTGTCGAAAAATTGTAGTCACTTTTCTCCCCATAGAGTTCAGCTCCGGAGGCAGAAGCTTCGATCTGGTGGATGGAAATGGGATAAACATTTATTACAATCCCCAGAATATAGACTTCAAATGGGGGAAATTGTGAGTATGGTGTATCCCCGACTCATTCCAATTGATTTAGCGTCCAAAATTTAGTAGAAAATGATATCCCATACGCCTATATACCCAAAAATCCCGAAAGCTCTTTTTCTAAATTGAACTTAGGTACCCATTTTGACCCATACCTACTCTTAATGGGCACCAATCGGTCTGGGACTCCTCTTAATAGATTCAGCGTCCGAAATTTAGTGAAAAATAATACCCTACTGCCTAGATTCCCAAAAATCTCGAAAATTCATTTTTCAAAAATATATTTTGACCTCGCCTTCCCCAATTTGGTGTGGGGTTATGAGTAGGTCGAAATGGCCCTAGTAAATAATATAATTTGATTTAAACCTTTAAATCAAGGAGTTGCATTTCTAAGTTTTAATCATGAGTAAGTTGTGATCAAATAATGTGTGGTTGTATATCATGTTTGTTCTCTTAATAAATAACTTTCTTAATAATTTCTCTACTTCTTGATTGTCGTCCTCAGATTCTTCGTATTCATATGGCCTCGAATCCTCTTCATATTCACCTTCGTATGTTCCATCAATCCCCCTCTCTGACCAACTCTCACGAGATTTATCACTTTGCTGAATTTCCTCGAACTCCACTGCTTGCACCGAGTTGATACGTTTTGCTCGATCATTCTTCAACTTGTGTTTGATGATTGGCAACACCGGCGTTGGTGGTACGTGTACAAATTCTTTAAACGGCTTTTTAAAATAGAAAATTTCGGCTTTTTCGTAGAAACGATGGTCGGCTTTTTTAAATTTCTCTGAAACAGGTTCAAATAAGGGGATCTGACCACGGAACTCGTTCATGATTTGCGGTCAGTTTGATTCCGAACACTTTGTGGTATCTCTCGTGATTAACGGATTTTATGATGGACGCATAACTCTGCTATGGATATACATAGATACATCAAAAGACTTCTTCGATTTTCTGACAATAGCGGTAGCTGAAGTTGTTTACGAACAAAATTGTAAATAATTTTGTTCTTTTCCTAAATAAATACCGAGGTAATCTCATGGGGACCGATGATGTTTCAAGGCACTCAGATAGCTACGGGAAAATAAAAGACCACGATCAATTGTGAAAGTGTATACAAACACACAGATCGAAATACTCGTGAAGTCACGCAGGCATTCATTTTTCAAAGAGGCAACAAGTAGCGTCAATATTTCAATAGCTTGACCTCAACAACGAAGGGAACTTCAAGTCCATCGACGAACCTGAACATGTGAATCGAAGTCTGAGAAAATAAATTGTACGCGTGTGCATGGATTTTAGTATGTTAGATTTTCTCTTGGGCTGCTTCGAAGACCGATAGGTGATATTCTTTGTCACCGTCTAATACATAGGAACATAAAAGCGTAATCGACTAACACACAGCCCGAGAGTGAACCATAGAAATGGTAGCAGAGGCCGGAAACAGGGGGAAGACATCCGTTCTTATTGTGAAAGAAACAATGCCACAACGAGAGGTGGAAACATTTTCCACGACAGCGTGCAATTCACTTCGCTCCTTTTCATGTGTATGGGCCACAAGAATTATCCAAACTGTGGCCATGATTCCTGGAATCGATATCAGACGGTGGGATCGATTACTAGTTGGATGAAAAGGCCCGGAGATTCGCCAACTTTTGATGGCATGAATGGACTACAACGGCTACGTGTATCTAGAAACGTATACCGGCTTAGACGGCAAATCCAATAATTGATCAAGGGGCGTGCTATACCGTAAAGCAGGATTTGTCCTCGACATAATCACAACGTCCGAAAATTCCGCTATTTGAGCTACTCATAAGAATCAATCCTGTTTCCTCATTAGTTACACATTCATTGAATATCGCACATTACACTAAGTAGCCTTGATTGATTGATTGAAATTCTTTATTTATCCACTAAGGAGAGGTTAGGATCAGCTGGCGCTAACCACCTCCCGCTAGTCAAATAGTCGATACACCTTACATGCGACCTAAAATACGTACTTTAGTAAATAAAATAAAATAAAATACAAAGAGATAATAATAATTGTAGTTGAATAAATGAAAGCATGTCTTGGGCTCATAAAAGAGCAATTTAATGAAGTTGTTTCTCGATTACACGGAATTCTTTGCACATGTGCTATCACGGTCTTTGGGCCTTCACAAATCTCACGATATTCTCTCTTCCTATCAGCCGGTCGAGCTCCCCACTATTTCCGATCTTCCAGATACTGGCACTACATTTTTCATCCCTATATCATAAGAGCAGTTACACCCGGAGGACCATTTGGATAGACCGAATTCTTTACCCTCACCAGCGTCCTGTATAGCTTAAGCGTTGTCCTTCTGAATTTAAAGGGAGCCTTTAAGAGATTGGAGCGCATCAATATCAACTTTTTTCTACAGTTATGATGCCCCACCTTAAAAATCCGTAGTCTCCGAAGTCCGTAGATGCTCGAAACCTCTTGTCAGAACCCAACGGCACAATTAGTAGCTAAATGAATGATGTAGTACGAATGTCAGTGAATCGGACGCATTTCGATCACTTCTCGATTCGAAGAGGTGGACGGTGATAGTTTTAGGAGATGTTATTGCAAGGCTTTTGACTAAAATGATCAATATCACTCACCATGTTTTTCAATAGAATTGGAGGGTGAACGCGAAGGAACTCTGGAATATTTCGGAGGGTGATACATGAACCGCGTAGGAGAAGTGGAACCGCGGAACAAGGTTGCCAACAAAACGAAAAGAAAAGGACTGCAACCTTGTGTTACTTCTAAGCAATAAGAAAGGGTAGTGGGTAGATAGTGACAAAGAATATGGAATTTGCCTTCCATTCCTCGTCATCTTAGAATCGACGTAATTATCATTCGAACTGCCAACTTGATGCGACTTGTCCCCTCGAAATTGACCGAAAACAATTAAGCCATCGAAATCTCCCTTTAATTTGGGTAGGATCGATTTCACCCACCTGATTCCTGTTTAAATTAGCCGGCGATTAGATTGTAAGAAGCCAGTGTTTCTACCGGCAATGACGTAAAGTCTGTGTATGCTTCCAATGATTTCATTCTCTTCTTTCGTGTAAACATTTGAGGCAAACATCCTTCTGTTTACAGATGAAAACCTCCACTTCGCATCAAGTGAAATATAACGAGTCTAGAAACGGCCATCAATATAGATTTGTTTGTAGTCGAGGCATGCGTTGTTGAAGGGGAATTTCTTATATATCATGAGACGAGCTGAACTTCAATAAACATCCATGTACAAGGAAACGCACAACTCAGGAATGTTATTGGCACTGAAATGGTGGATCCGTTCTGAATAATAGTTATAGTAAGACACGCGCAAAAGCAGAATGTTTGTGAAATAGAGAGTGATAGATTTATACAGGTGGAATACAGTACTCATTACGGCTTCTTCACTTTAAAAATTACACCTACGAGCCAATATTTGAATAGACGATAATTTTATAAATTAGTTTCTCTTTTCCACTTTTCAGCATTATTCGGCTATAATCACGACCGCTGAGTCGGTTACATTAAGTAAAGGAAAGGCGATACGAAAAAGAACTCCGCCTACAAGTCATCTTTATCTGTAACGGTTTATCGAGCCGTTCCGAGTCCAAGTTACCTACCTTCCCTCTCAACCCTTTTTATAATCCTACCCTTCCTCCTACAACCTTTATAAACCTTCGTGACGATTCTGCAATGAAAAGTTCTACTCGCGATTATACAGTCACGTGCAAGGTTGGTTATCTCGGTGAGGTTATTTTCGGTTTAGAGATAGCCTGACTATCTACACTGTTCCAGTCAGAGTCGAAGGGAAAAGGTTAGGATAACAGAAAGAAAGCGTCCTCTCTAAAAACTTTCAGAATGATTCCAATTCACAGGTTCACATTATTTCGAGAAACGCTGCAAATTCTTCCACAATGGTTTATTATTCCTTGAAGCAAGAATATGGGGGGGAAACGCTGCAAATTCTTTCACAGGGGTTGGTTATCCCTCGGACCAGCAGCATCGAGACTCATTCCAATCGATTCAGCGTCCAAAATTTATTGGAAAATGATACCCATCACACCTAGTTAACAGAAATCTTGAAAATATACATTCAAAGTACACATTTTGACCCCCACCCCACCAAATTTGGCCTGATGATGGACTGATAAGTTTCGAGGACCAACAAAACCCAAAAACTTTTGGGTTCCCTGGCCAAAACTTTAGATTTTTAGAAAATTGTCTACTACCAAAATCGGCAAAGACAAACCATTTGGGCGGAGAGATTGACTTTCTGCAAGAAAACATAGGTTGATTATTCAAGGAATAACCAACCAAAACAGTGAGTGTGTAGTGTACAGGACTTATTTCAATAGGAAGGTACCCATTTTAACCCATGACGGTTTCTGGTGAGAGCCATTCAGTCCGGGACCCATCTTATTTGATTCAGCGTCCAAAATGATACTTCACATGATTAGATCGCTGAAAATCTCGAAAATTCTAGATTATTTTCTACCACGGAATAATAAACCAAAATATTCGGTAGTTGGTCAGTGAAATGAAGAAAATTTTATTGTCGGTGAATAAGGGTTGTTCTAGGGTATGTTTCCGGGATAGTAGGCTTCGTGTTCCAAATTATCTTCCTTTCCCCACAAAACCTCCAGCGCTTGACCACCCCTAGAAGCGGCACCCTCTCGTTTTCCTTGGCTTTCCTTTTTCTGCTAACAATTACAAGAACTCATTTAGCCCTTTATGAGTTCGTAGCTCCAAAGTCTCCTATGTAGTCTCAATCATTTTCTTCACAACAAAAGAAGAAAACGGTGTACCCAATAAAACCTGCACTGTCGCAATTAGCCTCCCTTCCTCACTCTCAACATCCATTTGGTGCTCCTGAAATTTATCTAATTTGGACTCAAAGGTTATCGTCAACTCGGTACCCTATTTTTGTCATCTTCAGCGCGGATTTTGTCGTCACTACTAACTCCACCATGCACAAAGCTCTACTCTGTCGAGCATTCACTCACCTTAATAAAACTCCGTTGTTTATGTCGACGCTAGATCGTTTTATACTGAAACCAAAGATCTTCTGCAAATAAAATTTCCCGTTCCGCGGAGAGAGAGTTCATAACGTCAAGCTATCTTGGAGTTGACCAGTTAAGCCGACCTCTTGCAGAAAAGTTATATTTGAGGAAGGTGTAACTGAATATCCGATGGTTCATGATATGTATCTGGCTGGAGGCCATGGGTGCTCGCAGCTGTTATTTCTTATTTCTTTTATGGGAAATCGAAGATGATTCGAGGCAAAAGTTAAATTCTGAAGGAAATGCGGAATATGTAGGAAGAAATTAATTTTTTAAATGATCCTAGACATGTACGAGGGAAGACCTTGTTCTTATTTTGCTCAGGAATTGACTGACAATTATTGATAACCTTAAGATGAATTACTACGCGTTTGTACCTACTAATATACCGGTTTGGACAGATGCCAACTTCTCGTATAACACTTTTGGTGGTTTGGATACGGCGATGAATACTCCATTTATACGTAATTACCAAAGCAAAGTGGCGTACTTCTGTTGCAATTCTACAACAAAATTAAACATTCTGCCTCCTAGGATGACTTACGCGTTGTAGGATTGTAACATAAGTATGTGCACCTGTATTTAGAGACCTTTCGGAAGGTGGAATTGAACAATAACAATGTCATGAGGATTGAATATAGCAACATGGAAATAAATATATGAAGTGACGGGCATGGACAGGTCTTTTACTATATTGAAGTCTACATAAGGAGACAAGCGAAGAATATCGAATAATTTAAATTAGTTCAAAACAAGGAGCTGTCTTTCTGTCTTGACGGGTGTGTCAATAGAGCTAAAAATCTGCAAATTCTTACACACGGGTTGGTTATTCCTCGAATAGGGGAAACAGTGCCCCCCCCCCCCCCAATTTGGTCCGATCGGGCTGAAAAATTTCGAGGACCAACTACAGCCGCAAACGGTCCTTGATCAAAAATTCAGATTTTTAGAAAAATTGTATTTATTTTTTGAAAATGGATTTTCGATATTTTGGGCGATCTAGGCGAGCAGGGTATCATTTTCCACTAAATTTTGGACGCTGAATCCAATGAAACGGGTCCCAGAACGATTGGTACCCACTGGAAGAAGTAATGGGTCAAATTGGGTATTTATTACCCACTTTGAATATGTGTTTTCGGGATTCCTGCTACCTAGGCGTGTGGGGTATAGTTTTCCACTAAATTTTGGACGCTGAATCCAATTAAATGGGTTCCAGAACGATTGGCACCCACTGGAAGACGTTATGGGTCAAATTGGGTATATATTACCCATTTTGAATATGTGTTTTCGGGATTTCTGCTACGTAGGCGTGTGGGGTATCATTTTCCACTAAATTTTGGACGCTGAATTCAATGATGTGTGTCCCAGAACGATTGGCACCCACCGGAAGAAGTTATGGGTCAAAATGGGTATGTATCCACCCATTTTGTATGTGTCAGGATTTCTGGTGCCTAGGCGTGTGGGGTATCATATTCCACTAAATTTTGGACCCTGAATCGATTGGAATGGGTCTGGGACCCGCTACACCCACTGTTTCCCCCATTCGAGGAATAACCAACCCGTGTGTAAGAATTTGCAGATTTTTTTTAACAACCATCCGACCGGGCCAACAGCTGAAGAAGGGCCTCAGGTATGTGGCAGTACATCTGACCTGACCCCCACCCGGCATCAAGGTCAAGCTCTCATAACGGTTCTCCCTCACTCAACCATGCAGCTCGCACCAGTGGAGGGTCACTTATGAATCGTTTCCCCTGTGGAGTCCTTATTCCATGCAGGTTATTCCAAGACGCCTTCAGCCTTCACTGATTGATGCTATCTTCATTGGACTCTCCTAAGAACCTAAATTCTTGAGGTAATGTTTTGCACATTCAGAAGTTAAATTTGTATATTCATTTCTCATCATAAATGGTGATCATTTAAGAACATTAGAGGGTTGTATTCTGTTTATATTTAGACTGGAGTTCTGAAGCCTAGACCAAGTCAAAATCGACCTTTCTAATTTTATGGAGGAAAGGAGAAGCAGGAAAATGTCCACAACCGCAAAACCATACACTTGTTATCATTGTGACTACAGAGCAACAAGGAAACGGACCATAGAAATCCACATGTTGACTCACACAGGCGACAAACCATATCATTGTGATCAGTGTGACTACAGAGCTGCACGTGCAGAGACCCTGAAAAGACACATGAGTACTCACACAGGCTACAAACCATATGCTTGTGATCAGTGTGACTACAGAGCTGCACGTGCAGAGACCCTGAAAAGACACATGCGTACTCACACAGGTGCCAAACCATATGCTTGTGATCAGTGTGACTACAGAGCTGCACAGGCAGGGAGCCTGAAAAGCCACATGAGTACTCACACAGGCTACAAACCATATCATTGTGATCAGTGTGACTACAGAGCTACACAGGCAGGGGCCCTAATAAAACACCTGAGAAGAGCACACCATAGCCCATGAAGTGTGCATGTGATCAGGGTATCTACTGCTTCCAGGAATGGCCTCCTGAGTAACAAGGACTTTTTTGAAGACTTTAATTTATGGACGTTACAAGTAAATTCATCCTGACTTATATTGTTTTAATATTTTCATTGTATAATGAAATGATTTTGAACATAATTTAAATGTAAAATAAATCCTTCTCAGGTGAATCCGATTTCTGTCCTCCTCTCCCTGTTTTGTAGAAATACACAACTTGCTGGCTGTGGTGGATTGCAGTATGCTCGGGTGGAAACCATCCCCCTCAGCCCGCACAACTCACAACTCAAATTGATATAATATGAATGATTAAATTCAAATTCAGAATTTTTCAGCGATGATGATAACGTTCATGCTAATCGATTTTGCGTCCAAAACATAATGTAAGATGACATTTCTAGATCTCCATTTGAAATCCCATTTGCGAAATAACCATCGTCTTCACCCGCATTCGCCGCTTGTGGAGATTGGGTTAATGATTTAGACATTACTTCATTAGAATCTGTGAGCAAATTTTCAGATTCAACGTAGAAATGCTGTAATTTCTTTCACACGGGCTGATTATTCCTCGGACCAAGCGCATTCAAGGTCCACAATTTAGAGGAAAATGATACCCCAAACGCCTAGGTCCCTGAGATCACGAAAAAAAACCCTGCAAATTATTACCCACGGGTTGGTTATTCCTCGAATGGGGGAAACAGTGGATGTGGCGGGTCCCGGACCCATTCCAATCGATTCAGGGTCCAAAATTTAGTGGAAAATGATATCCCACACGCCATTCACTCTAGTCTAGATCAAACCATGGCGCAAGTGGCTAGCGCATTCGGTATAATTCGAAAGGTAGTTGGTTCGAGCCCAGGTGGGAGCAAATATTTTTGTTTTCTGATTTAGTTTTTTTTTACCCATAAATTGAACAATAAATTATTCAAGGAATAACCAACCAAAAGAGGAAAGCGAAAAAAATGCAAATTCATTTACAGGGGTTGATTATTCCTCGAACCAGGTGCATGGAGACTTATTCCAATCGATTCAGTTCCAGTACCCGTCTCATAGGATTCAGCGTATTAAATTTGGTCAAATATGATACTCTAAATGCCCAAACCACCGAAAATCTCGAAAATCCATTTATCGAAAACAAGAAAAGTGTTGAGGACCAATTAGACCCAGAACCGGTTCCCTGACCCAAATTTCATATTTTTAGAAAATTTTCTACTTCCAAAATCGGCGTGGACGGCGGACGGGCATTTGCTTATTTTGATCTAGACACTTCGAAACACCCAGAAAAAATCTTGGGCCGAATCGGAGAGATTGACTACTTCCATGAAAACATACCATAGGTTGATTATTCAAGGAATAAGCAACCAAAAACACTACTTCCTTTCTGTGGTAACATGTCCCCCTGATTGCCGCTGCCGTCACAAAGATTAACAGGGGCGTCAGGCCATTATGAGACCAGCTGAACGTGGCCGCCATCGGCAGTTGTGACAAGTTTGCGACTCCTTCGGAACGGCCTGCTTCAACGTCGGTCTCCCCTTCGAGTCAATATTCCAGTACGAATTCTCAACCTCCCACTCTCGACAGAGTTCGCGTCGATAGATGTTTCCTTTCGTTGGAAGAGGAAACAGGAAATCGAAATCGAAATACGGGAATTTGTGTTCTTCTGGCCGGATTAATTCAATCATACAAGATTCAATCATTCAACAACCTCAACGTAGGACCAATCATCAGTGTTGCCAGACGCTTGTGAATTGAAAAAATGAATTTTATCTCAGAAGGGGGAAAAAGCGGGAATTTTTTGTTGAGAAAAAGAGAGCTATGGGTGGAAGGGGGGTTTTAACATTGTAGAATTGAAACATGGGCAGATTCGCCGATGGTGGTAACAACTTGTGATGATAACATTCTTTGCTCTACTTCAAAACTTAAACTTCTGGTAATCCTATAACGTACTAATAAAGGTGTTTTAGTGCCCCTAAAGGGAGCCTGCTTTATGACTTTAACCCATTTCAACCTATTTTCCATAACATAAAATAAATTATTAACAGCCCTAGTCACAGCTCGAATCATTTTACCAAGGTAGAGTACACCTAAATAAACATAATAAATCAACTGAAAAATGTACCACAAACCATTTCCGAAAAAGTGTTCGAATTCTTGACTTTGACTTGGACTTACTGAGGGTGGTTTTTCACTGCAGATCCATTTAATCATTCTTGAAGTAACTTTTGAAAATTTGAATGAGTAGGGTGTTCAAACTGACGCACGCCGAATCGATTGAAATTAGTCTTCATGCTCCTGGTCCGATTAATAACCAAGCCCTGTAAATAAATTCGTAGGGTTTATTTATTTATTTTATTTTTTCTTTTTTCAAGTACCTCATAACTCCTTCGCTGTTCTAAATGATCCATCGACCAGAAACTATTCGAGTGCAGGATTGATTGAGATATTCTGGCACGATCAAGGCGCTCGGTTGGCACACCTGTGAAGATAGGTGGACGGGGTGCCGAAAAGAAAAGATTTAGGTGAGAAATCCGCAACAGATCCCCCTCCCCCCCCTCACGATTCCGACTTCCGCGGTTTACGAAGCTAAAGGCGCTCAGTTGGTTTTTATGAGGTTGGACTCGGGCCAAAGTCAGCGCGATAAATACCTACCTGACCTACTACGATCTTCTCAACAGATGCCCCAAAATTTCCTGTGTTTAAAGCCCGTCCTACATGTTTGCTACTGACGAGATTTTCCTAAAATGCAAAAAAAGTTTGAGGCGTTCGCATTTTCTTTGCGTTTGGAAAAAATTAGAAACCTCAAACATTTTGGTTTTCGTTTGAAGGAAACAGGCGGGAGGGTGATATTGGCTGTGAACATGCCATTGCTGATTTGATAACGTTCGTACGTTCACAAAGTCCACCCATCAACCGTGGATCGAAGTTGCCAACATACCTTCAGGTCCGGCCAACAACTGTTACGGTTAAGATTATAGATATAGATACTGTGGACAGCCAATGGGTGTGGGACGGGCAGGCAATGGCCAGGCGAGTCATTGGTGAAGCTATGGCCTCGAACTACAACTACAAACCATCCTGCCATACAAATGGCTCAAGTTTTGCCAGCCCTTTGCCTGCTGGAGCGACGCCAGAGTGGGGGTCGTAATGATCCGTTGTCACCATGCCCAAGTTTGGACTGGAAGCTCTCGTCCAAGATGCAACAGACACAGTATTCACATGTCATCACTGTATTCACATCCGCATCATATCAAACTCACCCAAGGGCTAAAGGAGCCTCTCAAATCCCACAAAAATGCTGTGACTACTGCTTTCACCATTTACTTGTTTGATGAGATTAAAAATACTTTTATTCGGACCTCAAAAAATGGTGGTACTCAAACGGTTGTTACGTGAAATGGGGCTCTTCAAGCCACAGTCCACTTTCGCTTCTTAACGAAGAAGAAACGCAGAAAACTGAGCGACTCTTCATTCCTCATCCACCCCTCTATCGCACAGTTGCTAATGATCTTACAGCCACCCCCACCCCCTCCCCAGGCCAAGAGACAGTCGCCATAGCAACGCACCTCATTAAACACCTGGTGTATGAACCCAGAAAGTTCACGTCTATCCAAAGGGTTCCTCCCACCACGTGGATGTTGCTGCCACTTGGCATTGCAATCATCATCCCGTGAATAATATATCCACGAAAAGTGCGAGGGGTCGTCAGTGAAGGGTGCGAGAGGGAAAAAACAGATGTGGGATTGTCGGTCTTTTGTTATAAGCCGCCCATTTCCAACGTACTCTTCTAAGTTGGCTAGAGGCTCTGAAGAATGAGGAAATATAGCTGCTTGATTCCCTCTTGCCCTTGGAGTTGTCCTCCAAAAAAAACCATGAAAGTCGACCGAAAAAGTCAAACTTGGAGTGAAAGGTCGGGACGAAAATTACAGTCATTACCACAAAAATTGACAACGCAATTTATTATGACGTTCTCCTTACCATTCACGACTAGCAACAGCGACTAGGATTAAGTCTTACTTCATTGAATAGGATTTTGGAGCAATCGTTACACTCGCGAAACCCCTTTAGACTTCCACGATTGAAGAAGGGAATAAATTATTGATCGCCCTAACTAAGATGAGGGTCCAAGTTGGGCTGCAATGCAAGGTCTTGAGATGGAAATTCGACGAGGTAGCGCCACCCGCCACACCTGTTTCCATGAATAACATTACTACCCCCACAAACCTCTCATTACAGTTCCCCTTGTTTTCTCGTTCATTTGGAGTCGCTGTATACCAGCTTTGCATCCAAGATCGTATTTCAGCCACTCCACGTGCCAGTAGAGGGCGTAGAGTCCTACCTACTGCGAGACGCTAGCGAGCAGCTTAATTTAGAACATCAAAAATTGCTTCAAATCACGCAGATGTGCTCTCTTCAGAAAAGTCACATTTAACCACCACGAGCAAGTACCCCAAATGTTGTACAGCTGGAGCATGAAGGCAGAAACGAAAAGATGAACTGGCAAGAGTGTACGATCACGGCGCAGCGGTTATATCTCACCGTCAAGACCGACGAGTGAAGTGGGTAGAAAAAGTATGTATCTCCAACAACACTCCGGCAGTGCATCCATACCCCAACCTGTATTTGCTATGGGCATGACTATTTTGTAATAATGTTACAATGGTGGGGATTTTTTTTTCTGGGAAATTCCAGGTATAGTAACCAAAATATTTAATTGGAAGAGAAAACTATCTGAATGCGTGCACGATGTGCACGGCAACCAATTCTCCTTGATTCATCAGCCATAGTACTTATTGTGATTTTGATCCCTAACCCACGACAAAATAGAATTTCATCATTATGTACGTAATAAAATATATATCAATAATAATAAAATAAACGCGGCAAATTCATTTACAGGGGTTGGTTATTCCTCAGACCAGGTGCAAGGAGACTCGTTTCATCAACATGGAGAAAATGGGGGAAACAGTGGGTGTGGTGGGTCCCCGACCCTTTCCAATCGATTCAGGGTCCAAAATTTAGTGGAAAATGATACCCCACACGCCTAGGTGCCAGAAATCTCGAAAACACACATTCGAATTGGATAGATAGGCACCCATTTCGACCCATTACCTCATCCAGAGGGCGCCAATCGTTCCCGGGACATTCATTGGATTCATGTTGCTATCTCGGCGAGGTTATTTTCGGTTTTGAGATAGCCTGTCTATCTACACTGTTCCAGTCAGAGTCAAATGGAAATGGTTAGGATAACTCCCTAAAAACCTTCAGAATGATTCCAATTCACAGGTCCATATCATCTCCAGAAACACTACAAGTTCTTCGACAATAGTATATTATTCCTTAGAGCAAGAATATGGGGAGGGGGGGGGGGACGCTGCAAATTCGTTCACAGTGGTTGGTAATTCCTCAAACCAGCAGCATCGAGACTCATTCGAATCCATTCAGCGTCCAAAATTTAGTGGAGAAAGATACCCCACACGCCGAGGTACCAGAAATCTTAAAACACACATTCAAAATGGGTAGATTTGAGGACCAACTGTAGACCAACTTGAGCTGGAAACGGGTCCCTGAACATAATTTCAGATTTTTAGAAATTTTTTCAACTACCAAAGTCGGCATGGACGATAAAATTGGACGCTGTCTATCTAGTTTAGTTCAAGTGTCTGAAACGGCCGTGAGCTACTCGATGTTTTCGGCAAAGGAATTTTTACTTGAAACCTAAAATTTTGATCATTGACTGCTCTTCGGCTACGCATAGTCTTTGAATATTTTCTGGTCTAACGCCTGAAATAGAAGCAGGATTAGGTGGAGATGAGTATTTTAGAAATATAGTAAATCATTTGCAATATATTTCAGACGCCGAATAAGGTTTTGGACCGATTTCCAACTAATCTGTGCCCACGGAAGTCAATTCCATTCGAGTTAAAAAAAAAAAAAATCCATTTTGTCTTATTAATATAGGTAATTCCCTCGGTGAGCGTACGTCACGATGAAAATGAGATAGAATAATTTGTGGAAATAAGAGCTTCTAATCCGAAAGTGGACAGACATTTCAAACTTCGTGAACGAAAAAGTTTAGGGCGGTTGCTTATTCAAAGACAAAGGCTAAGTAGGTTAATAATAAACCGGTGGAAGTGAGAGTGGGCTTCGTCCTCCTTCATTAATTTGTTTTTACGGCTGTCGTTCCGTTGCTGTAAGTATCAAGGCCTCTTATGTCCGGATTAACCCGTACCGTTGGGATTAAGTAATGTAGATAACAGAATAAAGCCGAAGTGTAACAGGAAAAGAGACGGAGGGTGCTCTTGGCCAAACTCCAATTTCCTTTTGAAGGATGATATATGAAAACACCTACACACGCCGGAACGGCTTAAGGGTTGCTAGATACGAGGGAACTGGATAAGCTTAGAACGGACTTCCATGCGACCGGGTCTTCGCCAGGCGACACTTGAGATGACGTCCTCTGGGCGAATGTCCACCCTTCCGGAAGAGTCATTAGGAGGGCCCAACCGTGGCAGTGTTGATAACTTTTCTTGTGTATACGTAACACGGTAAAAAAGGACCGACTGGGAGATAAGGTACCCCCGTCAGGTGCTCACAGCAGAAAATAACCGCTTTTCCAAGGCTCGGTTTTCGGACCACGATAAACGACGGAAAAAAAACTTGTCGTAAATTCAACTGAACCAGTTATGGCCAGGTTTTGTACATATTGCCAAATCGCGAAGAAGTACGAGTTATAATTATGAACCAAATAGCACAACTTGGATCGACGTTACAATCAAAGGTTATGTAGAATGTAATGCTCAACTTTGTCAGCGGAGGTTGGAAAACGGCCCTAACGTTTCCTGATGCAAAATTATTAGATAAATCTAATAATTTTTTTAATTTATTAGATAAATCTAATAATTTTTTTAATTTATTAGATAAATCTAATAATTTTTTTAATTTATTAGATAAATCTAATAATTTTGCATCAGGAAACGTTAGGGCCGTTTTCCAACCTCCGCTGACAAAGTTGAGCATTACATTCTACATAACCTTTGATTAAATATATAAATTTATATATTTATCGAATGATCCCAAATCTCCGGTCGACACCAAAGCTCACCACGAGAAATCAAGTGAGTAAAGGTATTTTTTGAAAAATTTGGATCCACGCCGACTTTGGTAGTTGAAAAATTTCTGAAAATCTGAAATTTGGGTCCGGGGTCCACCCTACTGCTACAGAGCGCCTTTTATTGTAGTTCTAAAACACTTGGTATTTACAAGGGGGTCAGTAATACGGCTCTAGTTGGTCCTCGGAACTTTTCCGCCCGATCGGACTAAATTTGGGCGGGGTAGGAGTCAAAATGTGTACTTCGAAAAATGATTTTTCGAGATTTTTTGCGATCTAAGCGTGTGGGGTATCCTTTTCCACTAAATTTTGGACGCTGAATCCAATGAAATGGGTCCTATCCTACAGCCAGGTACAAAAAATGGGCATTACATGGAAAATCTGTTCAGATGTTCTTAAGTGACTTGATGGCTCTGTAAAAATCTGATAATAAGATAAAACCCTACTCATAAGATCCTCGGTTACAGTCAGACTAATCACACGGACTAGTCCCCCGCTCAGCACGGAACTGTATCCCTTGAAATAAGGTAGTTCCTGTCATCCAAGATGTCCTTGATCTCATCAAATTGTGAATTTTCTTTCTTTATGCATATTGTATACGCCATTTGAAGGAATGAACTTCTTTCTCAGTTTCATGTTCATGATCAGAAAAAGTCCGCTTAAAAGAGTGATGAGTAAATCGATTTCTACTACTTTCTGGAGTCACATTACTCTGCCTTCCTGAAAAATCAGTGAACAAAAAGTGATCCCCTAAGACGTCTCTTGGTCTATATTTCACAACCATGCCTTAACCGAACTAAGAGTCGTCTATTGAAATGTAATTCAACCACAGACATTTTAACCGTCTCCTCATCGCTCGGTTAAGCAAATGCCAGACGACAACATAACTCGCTTTACAACTGTTGTAAGGTTTCAATGAAACGTTCACGATAAAAAGCCAACTGGTTTCCCCCCTGCAACTACACATCATGAAGTACAAAATCCTATTACCGACCGTTCCTAAGTAGGTTGTGAACTATTTTGCAACAAGAGGCAAAATCGAAGAAGCCCGTCACAGAGAGAGAATTTCATAGCCGAATACAATTTTACAGTGGTTTTATTGGACGATGATTGCACACTGATTTTTTTTAAATTTCTTCTCCAAAATTGTTTTGTTTTGTTTCTGACCACTACACCATCAAAGTCTCCGAGCAGCACGTAGTGCTTCGAAATTAATAAACGCTGCAAAATTAATGAACAGGGATTGGTTATTCTTCGGACCAGAAGCATGGAGAAAATGGGGAAAAACAGTTAGTGTGGAGTGACCCAGACTCATTCCAAGCGATTCAGGGTCCAAAATGTAGTGGAAAATAATGCTCCACACGCCTAGGTACCAGAAACCTCGAAAACACACATTCGAAATGGTAGGAAGGGACCCATTTTGACCCATAGCCTCATCCAGAGGGCACCAGTTGTTCTGGGACCAGTCTCATTGGATTCAGCGTCCAGAATTTAGTGGAAAATGATATCCCACGCACCTAGATTGCAGAAAATCTCAAAAATCAATTTTTCGAAATACACATTATGACCCCTATCCCACCCAAATTTGGTCCGATCGGGTTGAAAAGTTTCGAGCACCTCCACATTTCTTTGTATCCCAAAACTCAGGAGACGTTCTTCTTTCGGTTAAAATACTGGACTATTACATAGCAATATACCTCAGAATAAAATTATAAATCAATCAATTTTCAAGGTACAGTCGGCCAACATGGTGACCGGACGGTTTTATGACATGATCATGTAAATGAGAGCTGATTTGAATAGAGTACGTTTGGCGGATTAAAAGAATTATTGCAGCATGTGAACAGGAACAAAATATTTAAAGAATGAAGGGAAGTATCAACTTTAGTTGGTAATGACGTCACGTATGTGTCTGGGGCGTGTGAGGCGACAAAGCGGAGGTAAAGGAAGTAAAAGACCTTTACTGTCGAGGGGGTTGTGGTCGTCCTTGTTTCGCTCGACGGATTCGGCCTTCACTTTGAGAAGCAACTCATGTGGGGTATCTATGCCCCGATAAATTGTTCCATTTCATAGAATAGTGGACTATTCGTATTTGGATATTATCGCTGACCATTTGCGCAAGGCGTGGAAATTTTGATTTTGAACATCCCAAAACACTGGAGGGCAAAAGTCCACATAGGTTGGAGGTCTAATATATGATCACTTTGTTTAGCAGTGATACTGTGGCGCTGTTTAAAAGACTTGACTTAATTATGCACTCATCTCTACAGATCTGTGAGTACTCGATAAAAAGTGCGAATTCGCGGTTCCGAATCCTTAGCGTGAAATCATCAGTGCAAGTCCTTGATACTAAATAGGCAGGTATTCACTAAAGCACCAAGAATCGGGTATCTTCGACACCATGTTCCAGTCAACATCCCATTGCTTCCTCCGCCGTCTCAGATTATTTTCGATAATAATAAAGAACAATCTCTTCCTTTTCACATCCTCATCAATATTGCGTGATCATCGTTGGAGGGTAGAGAATTTATGATAGAATGGAGAATAAGAGCTAGCCTTTTTATGCTTTCAGACCCAAAGCAGACACGATATAGTCGACGGGAAGATAACTTCTCACCGACCAGGGAAAAAAAATAAAGATAGAAGATAGGTTCCAAAGAAATGGGCCTTGGGATGAAATATATTTTTGAGGAACCTCAAATTCAAAAGATACCGGAGGAATAAACTTCGAAAAATGTTGTGTCAATGTTGTAAAGAAAGTCATGTAAAAAAGGAAACCTCCTCTCGTGTGGAGAGTCTGTTCCGCTCACCCCGATTAAATATTGATGTAACGAATAAAACCACCGCGCCGAGTTTCCTCGTGGAAATTGAAAACCCCAGGAGTTTTCCCTCTTAGTACCCATACCTTGCCTTGGACGGTTTTTGGCTAGGAGGGAAAGCTCGTAGGCTACTTTCTCAACTTCACATCAACTCTCAAGGGAAATTGCGGGAGCAGGTTCCACTAACCGCAGTTTCTCCTATATAGAATCCGTAATTGTCAATCAATCTTCACCCTACAACTGTGCAACAGAAGTATTAACTATTAAAAGTGGGTATCGGGTTACTTACTGACTTACAGACGAGTTTAAGAGGGCCCCAGCAGCCAAAAGAAATAGAGACAAACTGTTTGATCGAGGGCAAAGTTATCGGGCAATCGAAGAATACTAGAATAGCGATGTAAATGACCATGAGTGTGATCCAGTTCCACATGAACTTCAGAGAACTTTCACATTACAGAGACATAAACTTCATCTCTCATCTCCGGAACGCCATCGATGGGAAAAATTATCAGTAATCCCGTCATATCATGAAATTTGTCAAAATATGTTTAGTCGCTATGTTTAGTCACTAAATTTTAGACGCTGAATTCAATGGGACGGGTCCCAGAACGATTGGCACCCACCGGAAGGTCAAAATAAGTACATATATACCTAGTCCAAAAGTGAATTTTTGAGATTTCTGGTACCTAGGAGTGTGGGGTATCATTTAACACTAAATGTTGGATGCTGAATCAATTGGAAAGAGCCCGGGACTCTCCACTACCACTGTTTTCCTCATTTTCCCCATGCTATGTATATAAGCAACCCATGTGAAAGAATTTGCAGCGTATTGTCGTTGAGCGAGAGAAGTAGGGTAGAATCTTCGATCAAGCCATTTGACCAGCTACGGAACACTGGAAACTGCCCTTTAAATGGATATTGTTGTTGAAACTCCGACAAAAACATCTCTATCTAGGAAAGACACGGGTGTACAAAATTATTTGTGGCTGCTAACTTTGACTAGAAATCACTGTAACGACATCGAGTTTTGTCGAGGTGGCTTTGAAAAAAGCATTCTCGATGATTTGCCCACCCATTCTCTATTGAAATGGGCCACTCATGGAAATCAAGAGCGGGAATAAGCGGAATATTGGCGGTGGTAGGCACCAAGTCAGAACTTGCCGACAGCACAGGAGAAATATCACTCTCTAATAGAAGCGTCGACCTTCTTAAACGACATTGAGTCCATCCTTTCATTCCTGAATCTTTTAATTTTTTTCATTTGTCCAAATTGAGATACTCATCTCGTAGGGATAAAATCAATAGATCTGAGGGTGCATTAAAAATAAATTAATATATATATAAATTTCGAACGGATCTGATTGTTGTCGTTGTACAAGAGTAAAATCACCTTTTTGAGGCCCCCGTTATGTTGACAGTAAAGAAGAGGGAAATTTCGTTGTGTAGATTTACTCGTAACTCATTCAACTAATTAAAAAAAAAACTTTTTTCAAATTTTTTTTTGTTTGAGTGGGATGTTGATAAAAATTGTTTTTAGCATTGCAAATCACTGTCCTTTTGCAGGTCCCTGCTGTCCAATTGCTCTAATCGCTGCACACAGGCACCAAGACATGAATACCAGTTTTTTGAACTGGAGCATGAAGTGTCGATAAATATATTATTGAAGAAATAACCTTGACTAACGTTATTTACGACGGACATGGCTGTTTTTCGTTCTCAAAATGAAGGGTTAATTTGGGACAAAACTAAGACTCACCTGTTTAAATCCACGATACATCACTCTTATTTCCTGTCTAGTGAACTTGGTCTGTCGGCAGAGATCCTCCAATGCTACGAGAGGGTGCTTCGGAAGGCGACAAGGCTCGATGTCGTACACGGCATCCTCGACCGGGCTGTCGGGAGGAGTGGCCATCCTGCGACTTCACGTGGCCACTGGGTTCTTCCTGGACGAAGGGTTCCAGTACCCGGGAGACGCGGGCCGAGTACTAACTCCACATCTGGGGGCCCATTCGGTCAATGAAGCCCATTCACAACCTTAACTGGGACGTCAACGGCTGAGATCAGAGCGGTTGCGCGCTGGAGTGAACAAAACCGATGAAATCAGATCGAATGAACGTATTTGTAGCGATTTAGAATGGTTTAGGGGTGAAAACTGCGGCGCGATTATTCAGTCGACGCCCAACCCTTGTTCATTGGTAAAGAGGTGATAGACCTCTGGATCCCCGGGCTACACTGGGCCACTCAGGTCTCCCTCCCCGGACGCCGCCTCCGGTCGACGTCAGCCCCCCTGGTGGACAAACCGCCAAACTCACCAAAACGGAGGGAGGAATGGAAACTGTTTCATTCCTTCAATGACATCTCACCCCCGTATAACGTAGCGGACTACAATTGTCACATTCCCAACATAATTTTCAAGACGATCTTAATTGTCCAATTCTATCAACGCTGAAACCAAAATTCGAAATTAAAAGCCGAAATCACTGCAAATTGTTTACAGAAGCTGGTTATTCCTCGGATCAGGAGCTTGGGAAAACAGTGAGTGTGGATTGTCCCGGACTCATTCCAATCGTGTGGAAAAGTAGTGGAAAATGATAGCCCACTTACCTAGTTTTGAAAATAGTGGGAAATAACACCTCACAGGCCTAAGAATTCAAACACATAGGTTGGTAGGTACCCATTTTGACCCCTCCCCACTTCTGGTGGGCACCAAACGGTCCGGGACCCCTCTCAATGGATTCAGGATCCAAAATTTAGTGAAAAATGATACCCCACACGCCATGATCGCCAAATATCTCGAAAATCAATTTTTCGAAATACACATTTTGCACCTCTTCCTCCCCCCCTCAACGATAGGTGCAATCTCATTAAGAGTTTTGAGTTTTTCTTTCATATTCTAGGCATCTGAAACGTCCAGAAAAAAAAATTTGAGGCCGATCGGAGATGGTCGACCTTTATTACCTTGAGCTTGTTCAAGGAATAACCAACCAAAATGAGGTAACCTAAATTATTATAAAACTACTATTCACATTTCAACGTTGATGCAACAATTTATAAAAGGAATCCATTTATTAAACAATTACCCATGTGTTCTTCTCAAGGGAGATAAAATGAACTAATTCAGTATTAATGTATTCAGTGACCACCTTTTGCATCTCCCAGCGAATGAACGTCCAAAGTAATTTCGGAATTGATCAACTCGCAGAATCAGAACTTTTACATTGATCGTCAACGGTTGAGTACAACGAGCATCCTCGTCATCGATTCCTGTCCAAAACCGCCGAAAGTGCCGTTGAATGAATAATAAAATATCAAACAGCAAGAGAAGCTTCAAACAAACAACATTTGTTACTTATCTGCGAAGAATGTAAAATTGGACGCGATGAATCCTTATACGATTGGCATTTTTTCATCAACCCGACGACTTTTTTACTTTAAAAATGGTAGTTTTATAAAAATACTCGGCCTCTGAGAATATATTGTATATTTTAGGTACATAAATAAAATAAATCACCTCCAGACGTCTTTCACAAGTTGGCCAGATGATTCCATGACCTTTAGTTTTTCGTTTGCTTCTTCTTCTGAAACGCCTGAATAAACCAAAAACGTTGATGGTTCCATAGAATACGATAAAATTAATGAAATAGTGAATAGCGAATTGTGTTTTACCTGAAGACTCAACAATAATTTCCTTTAGAACGGCAAGCACGTCTTTGGCCATATTCTGTGCGTCCCCACAGATGAAAATATGCGCATTGAAATTGTTCATCAAGTTATAAATTTCCTTCTGGTCCACTCTCATCCAATCCTACGGAAAAAAAGACACTCAACATTTTTCGTACATGGAAAAATTGTTACACCTTATCACTGCGGAATCCCCCAATAGACCTAATTAATTATCCGTGGGTGAAATGTCATACCTGAACGTATTTTGGCTCAGTGTCCAATCGGTCGCGGGAAAAACACGTTCTACAGTCAACCAGCAACTTGGCACGAAGAAACTCGTCTATCTCCGACCTACAAATCGATACATCATTTCCAAGTCAAGATCGATACATGAATAGTTAAGTAATGATAGCAAGTGAGATCAGAAAAGGCAAAATTAATTACGGAAACGTCGATGTAAGGATGCATCTAATTAGAATCATCGAATGTTTATGCAATCGTACATACACGTGTATGTAATAGTTTCAACAACACTATTATAATTGTAGTTCAAGGAACTACATTTCAAGGAGCCTTACCTAACACACTTGGTGCATCAAAGTCGGATGCTTCCTATAACTGTAAGTAGTTAAATGACCCAAAGGAACTAATCCCTATACATGTTTTAGATTAAAAAAAAGAAAGAGTTTTGTAACAAACGGACTTAACCGAAGGATAGAGCGGGAAAGAACCTTTCAGAAATCACTGCCATCTCAATTTTGACCGAAAATTGAAAAGAAAGAGTTGTAAAAATTATTGTCTCAATTGAAAAGTTCAAAGTTCATGACACTCACTTGTAGATGTGATCTTTGTCCTTGTAGCGACACCCAAAGTACATTCTATTCAGCACCGCTTCACCCGACTCCTCTTTGTCTTTGGAAAGTCGCATATGCTCTAAAAACCCTAAAAAATGAGGAAAAATTCGAGTATGGTTACTAAACCTCCCTTCGAGTTTTGAAATTAATGTTGAACTTGTGTTGTAAACGAAGGAGTATCATATGATTGTACTGACCGATAAATGGAGCTACTCCCGTACCAGGACCGATCATAATGCAAGGTATCTTTAAATCGTAAGGGACACGGAATTTCGACGGTTTCCTGAAAAACAAAGGGATCTAGAACAAAAAGATACATCCAGAGTGAGTTGAAGGTGGATATTAATGGTATCATCTGATTGCTGAATTCACCGACATTTTTGTACATAAAACGTACCTACGCTGTTTTGTATTCTTATCAAATAACTTACGAATGATAAACGAAAAAGCAAGAAGAGAGGATTGGTGTTACCAACACATTGACTTTAAATTGTACAGTAATAATTATACAATGAAGAGGAGACATTCAATATACAGCGTGGTTCACGGGAACGTCCTTAAAATCAGTTAGTCAAAGAATTGAGAGTTTCAGTCGTACAACCATTGTATTTAATTTTGGGAAATACATGCAATTTTAATGTCTTGAAAATCGTCCGTCAACATCTTGCTTGAAGCATGAAACAAGCTGATTCAAGAAATTTTGATGGACGCTCTCCAGTAAGGTTTCGTCAATGGACGTCACATCGCTTCTGATACCATCGTTCAGATCGCCCAAGGTCCAATGTTTCAAAGCATAAACCCGTGATTTGAGGAATCCCCCTTAGGAAAAACGCTGCGAATTCATTCACAGGGGTTGAATATTTCTCGAACTAGAAGCATGGAGACTCATTCCAATCGATTCAGCGTCCAAAATTTAGTGGAAAATGACACCCCGCTCGCCTAGATCGTCGAAAATCTCGAAAACCCACATTTGAAATAGGTAGGTACCCATTTCGACCCATAACCTCTTCCAGTGGGCGCCAATCTTTTCAGCATCTGTCTCATTGGATTCAGCGTCCAAAATTTAGTCATAAATTATGCCCCACACGCCTAGCTCGCCGAAAATCACGAAAATTCATTGATTGAAATACAGTCTTGAAGACCAACTAAAGACGGAAATGAGTCCCCAACCAAAATTTCAGATTTTTAGAAATTTGTCTACTACAAAAATCGGCGTAGACGGCACATTTGTTTCACCTAGACACCTTGAAACGCTCAGAAAAAATGTTTGGGTCGAATCGGAGGGATTGACTTCTTGCATTTGGCGACATTTGTTGATTATTCATGGAATAACCAACCAAGAGCCGCGGGTTCTCAAGTCTTGCGAGCGTGTGGTTGGAACCAAAGCTCGTTTGGTTGATGATTTGCCTTCTCTTGCGTAGTTCTGGTCTCATAAAGTTCTCCAACATGTTCATGTGGCGTCCATTGACAAGCCTTACTAGAGCGCGTCCAACAAAACTTCTTGAATCGACTTGCTTCATGCTACGAGCAAGATGGACAACATTTGACGGACGTTTCAAGACATTAAATTGCATGTATTTCAGAAGAATTGAAGAAAATGTACATAAAATGGTTTCTATTCTCATTTCTACGACTATTTGATTTTGAGGACGTTCCCGTAAACCACCCTGTACTCTTTTTTTTCAATCAATTCCAAAAATTGATATTAGAAATTATTTCCTGCATTTTATTCATATTCAGCAATATCTTCGGCCGTTAGCAGAAAATGAGGATTTCTCCAAACACGAATGTTCATTAGAGGAAGCATCCGTCCTACCAATTTGGTGCCTCAAAATAAAATGCTTCTACTGCGTGAAACCTTCCTGTATCACTTCTAGTGACGTTGCGATACTTTCGATATTTAATGATATCGGTATTTTCTTTCGATATTTCCGATATTTGTATCAATACCAGCCTTCCGATATTATCAAGTATTGGAACAAAACAGTGATATCGGTATTTTACAATCCACAATTTTGGACATTTTTTCAATTTATTCGAACAACATGCTACATTGTTTGGATTTAATTAAGTTTAAAAAGAGGGATAAGTAAATTATATCAAATGATCCAATACTTGTATGGTGTCGATACTTTTCTTTCGATATTTACACAAATGTTGTCATTTTGACTCCACACGTATTGATATCAAACATTAAATCGCAAAGTCACTAACTGCACCAAAAAGGTAAATAAGATGCTTCCTCTAATGTTGATGCATGGTTTAACGGAACTAACCTTACACATTTAATACGAAGAATCTTACATTGATTGTTGATGTATTGCCTGTCGAATCTTCTCCGCTAACGCTCAGCTGGCCCAACTTAGACACAACCACATCGGTCATTTCCTCGAACTTTTTACTCAACCAGCTCGAACACACTCCAACTTTGCCATGGCGGGTATGCACCACGTTGAATACGATTTTTATTCGTGTAGGGTGTGAAAGGGGTGAAGACGCAATCGAATATGCTCTAGGCTGCAAAGACAATGAAATTATTAATTATTATGAAAGAGCGATTAAGCCCTTAACTGGACCAAACCAAGTTCACCAAGATGAGGCGAACTACGTTCTCTTCTAATGTGACTATTGCACATTTATCTTTTCCCCAAAATTTAAGTTTTAATACGTGTGGGCCTACTTTTCATATCTAAAATTTACGTTCGGGCCGAAAAAGTCTTTTAAAATGCCATGAAAAATCTGAAAAATGGGTCACATATACACAGCTTGTTCAATTCCGTGGGTTAATTGAGTAATGAATGAATTAATAACATGATTTTCTGCAGGCGACAAAAAAAATGTATGTAGGACAAATCATGGCACGGTATGGTCAGTGACCGTCAGCGGAAGTTCCACTCTTTAGCAACAAAAATTAAAAAACAAAAAATGCTGTTAACTATAATATCACACTTTTATATTATACAACGTGTTATACATATATTTTTTTAGAATAGTGGTTTGCTATGGCGTGAGGATCCGATACCCAATCATAGTTGAACTCAGCCACAAGGAAGTCCCTATATCGCAACGCCCCTCGGCAATATGCTAGGAGCCCTGACCAATCAGGACAATTAAGGATCAGCAACAGTTCCTCCCTGTTCAGTATTACCCGTCCCAGGCAGCTAAGAAATATATATAATATCCCAATATTGGGCACTCTGCTGTTGCAAAGGGGGCACAGGTATATCCTGTCCCTAACCCTGGGCTGCCAGTTCAAATTCAGCAGCTCATCGCGGCACCTCATTACCATGGACGCCTTGGGCAGGTCCTCTGTATAGCTCACTTCCTAATCCAGATGCTGGGTAAGCAGGTGAAACCGGGCGCAATCTGCCTTTTCTCGGGCAGCAGCCTTTAATTTCAGAGCGTGCTTTCGAATCTTTGAATGATGGTACGGTCGAAAATGCTTTAAAACTTCAGAATATTAGCTATATTCTGTTGACCCAGATTGTCGTAGAATTTACAGAAAAATTAGCCTGAATGCTAAAAGACGCCAAGTTGCTTTCCCTTGAGCAAGAACGTTGTACTAGAAGGAGAGAACAGATTAAAAAGAAGGCCGGAAAATCGGTGAACGTTGAGTTTTGGGCTGGTTAGGATGGAAAAGCAAACATTTGGTCGAGTCTTTGAGTGGAGTCACAACAAACCAATGATTCTTTAGAGGGAGATATCTAGATGTTTTATGTCCCCCAGGAGGGTATCAGTAATCCCAGTTTACAGCTTACATCAACGATTGTATTCAATTTCTCGTCGACGTGTATAAGTTGTACAATGTAACTCACGGTTAGTCGAGGAAGATGCTCCAACAAAAGGGACAGTGGTGGACGGCAGGAAGAGAATTCAGTCAGCACTTCGGTCAAGGTGACACCACCGTTGAGAATAAACTTGTCATAGTCTGAACTGGCTTCTGCTGAAGAAAGTTCAAGCAACCTTCTCTTCTCCAACGCGTCGTACGTATATTCGGCTAACGATCTAAGGAATACCTGCGAAGAATAATACGGTCACTCACTCAACTTTGAACAAAAGAACGACAGATTGAAATGGTTAGAAATTGTCTTGTATTTCCACGAAAACACACAAATCACGTAAAATCGATTTCAGCAGTTCCATCCTGTATCTACAAGGGAAGACTACTAGCGGTCTCATACATCTGCGCCACTGCTTATAAATAGGCAAGAAAGCTGAATTCATTATTTAGGGTAAAATTCAGTTTTGCCTGAATTCCTTGTTCAAAACTTTACTGATTTGGTGTCAAAGATTAAAGACATTCATGTGCCTCCAACTGCCAAAGCTACTTTGATGTGGTCAGCCTGTTTACTAATATTGACATAGCTACATGCTGTTTATATGATTAATAGGACGATCCCCGAATCTAAGCCTAATATCTTTAAAAATGAAGAGCTCTGCAATTTACAGTCTGTCTGTATGAATCAGAAATTGTTTTATTAGAGGGGAAGTGGATGTGGATGAGGGTTCCCCTCTGTAACCAGAATTGTTGGAAAGATTAAATTAGAAAAATCTGCAAATTCTTACACACGGGTTGGTTATTCCTTGAATGGGGGAAACAGTGGGTGTGGCGAGTCCCAGACCCATTCCAATCGATCCAGGGTCCAAAATTTAGTGGAATATGATACCCCACACGCCTAGGTACCAGAAATCCTGACACATAAAAAATGAGTGGATACATACCCATTTTGACCCATAACTTCTTCCGGTGGGTGCCAATCGTTCTGGGACACACATGATTGAATTCAGCGAAAACACATATACATAATGGGTAATATATACCCAATTTGACCCATAACTTCTTCCAGTGGGTGCCAATCGTTCTGGGACCCATTTTATTGGATTCAGCGTCCAAACTTTAGTGGAAAACTATACCCCACACACCTAGGTAGCAGAAAATCGCGAAAATTCATTGATTGAAATACAGTTTTGAGGACCAACTAAAGACGGAAACGAGTCCCCAACCAAAATTTCAGATTTTTAGAAATTTGTCTACTACAAAAATCGGCGTAGACGGCACATTCGCTTCACCTAGACACCTTGAAACGCCCAGAAAAAAATGTTTGGGTCGAATCGGAGGGATTGACTTCTTGCATTTAGCGACATTTGTTGATTATTCATGGAATAACCAACCAAGAGCCGCGGGTTCTCAAGTCTTGCGAGCGTGTGGTTGGAACCAAAGCTCGTTTGGTTGATGATTCGCCTTCTCTTGCGTAGTTCTGGTCTCATGAAGTTCTCCAACATGTTCATGTGGCGTCCATTGACAAGCCTTACTAGAGGGCGTCCAACAAAACTTCTTGAGTCGACTTGCTTCATGCTACGAGCAAGATGGACAACATTTGACGGACGTTTCAAGACATTAAATTGCATGTATTTCAGAAATCGCCCAAAATCTCAAAAATCCATTTTTCAAAAACACATTTTGACCCCCCCCCCCTCCAAATTTGGTCCGATCGAGCTGAAAATTTCGAGGATCCGTCTCGGCCGGGAACAGACCCCTGACCCATATTGCAGATTTTTAGAAAATTTTCTACTACCAAAAACGGCGTGGACAATGGACGGCGGACGGACATTGACCTTTTTTGATCAGGACATCATGAAACGTCCAGAAAAAAATTTTGAGCCGAATCGAAGAGGTTGACCATTATCATGAAAACATAGGTTGATTATTCAAGGAATAACCAACCAAAACATGCTTTATTGCTATAGATTATGCCGGTGACATAATGACAACTGACTCTTTTGTCTGGTAGGGACAGAAAGACAACTACATTTATTTTGGGAAAAAATCAACCATGTAGAGTCCATCCATCAACTTCATTCTCAAGTTTGATGGCAACCACCTCAACTTTCATGATCTCTTAATCATTCTCCTTAACAATAAGCACGGTGTCGCCATTTATCGCAAAGAAACATAAACTAATAATTTTAGTTTTGATCTGCCAGACAGGCGTTAAATACAATTTTTACATTTTTGTCCTAAAGGTGATTTGAAGAGTAAAGATTTGAAAGATGATTTGAAATTATTAAACGTGATAAGGCAGGCAAAAGCTTAAATGACGTGATTCCTCAGAATCGTACGTCGTACTGATGATGACCTAACTCCCAAAATCAATTTTTTGTGTTTTCGTGGGAATACAAGACAATTTTCTATCAATTTATCTATCTGGGTCAGACATTCCTATAAATAATCATAATCCTACTGAGATCACCTCTTTAATTACC
>CM034000.1:28641529-28696572 GCA_019603395.1 Cyrtorhinus lividipennis
TAATACTCTCTAACTACTATGCTTCGTCTACTCTCTCTATCTCCCTTTCTATACAATTCCAGAAATGGTTAGCTACGCCCCATGTGGGGGACTTTGCCCCGTGTCGAAATTCGACATATCTCCTCAACTATCTCGATAATTACTCTGCGAAAGTATTCCAGGGGTATCGTTATGTATGGGTTAAATATTCCTGAGGTCTGTTCCTGATTGATTACCTAGGTTTTCATGCTAAACGTTGATCTCTCCGATTCACCCCGAAAATTGACAGTTTGCGCTTCATGATGTCTAGATTGAAAAATCTCGAAAACTCACTTCCGAAATAGGTAGGAAGGTGTCCTTCAGACCCATACCCACAATCCGGGCTGGGACTCCCGTCCAAAATTTAGTGGAAAATGATACCCTTCATGCTTAGTTCCCAAAATTGTAGGAATTTGCTAAAAATATGAAATTTTGGTCGTGGACTACCGGCTCTAGCGTTGGTCATCGATACTTTTCAGCCCAATCGGCCCAAATTTGGGGAGGATATGGGTAAAAATGTGATTTTGGAAAATGATTTTTTTTATGATTTTGGTTAATCTAGGTGTGTTGCGTATCATTTTCCACAAAATTTTTGACGCTGAAACGATTGGAATGAGTCCAGGACACCCCACAGCCATTATTTTCTCAATACTCTCGCTGCAAGGAGTAACTAACCATTGTGGAAGAATTTGCAGCGTTTTTCATGATGGCACAGATTACCGGCAATAAATATGAATGTCTTACTCTGCTATATAAATCTGATTACTCTGACTCAGTATTGCCCCTTGTCGTCCCAATATCCACAAAATGTGAATTCAACAAAAGGTGATGTATTTACCAGGGCTCGGATTATTGATACTGATTGTACCTTACTCGCACTCAATGACTTCGTTGACATTCTAGTGTAGACACAATTCAAAATCTCTTGAAGTTGATAAGAGAGAATAGGAGGAAGTAAGTAATTTTTGATATGATATACATAATGGCGATAGTGGTACTGAAGAAGGCAACGAAGTACCGACAAGATACGACATAATCGCGTTTCACTGCCTATTCACCGTTTTTGCGATGTTCAGTAGGTACTCATATGGGAACCGAACTCATTTCCCATCCCGAAATCTGCATGGTTTTGTGCACTAGTTAGAGTTAGCACTCGTGCCATGACGTCAATTTTGATTTTTTTTCTTGGAGGAGGGCGAGGCTTGTACAAACTCACCTTTTCTCCCCTCCACAATTATTTGCTGGAACTGCATCCCCGTATTGAGCCTACTGACGTCGTCATGACGTCATAGATGCTATCGATAGTTGCAACCCATCCCACAGACCCCTCCCTCCTGTCTGGGTGCATGCTTCCTGGAGGCAACAAGACGAGGTGCAACGAAGTAAAAGTCGATAATTCCCCCGAGTATCCCAGTTTGCTCGACTCGGCTCCTATTGGTTCAAACGCTGTGAGCTAATTACGATTGAATTAGAAATGGTTTAGCCAAGGAGAAAAATACAAAAATATGCAAAAAATTTACTTTTGGAAGCAGAAAGATTCAATCTCAAAAGATTGGATTATAATTTATAACAAAATGCTTAATTGGAGCAAAACTTCGGATCGTTCAGATTCACTTTTGCTGGATCTATTATTCCTTAATAAATAAATAGGTTTATAATAAATAGGTTTATTATACATAAGCCGCTCACGACTTTGTTAATTGTTAATATTTCAAGATTTGTTCGAGTTATATTGATTTGAACACTTGTTGATGTCTGAATCGGGGAGGATTGGGGTCCTTCTGCTAGTAATACACAGGTATTCACAGATTCTGTTACCAGAAGCAAACCTACCTGACAAATGTTACTGTTTCTGGGTGAGAACAATACTAAAATCTGTTTTAAAAATGCCTCCGTGGAGTTGGAATTGGAAAAAACACTGCAAATTCATTCACAGGGGTTGGTTATTCCTCGAACCAGGAGAGTGGAGAGCATGGGGACTCATTCAAATCGAGTCAGCATCCAAAGTCCAGTGGAAAATGATACCCCACACACCTAGCTACCAGAAATGTCGAAATCCCGCTTTTGGAATATGTAGATAGATACAAATTGTGACCCATAACCTCTTCCGATGGGCGTCCCATTGGACTCAGCATCCAAATTTTAGTCGAAAATAATACCCCACACACCTAGGTACCAGAAATCTCGAAACTTCACTTTTGAAATAGGTAGATAAATACCCATTTTGTGAAAAATGATACCCCAGACGCCTAGATTGTCGAAAATCTTGAAAAACACATTTTGAAATGTTCGATTTCGGAGAGGTCGACTTTCGTCATGAAAACAGCTTGATTATTCAAGGAATGATTAACCAAAAATTAGTAATAAGTAACTGGTTTTAGTTCTGTGTGGTGAATAATAAAGTTTGTTTCCATGATTAGAAAATCTATGAAATGACAGATTTGTGTTGACTTATAGGGTTATAGGGTGCCGGGTACTTTTATAAAATCTTCCCCAGTAATAAATCATTTGTTAAGAAGATTTTACTGTTCAACCTAAACTGTTCTTACTTTTGAGCTCTTTCAGCGAGGACAATTATTATAAAAAATAGTGAAAAATAGGCTTTTGAAATTTCTTGAAGAATCTTTTGAAAATTCTGTAGTTGTTTTGTCGAGTAATTTGAAATGATTGTGATGTTGGATGCACTCAAGCTCTGGATTTGTTTGTGAGCCGCCCAAATCCCACCACTCAGAACCTCATCACTCAGAATTTGCTCCTCGCTCGTCTTTCGTTCTTTTTTCTAGCGGAAATTGTCTTTCGATTTGAGAAAGAGACGACTCCTACTGAAATTGGAATGCTGGAAAATCCTGGTAGAAGGAAGAGGAGGAAAGCGCCTCTGACAGGCAGCCATTCAGGAGATGGTCCTTGACGGTAACGATGACGTCACTGTGAAAACCGACCAATGGTGGCGCCCCTCCATTCACCTCCGCCAGCTCCGTTCAGTTCAGTCCATTCCCAACCTCAAAACCCTTCGGATCTCTTCCCCTTTTTATTGGCCTTCTCTGGACTTTTCACCCCCTTCGATATCATTCACTTGATCAACCCATAATATTTTACCCTGTTTTAAATTATGACAATCTTTGATATGTACTTTATTCATCCCAACCCGCCCCCATTCCTTTATATTTCCCTCAAAATAATCATTTTAACATTCATTCACAGAATTTTTAAAAATGTAAACTGACCAAGTGAAAATTGCGTCATCTGTGTCTCTTATAAGTATGTGATCAAACACATTGCGAACCACCAAAGTGAGTTATTCCTAAGACATCTGCATGTAGGATGTAGTAGAAAAACCACTAAAAGTACTCAATAAAAATTCGTTCGATATTTTTTCACCCAAAACAAGGCAATGTTTTCGTATTGAATGCACGAAACTCATTCTTATTTCTGCATGGCTTTCGTGATGCTCTCTTATTACCACTTTGGAGAAATAGCACTTTAGATTAAGAGCAAATTGTTCTGAACAATTTATTTTGAATGATCCCAGAAAGCATTTTTTTTTTTTTGCCTCTTTAAAATTTCTTTGCCCAAAATTCTCTTCTCAGTTCAATGTAATAATCGGCCAATTCCGACGTTCTAACAAATGATATTTCTTATCTTACTTAATCCAAGGAAGAATGAACGAGCTTAGTCCAAGTACTCGCAGAAAAGTAATCGAGGTATGTCCAAATTTGTAAGTGTATTTAATGATCTTTTCATTTTGCTTACCCTTCAATAACCAGTCAAAATGAACATTTAAGTTTGAAACTTGAATTAATTCGTATCACTATCACTATAAATAGAGTCGTAGCTTCAATAGAAAAGCAGGCAAACGCATTTTTCTGGGATAAAGTTTCCTTCTATTTCTGACGTTCAATACGCATCTATGACGTTCGCTGGTGACGTCGTGGCCAGGCCTCCCTCGGATTATGACGTCACTCGTCTCCGCCGCCTCATCGAATTTCCCTCCCTCTTCGGATCTATTCCTGGATTTCCTTTCACGAACTGATAAAAATGCTACGTGTCCAGGCTTGAGAGAGTTTGAAAGCTTTCGATCTCTAGTATGTCTTGTAATAATTGAGCTAATTGTTCGTGGGCAAATATGAAATTTTGTAGCTTTTAGTACGTATATTATCTTGTTGTACCTACCCCTATATCTTACCTACTACAAATTTATCCAATAACTCGCCAACATATGCGCAGGTTGAAAAGAAAGATGCCCTCGCATGAGATCTGAGTATTGGAAATTCTGTGACTTCCCAAAATCTCCTCTAGAACTTGAAAACTTCTATCACGTAAGCAAATTTTGAATCGAAATGTGTCAACCCGTCCATCGAACTTGGGCCGGACCCCTGGAAGTGCGTATGGGTCCAAATGGGGAATTAACTACCTATTTCAAAAGTGAGTTGAGAGATTTTTGGGTACTTAGGCATTTTAGAGTATCATTTTCCATTAAATATTGGATGCGGAATCAATTAGAATGAGTATTACCCTCCACACTCACTGTTTCCCCCATTTTCCAGTTACTCATACCCTCCCCGAAATTTGGTTCGATCCGGCTGGAACGTTTGGAGGATCAACTATAGCCAGAAAGAAATCCTCAACCAAATTTCAGGTGTCTTGAAAAGTTTCTAGCACCAAAAACGGCGTGGATGGTTGGCGGTGGACGGACACTTTGCCATTTGGTTTGACCTCAGAATTTATAGTTAGCTATAAATGTTTGAACCTGTTTTCATGAATAAATTCAATCACTCCGATTCGATCTCGAAATTCCATTTTTCAAAATACAATTTTGACCCCTTTCAATCATTTAGGGATGAAAAGTTTCGAGGACCAACTACAGCCGGAAGCGAGTTTCTGACCAAAATTATAGATTTTTAAAAATACTTTCTTCTACTAACATAATCGGCGTGGACGGTGGACGGACATTTGCATCTGGACACCTTGAAACGCCCAAAAAAACATTTTGGGCCGAATCAGAGAGATTGACTTTTTGCATGAAAATGTAGGTTGATTATTCAAGGAATAACCAACCAAAACAATCTGATAAAACGACCTTTCTCGCAGCGTGTTCCCACCATTTCCCGAATGAATGTTCATTTTGGGGAACGAGCAACGGAAAGCAATTTTTTAGATAATCGAAGAGGAGGGAGGGGGTTGGCCAAGGAAACCTTGAACCAACTTGACCAGCTCCCAGAAAAATGAGCAGTCATATTAGTGAATTTGGTAAAGTTGGTGTTGGTTCAAGGTTTCCTTACTCACAAATAACAAAAACTCAGGACTAACTCCCCTCCACTTTTTGATCTTGCCTTTCCTCCCTCCCCTCCTTTCATCTAGCTTGGTTGGTAGGTTAAGGGACCCTTCTCACTATATGACCAAGAAATTGAAATCACCCTGCGCCAGTTGGTAGGTACCTGTTCATGGAGTTACCATGAAAAATTGCTCATCAGGCGAAGGATTAATGTATAGCCGAAAATATGATTTAGAATGCTCCTGGTAATTTGAAAAAAGTACAACTGCCAAATGTTAGTGGCTGGGCTAACAAGAAGCCGCTTCCCATTTAAGTGACATACTCGAAAGAAGTAGGCAAAGTAACTGACCTTGCTGCACAAAATCACATCACGCTAACAATTTTAGTAATGCACAACAAAAACACATAACTAAATATTGATAATTTAGACAACTTTCGTAAGCTGTCAAGGCTTCTAGAATCTAGCGAAATTCAGCACTACACTTACGAAAACAAGTAGAAAGGAATCATGTATGATTGATGAATCACGATTAAAGGTATCTTTCCTGGAATACCGTTTTTTGACGTCGATGTCGTTGGAAAACTCGATAGAAAATCAATGAAGAGGTTGAATATGTGTCAAGTCGGGTTCTGTAGAGGCACCGAACAAAATTTACAACCTCTCTGAACTTGATCCACTGTATACAATCAACGATGAACCACTAAGATCGATTCGATTTCACATCGAAAATGTTTGCTGCAAGTAGCCAAAGTGCGTAAAATGTGGCAATAATCAAGATACCAAAACTTGAATCAAGACCAATAACCCAAATTCCCTTCACATTGTTCAAATACTTCATGCTGGGGACAATGTCCAGTTGCACTGAGAATCAAGAGGAACATGATAAGGTAATCAGCGGCATCAAACAATCTCATGGCAAAAGCACAAGTATTAGGTGTAGAAACTATCGTAAAGCACCAGTTGAATGTGCAGAATCAAATCTAAGGTCATTTGCGAATGTGGTAAAACATGCATGAAGATCCGCATGAAGAAGTTTCCTTTTTCAAATATTGAATGAAATCAAGAATTTAAACAAACGCTTCACACAGCTTGAACCCAGATCAGGCATTGACCACTCCAAAAAACCATGATGGCGAATTCTCTGTGAATTGAATAGCTCGGCCGAATAGGGGTCTATGTCACTTTTTTGGATTTTTCGTTTTTTGGTATCAAACAATCGTGGAAACCTCATCTATCCATCTCCAGTGACGACTGTAACCCCATAGCATATGTTCCCACGCTATCGGGCGCCAAAATGAAAGAATCACCAAAATTTGCATTCAAGTAAAGGGGTCTATGTTCCGTTGCTATGCACAATCTTGACTACGCGTCAATCTTTTTATCATCCCACCCGTCCCCACGGCCGCGGCCATTCATTTTCGTTTTATCGCTCGGCAATGATACCTACTTACTAATTTTCTCCCTTTCGATCTTCAGGGTTTGTTCGTTTTTCTTCTTTGTTGTCATTATCGTTAGGTACATCTTAGTGATGAGCGGAACCATCCGCGATACCAGCAGCACACCATGCGCTCATCCCCATCTCGAAAGCCAAAAAGGCTGACCTTCTCAAGATGTTGTTGCCCTACTTACCTCATCAATACAGAGAATTTTATGCGACTCTACCAGAAGCTTGATTTTTTAAAGACTTTTTTAAACCATTCTTCTTCATAAACCATTCATTTTTCAATAACAGAATCATCCAAAAGGATTTATAACCAAAAAAGTAAATTACTATTGTGGTTTCTTCTTTATTCTTTGAATTAAAACGTGTTTCTGTGAACAAATCGTTCTGCAATCTTTCTTTCATTGAAAAAAAAAAATTAATATTAAAAACTAATGGAAGAAGGGTCTATGTTGCTAATTTTGGATGAGTTTGCCGATCAGATGGTTTCGCCGAGGCATCCGATTTTAATTCCGCTCTCCTGGAAAGTTTGCAAAAGTGACATAGACCCCTATTCGGCCGAGCTATTCAATTATAAGTTGGAACGCCAACTCATCGGTCAAAGGAACTATAAGTAGTCCTACAGCTCAGTCACACTGATATTTGTCTGATTTCTGGGACACACTTCACAAAAAAAGCGGATACAAATGTTACTATGCCCTTCACCCAAATAATCAAAGTAGAGCCCGAAGTCTAGTAATTGTGAAAGAATACATCCTGCGTCATGAATCGAATAACGCTGCAAATTCCTTCACTTGAGCTGGTTATTCCTCGGACCAGGATCACTCACCAATTATCATCACAATAAGTGATCGGGTCATCCTAAAACCGCTCAATCCAGTCATCATTAATACCAGGACGGATTGGTTACAGTTCATAATTGATTTCAGCTCAAGAATTAACCTCTCTGTACCAGTCAACACTGAAAAGAAAATGGACTACGAACTCAAACTTCTTCCCGCTCCATACAAACGCAGCAAGAAATAGCACTCCATTGGTCCGAAGAAAGCGAAAAACCAGGAGGCAATGGCAGTCCTCAAGGAATCGAGCCAAAAAATATGAATGGTCCGAAACTGCAGCAAAACTGAGGAAAATGGTGCAAGAAAACAATTATGAAACCACCCGAGCATCTCTCAGCATACTGATTATTCACACTAAATACCTTAAAAGACCAGTGCTTTTGGTGTATAAACCTTATGGAAATTAGGCATGCGACAATCAGATGAATGCTGATCTGTTTGCCAATCACCTTGCAATCATATTTACAGCGCACCCTGCTGCAACGAATGAAGAACTACTTCACGAAATCCTAGAACTAGAACTACTGGATGTAATATATCCTGACAGGATGAGGGAGGTTGTCCAAACAATCAAGCACAAAATCAATATTTAAAAAAAAAAACGCAAATTCTTTCACAGGGGTTGGTTATTCCTCGGACCAGGCACATGGAGACTCATTCCAATCGATTCAGCACCTAACATTCAGCAGAAAATGATACCCCACACGCCTATCGTACCAGGTACCAGAAATCTCGAAAACCCAGTTTGAAATAGGTGAGTAGGTACCCATTTTTACTCATAACCTCCCCGGGTGGGCGCCAATCATTCCGGGACCCGTCTCATTGGATTCAGCGTTCTAAATGGGTCTCTGGCTATCTGTCCTATTCCGAATGCGGGTTTTTGAAATTCTGGTGCCTAGGCGTGTGGGGTATCATTTTCCACTGAACTTTGGATGCTGAATCGACTGGAATGAGTCTCCATGCTCCAAGTCCTCCTGACCAAGGATGACCAACTCCTGTAATCTCCCCTTTGGTCTTCGGCTTGTTCTGCAGCAACAGACCAAGTATCAAATAACAGAGTATAAACGTATTGCAAGGCGGGACCGATACGACCCCTCCTTCAAGACTTCCGTGTATTGCTGGTTCGTAATTTACCTTGTCTAGTAGTGGCAAAATGGGCATGTCCGAATAACACGTTACGTATGTTAGACGAATCGACGTTTGTAGATTCGATTCATTACCTGTTTTTTGTTACCAGTGTCATCTTCCTATTTCAGAGTATTAACAAACAGGTGAAAGCTATCTAGTGGACCTACCCAGCCTACCCAGAGTCCCCTTTTCGATGACAGACATAGCTAAGATGAAACTACAGATAATTATTTATCTCAAATGGTCATTGTTACTCCACAACACAAACACAACCTTCAGTTCTAATTTCAGATTTTTTGGAGCATTTTAAAATACTTCATTTACGCTGACGGTCACTTTAGGTTGTGAGCCCCAAAAGGGTAAAACGTAAAATGTGAACGTTTGTCAGACAAATTTTCTATTTTGGTAGGTTATTCCTTGGATAATCAAGCTATGTAAATTTCCCAAGGTTATAGAGAGTCAACCTCTACGATTGGCCCCAAAATTTGATAGTATACGTTTGATGATGTCTAGATAAAAACATGGGGAAACGGAGAAAACACAGTGTGGTGCCAATCCGACATGGACTTCAATGGATTCAACGTCCAATATTTAGTGAAGAATGGTACTTCACACGCCTAAATCACCGAAAATCATGAAAATACACTTTCACCCTCCTCCTCCCTCCCAATTTTGTCCGATTGGGCTGAAATGTTTCAAATGAGTAGAAAATTTTCAACTACCAAAAACTGCGCGGACAGCGTATGGCAGACGGAAATTCTACCTTTTCTGATCTAGACATCATGAAACATTTACTAAATTATTTCATAGGAGTTGGTTCTTCCTCATACTAGCAGTATGGAGACTCATTCCAATCAATTCACCTATTGGTATACCTAGGTATCTATCTACCTATTTCGAACGTGTGTTTTCGAAATTTCTGGTACCTTACGATTGGGGTATCATTTTCCACTAAATTTTGGACGCTGAATTGATAGGAATGCGTCCGGGAAACGCTACACCCGCTGTTCTCCCCATTTTCCTAATTTACGATATTTTCGACGATTTTCGAGTAGCGTCTTGCTCTAACCAGTACGTTCTCCTTAATTGATCGCGTGTTAACAGGAAAGCTCACTAAACTTTAGAATATTCCCCTATTTAGAAGTGGCAGGAGATTTTCATGGTAGATATTTTGTTTTCCCCCTCTAAATAAAACTCCGTTGTCCCTTAGTAATTTCCAACCTAAACCCTCTATACAGTTGGGGGATCCAGTGAGGATCGGCCCTGGGGGTAGCGGGGTAGAAATTCACCGCGTCATATTGACCTAAATTTCACTGTACATCCCTCTGACCCGGATGCGCACGGGGGGCAGCGCGCAGTGATGACGTCATTCCGCCTCCCATCCAACCGCGCCCTCCCCCGACCCACGAGCTAAGAATAGCTTGTTCTATATTTAGAAAGCGGCCACCCAGAAAGCGGGGGCGGCACCAAGTTTTGCTAAGGTAATACGTACAGCTTCCGCAAGCCCGGAATCCTGCTGCCTGTGACCTGAGTCCTTCTGGGTTCTTGTAGCGTTGGCAAACGACTCAAGACAATGTTGAGATAACATAAAATCTTTACATGCCTCGGAATGGTTTCCGGGCTGTTTGAATTTTATTTTGCAATCAGATCACGTAGGTACTTTTGTATTGCGACCACTGCGATCGGGATTCAGTACGATCATTCATATTTCACTTCACTGCCAACTCAGGTTTTCAGAGGGTGCATAACGAAGCCGGAATTTATATTCACGAAGGCTTGCCAAACATCGGTATCTTTCAAATTAACTATGAAATAATTAGTTCAACAGGAAACTGCAAAAATTATTATTGCAACTAACCAGTGAAACTCTCGCAATCTTGATTTCTGACTGATAAATGCAAGCGGTTCCGTTGGAGCTGCTACGCTTGTCGTGGATAGGCAAGCCCGCAGAGCGGATACGTAGTGTGGATTCACATGCGGCCTGTGAAGGGGCGAGCATTGGTCTTCATTCACAATAATTTTAAATTTGTTCACGTAATTTTAAATCTAAAAGAAAATAAGATAAATGAGAAAATAAAAAAATACCCCTCCTATTCAAATTTTTCGTTTTAATTTATTAAGTGACACGTCTGCAAAATGCAGAAATTAAGAAAAAAAAACGCAGCGAGCTCTTTGTCAATGGATTTTATACATGTACGTACCTACTTATGAAGTACATAATGAGAACATGTTATGTAAGAGGTCAATTTTGCTCGAGAGAGAGAGAAAAGTGGTCAGTTTGTATCACCAGAGTATATAAATACCACGTTAGTGCTAATCATGGGTCCAGGATCCATGTTGTCATAACGTTTTTGCAAAATTTTGAGCCAATGACATCTACCCTTAAAATGGTAACACGAACATTTGCCCAATAATATGCAAATAAGAAAGGAAAAATAAGTGTTTGAGGAGAACGTAAATAATAGTGAGTAGTTTCGAGGTACAATGAAAATAAGCGATTGGAGATTCGTTTTAGGTTCACGTAAATATTTGAATCAATTGGTTGGATTGGGGACTACTAGGGTACCTATTACAGAGATATTTATCCTCCTAAGCTGCGGTTTTTGAAACGTAGGTAGGTTGAAATGAGAAGAAGCCCTTTGATTAGGAATATAAACGAAATTCTGGGCGTGAATTACATCGTGTCAGCTAGTAAAGTGGTTGGCGTTTAACGACTACAACTGCAAAAGTCCGTAAAAACTGTTGATTTTGGTGAGAGTCGAAGGATCGACAAGACATGGAAATTGTTGGACCAGCAGCATGGAGACTCATTCGAATCGATTCAGCGTCCATAATTTAGTGGAAAATGATATACCACACGCCTAGGTACCAGAAATCTCGAAAACACTCATTCAAAATGGGTATGTAGAAACCCATTTTGACCCATTTCCTCTCTGGAGGGTGCCAATCGTTCCGGGACCCATCTCATTGGATTCAGCGTCCAAAATTTAGTCAAAAATGATATCCCACACGCCTAGATCGCCGAGAATCTCGAAAATGCAATTTTTCAAAAAACACATTTTTATTATTCACATTGATTATTCATGGAATATTAAACCAAAACGCTGTTTAGAAAATAAATCGTATCAAGTGGCATGCAAAGCTTCCTAGGTATGAATCTTAGGAGTCCCTGAAAAAATTTTTGGAAATAATTTCTTGAAATTTGGGTTTTATGCCCGTATCATCCATTTAATTCATTCTTAAAATGCGTAAATACTTCTAGCCGATTGCCTAGCCGAAGAGAAACTTGTCAAAATTCCATCGAGTTTTCGTTTTCGGGGGTTTGAAACGGGGGTGAACCGAGGTCGAGAGGGCACTGGGAGAGCACACGTGGATTCGTGACGTCACGGGCTCTCAATGGCCTCCATTCAATACTTGAACCCCTTCCTCAAGTCTTCTCGAAACACACTCCGTTAATTCATAACTTCGACCTAATCGTTTTTGAATCTACAGGAGAATAAATGGTCTCAATTCGTACTTCATTTAAAAAAATTGTTAAGGGTAGAAGACAGGGGATGGTTATGTGTAGTTCACCGTTATTGTCATAAATTTCGTTCTCAGTAAAATACTAATGAGAAAAAAAATGAAGAGGAGCAGCTTTTTTGAAATATTTGCCAGATACAAGGTAAATTATATTGATATCTACGAATATTATTCAACAATAGTTTATTCTTGCTCGTATAAAAATACGTATCATTGAGTTCTCTAAAGTGAATTCCTAATTCGAAAGAAATTAAATGTAAGAAAAACCCTAGCAATTTACAAAAAAAAGTCAATACAAGTATCCGTCACCCACACCATGTAGTCGTTTCTTGCGGTTGGTCTGGATACATTCGAGGAAGGGGTTTTTTGAAACAAATTGAAATTTGAAACAAACTTTTGAGAAAAATAAACCAAGAAGAAATTACATTATGACATTAGTGAGTTAAAATTGAGCTTCGAGAACAACAATACGGAAATAATTTCATTTGATCGAGAGAACTTCCAAATTTTACTACACAAAAGGGGGTACAAAGGGGTGTGCACAAAATGAAAAATGCAGTCTTCTTACCAGTCCAATCTCGAGAACGTCTTGGGTTAAGTTACACATTTTAAAGTTAAGGGATGTTGTGTTTTGAGAGAGTTTTTGTTGAATCCGCAGATGGATTGTTTTCGAGGTTTTGGCCTCCCTGGCGTAGCTTTCCCTAAATTTTTGGGCTCTGAATAGAGTAGGACTAAACCTCCAGCTCACTTATTTCATCATTTTGACCCGTAACATCGTCCGGTTAGTGTCAACAGTTCTGGGACCCTTTTCATTGGATTCAGCGTCAAAAATGTAGTAAAAAATGACACCCCACACGCCTAGATTGCCAAAAATCTCAAAAATCCATTTTTTGAAATACACATTTTGACCCCTACCCCGCCCAGATTTGATCCGATCGGGCTGAAAAGTTTCGAGGATCAACTAGAGCAGGAAACAGGTCCCTGACCAAAATTTTAGAAAATTTTCTACTACCAAAGTCGGCGTGGACGGCGTACGGCGGGTGAACAATTGACTTTTTTGATCTAGACACTTTGAAACGCCCAGAAAATGTTTTTGGACCGAACTGAAGAGATTGACTTTTTGCATGATATATTTATTCAAGGAATAACCAACCAAAACAAAATCAAACTACACAAACGTGTAGTTTTCAGTCTGCCCCCAATATTTTCGTGACTAGGACAATTGGATTGGACTTTGGCGTTCGAATCCTAACCGAAGTCGTTCTTGCCCCTCTCATAATTAAGTGGTCGAGCTCAAAAGGTTTCAACGTGACCCAGTTGTAACGCATGTTTGAGGCCGCTAGTTTCATTATTCAAACGTCCAACCTCAGCAGTTGCAGCGGTCGATGGAATGAATTTTTTCTTATAGTTCAATCCGACCGAATGCAGGCATTTGGCAGGTAGTAACCACCACAGAGGGGAGATTTTCTGGATGTTACGAGTATATTTCCAGCTAACAACTTGATGCGACGAAACCACTATGACCGATAATGACCTGACTGACCGACCGAAAGAAATTGACAATATACCAAATACCTAGAAACCGCAATTTTGTGCCAAAAATGAGCGTTTTGATGCCATACAGGGCTGACCACAATGGTGGTACGTATTAATCATTCATGAGATTGGATTGACTCGGTGCGCAATATCTATACGTTACGGTAACTACACTTTGGATTGAATAACCTCTGCTGGATCGGAAGGACATATTCGTCTCTGGCTACTTCCAGGTTCACAAACATGAATACCAACCTGATATACCTGCGCAAGACTGTGCCTGAGGCCGCAAGGTCCATTACAATCTAGTCTACAGTCGTCATTATTTGGCGCTGGGTCATGTGGGAGCCCTGCACTATGGCCCTATGGCTTCCCCGTACATCAGGCACGCCACCCTCTCCTGGCGTTCGCTTGCATTTGGCAGCCCAGGATAGACCTCGTGGAGGTGCTGGGTTTATTTATTTGGTGCGTATGAGAGGTCAGCAGGGTTTTGCAAGGAGTCTTTTAATTCTCTGTTCTGCTCTGCCAGGCTTGAATACCAACCTGACATACTTGCGCAAGACTGTGCCTGAGGCCGCAAGGTCCATTACAGCCCATCCTTGTCATTATTTGCTAGGTCATGTTGGAGCCCTGCACTATGGCCCTATGGCTTCCCTGTACATCAGGCCCCACCCTCTTCCGGCGTTCGCCTGCATTTGGCAGCCCGGGATGGAGGTGCCGGGTTTTGCAAGGGGTCTTTTAATTCTCTGTTCTGCTCTGCCAGGCTTGAATACCAACCTGATATACCTGCGCTAGACTGTTCCTGAGGCCATGTGGCCCATTACAGTCTACCCTCATCTTGTTATTGCGCTAGATCATCTGGGAGCCCTGCTCTATGGTTTCCCCGTATATCAGGCAACCCACCCTCTTCTGGCGTTCGCCTGCCTGTGGCAGCCCAGGATGGACCTCGTGGAGGTGCCGGGTTTTTCAAGAGGTCTTTAATTCAATCTTATGCTCTGCTAGGCCTCCGTACTAACGCGCCTCTTCTTATGCCTTCGGTCTTCCATCATTGGCATGTTATGAGCTTTAAGGTGGTGGCTGTGGAGCTATCTTGAATACCAACCATTGATACATTCAGAAAAAGAGCGACTGATAACTAACCAATCGTGGAAATTACAGGGCAGGCGTCACATTCGACAATCACTGTCCCACGCCTTTGCTACATATCTGCAACATTTATATTAATTTGAATTTGGCAGACCTTGTATACGTGCGAATGCTTGCAAAATGAACAATGTATCAATTGGTTTAATTACCAAGATAATACGTCTCTGTAATAATTACGTGACCTTTCTTACAAAATTACGAATTATGAAGTTCATACTGAGCTGTATTTTTAGCATCTGTAAATGAACAACGGGCACTCTATCCGTGATTGATGAGTGCTCATCAAAAACAATAACCAAGGGTTATTCTTGTTCTCCCCACACTGCATTGACTCATCAAAGTCTGCTCATGGGGCCCCCTACTATATTTGGATACAGCGAAAATTAATTGCACGGAACCATCCTGAAAGGTCATAATAAAAACGTCCTAAGACCTCTTGTCAAATTGTATGAGTGCCTAATGTGATATTATATATCAATACCGGCAAATCTGGACATGTAAAACTGAATGAACTCCGATTGGGAATCGGACAATTGTTTCTTCTTGCTAACGTTAGAATTTCAGTGAACATGGACGGAGGAACGACGGGAGGGGTGACCATTTTAGGTAGTGCATGATGAGGGGAGGGAGATTTTGGTTCGGGAGGAGAAGACGCAAAACGATGAATAGAAAGTCACCTCCGAAAATCGGTGTCCTGCTGAATGGATCCCCCTTCCCTTTCACCACCACCCTGGAGGGTATTTGAACAAAAAGGCTATGGCGGGAAGGGGGTCCATGCACGTGTTTCCCTTAACCGGGTCACCGGGACATACACGTGGACCCCGTTGACGTCAGCAGTGACGTCAATAGGCCTCTAACCATTCAGTGGGGGTGGTTGTTTAGGCCTCGTGGAAAACTGGGTCAGGAACGTGTAAAGGCCTATCGAGGAGAAGGGGGAAGGAGTAACTGGGGTGGGTCCCAAAAAAGAAAAAAAAAAAACGCCCTTTCCCCCACCTCTCCTCAAATGGAAATGTATCCGGCGAAGGGTCTTCGTTTGATCAATGTTCATTCATCAATAGAGGTCGTTGATAACAATCAAAGGGATATCATTCTATACCTAAGAATCGCATACAAAATGACTAAAAAAATATATAACGCTCCAAATTCATTCACAGGGGTTGGTCATTCCTCAGACTAGCAGAATAGAGACTCATTTCAATCGATTCAGCGCCCAAAAATTAGTGGAAAACGACACCTCACGCGCCTAAATAGTAAAGAATATCGAAAATGGGTGAGGGGGGGGAGGGGGTGTGGTGTGTCCCGGGCCCATTCCAATCAATTCTGGGTCCGAAATGGACTATACTATACTATAAAGGACTGCGTACGGTGGATGGACATTTGCTTATTTTGATCTATCAATCATTTTTTGCATGGAAACAAAGGTTGATTAATAACTCGTAATAACCAAACCAACCAGAACGCAGCAAATTCTTTCACAGGGGTTGGTTATTCATTGGACCTGAAGGAAAATGGGGAACCAGTGAGTGTAGCAGTATCCTAAACTCATTTCAATCGGTATATTAAACATTTAGTGGAAAATGATACCCCACACTCCCCAGAAATCGCGAAGACCCACTTTTAAAATAGGTAGATACATACTCACGGATTGACCCATACATATCTCTAGCGGGCACCATTCGGTCAGGGAGCCATCTCAATATATTCAGCGTCCAAAATTTAATGGAAAATGATACCCCAGGCGCCTAGATCGTCGAAAATCTCAAAAATCCTTCTTGGGTATTCCTGATTTTTGGGTACATATGCGTGTGGGGTATCATTTTCCCACTAAATGTTGGACGCTGAATTGATTGGAATGAGTGTGGGACATTTTACAGTTATGTTTCCCCCATTTTCCTCATAAAACTGGGCCAATTGGAGATGGTTGAATCCATATGACCTTGGGTATGATTACATGGAACACTCCACACTCACTGTTTTCTCCCATTTTCCCAATGCTCCCTGTCCGAGGAATAACAAACCCCTGTGAAAGAATATGCAGCGTATTGTTCTAGACATCATGAAATGTTCAGAAAACATTTTTATTCTGGGTCGATCGGAGATGGTCGACTCCCATGACATTGGACATGATTACATAGATTGATCGTTCAAGGAATAACCAACCAAAAACGCTGCAAATTCTTTTATAAGGGTTGGTTATTCCTCGGACCTGGCTCATGGACATTCAATTCTTCAACATGGGGAAAACTGGGAAAACAGTAGGTGTGGCGGATCCCGGACCCATTCCATTCGATGCAGGGTCGAAAATTTAGTGGAAGAAGATACCCCACACGCCTAGGTACCAGAAATCTTGAAGACACATATTCAAAATGGGAGGATAGGTACCCATATTGACCCATAACCTTTTCCGGTGGGCAACAACCGTTCTGGGACCCATTTCATTGGATTCAGCGTCCAACATGGAAACTGATACCCCACACGTCTAAATCACCAAAAATACCGATAATCCATTTTTCGAAATACACATTTTGACCCCTACCCCTCCCAAATTTGGTCCGATCGGGCTGGAAAGTTTCAAGGACTAACAGTCGGGAAAGGCCCCTGACCCAAAGATTTTCAAGTTTCAGATTTTTTGAAAATGTTCTACATCTTACTTTTGGTTGGTTATTCCTTGAATAATCAACCTGTGTTTTCATGATAATGGTCAACCTCTCCGATTCGGCTCAAAATTTTTTTTCTGGACGTTTTATGATGTCCTGATCAAAAAAGGTCAATGTCCGTCCGCCGTACGCCGTACGCCGTCCATCGTCGGCGCCGTTTTTGGTAGTAGCAAATTTTCTAAAAATCTGATATTTGGGTCAGGGGTCTGTTCCCAGCCGAGATGGGTCCTCGGAACTTTTCAGCCCGATCGGACCAAATTTGGAGGGAGTAGGGGTTTTTTGAACATGGATTTTCGAGATTTTGGGTGATTTAGGCGAGTGGGGTGTCATTTTTCACTAAATTTTGGACGCTGAATCCAATAAAATGGGTCCCAGAACAATTAACACCCACTTGAAGAAGTAATGGGTCAAATTGGGTATTTATTACCCAATTTGATTATGTGTTTTCGGGATTTCTGCTACCTAGCCGTGTGGGGTATAGTTTTCCACTAAATTTTGGACGCTGAATTCAATGATGTGTGTCCCAGAACGATTGGCACCCACCGGAAGAAGTTATGGGTCAAAATGGGTATGTATCCACCCATTTTGTATGTGTCAGGATTTCTGGTGCCTAGGCGTGTGGAGTATCATATTCCACTAAATTTTGGACCCTGAATCGATTGGAATGGGTCTGGGACCCGCCACACCCATTGTTTTCCCCATTCGAGGAATAACCAACCCGTGTGTATGAATTTGCAGATTTTTTTGATCTAGACACCTTGAAACGTCCAGAAAAAAATTTGGGGCCGAATCGGAGAGATTAACATTTTGCATGAAAACATATAGGTTGAATATTCAAGGAATAACTAACCAAAATTCAAAAGAGATAAAGGACCTCAAATGCGTGTATGCGATCAAAAACCTTTACAATAAAGTCAGGGGTAAATGGAAGCGTTCAATGGGAACTCATTTGGCATCCCATCAAATGGTGTACAAAGTATGAAAAAATGTGGAGAAAAAGCTACCTACCTTCACTTAGTTCAGGGACTTAGCAAGGAGAGATCAGTAAGCGAAACCCCTCGTGCGATACATCATCGGATCACAGAAAACTACCAAGTGCTCTCACACGGACGACGGGGGTTTCAGGGAGCAAAAAGGGGTTCCCTGCTTCGTACCGTCATAGAAAACCAAAGTCTAAAAAAACATTACTTACTATACTGCTTTTTGAGGACGTACGAGTAATAATTGCATAGTTACTGCAAGAATAACCGTTGTTTACTATTACAAAGCAGCTTTTCCCACAATAAAAACGCTGCAATTTCTTACACAGGGGTTAGTTATTCCTTGGATCAGGAGCATGGAGACTCATTCCAATCGATTCAGCGTCCAAAATTTAGTGGAAAATGATTCCCCACACGCCTACATCGCCAAAAATCTCAAAAATCATTTTTTCGAAAACGCTGCAAATTCAAGGATTCAATCAAAATACGAAATTCGTAGTACGTATCTTCCGAATCACTCATTACTGCCCCTTGGTTCGAGCGCTCTAAATTTTTTAAATTTTTTTTTCTGTTCTGGTTTATGATTTTTGAATAACCAACCTTTGTTTTCATGCAATATGTACCAAATGGGAAAAAATGGCATGTTGGGTTTCATGATTGAAATCATATACCTATGGGCTCCATATGTGGCATATGGGAAAACTGTAAGTTTCCCACTCAGTGGGTAGGAGTCTTTTTTTGAGGTCTTCGTATTTAGGACTTACCAAAATGTTCAAAAACTCCATTTTCAAATTACCTATATTGACCGGTACCCTTGTCCACTGACAAGCTTTTGACCCAGTCCTATCATAATGGGTTCATAATTTCATTTTCTACGGCGTAGACGGTAGACGGCGTTCTTCGGTAGAAACCTCCCCAAAGAGGGCATGGGTGAAAATGTGTGTTTTCAAACTCGATTTTTTCCGGGACTTCTGTGGAACTAGGCACATGAGGTATCATTTTCCCTTAAATTTAGGACTCTGAATCCATTAATATCGGTTCTAGAGAGGTGTTTGGGTCAAAGGGAGTACCTCCTACCTATTGAACTGAGTCCTAAACCTGTCGTGGGGAGTGCCCCGACTTATTCCAATCGATTAAGGGTCCAGAATTTAGTGGGAATGATACTCCATACGCCTAGGTACCAGAAATCTCGAAAACCCACTTTTGAAATAGATGGATAGGCATTATTTTTTACTATAACCTCTTCCGGTTGGCGTAAATCGTTCCAGGATCCGTCTCATTTCCAGCGTCTAAAATTTAGTCGAAAATGATACCCCACATGCCTAGGTACCCAAAAATCATGAAAACCAACATTCGAAAAAGGTAAGCAGGTACCCATTTTGCCCCTTTAACTTTGCCCACTCAATTCCTCCTAAAATAATAACCAAAATTGGCGTGGATGGCGGACGGACATTGCTCATTTTGATCTAGGCACCTGAAATTTGAAACAGATACCCCTACAGGCCCAGATCACATAAAATGTTTAGCCCACATCAAATATGGTCCTATCGAAAAGTTTCGAGGACTTACTAGTGCTAAATAGGGGTTTTTGACCCAAATTTCAGATTTTTGAATTTTGTCTACTACCAAAAATGCGATACGGAGGACGGACATTGTACTCTTTTGGTCAGAGCATCATGAAACGTCTAGAGAATTTTTTTTTTAAGCTTATCGGAGATGGCTGACTCCTATGACCTTAGGCACGATCACAAAAATTCAGGAATAAACAATCAAATACCAAAAATCTCAAGAAACCCACTTTCAAAATAGGTAGAAATATACCCTCTTTTGACCCAAAACCTCTTCCAGTGGGCTCCAACCGTCACGGGACCCGTCTCATTGGATTCAGCGTCCAAAACTTAGTCAAAAATGATATTCCACATGCCTAGATCGCCGAAAATCTCGAAAATATATTTTCTTACTCACCTCTACTCCTCCCCCCTCACCCTCACCCTCACCCCCAATTTGGTCCGATCGGGCTGAAAATTTTCGAGGACCAACTAGAGCCGGAAAACCATGTTTATCCTATTTATCTGGTAATATCATCGAGATTTGCTATTTGCGAGAAAAACATTCAAATTCTATTGTTCGAGTCTACTGATGAGTTGTCGGGCGTATTGAACGTGAAACCCTGACTTGTGGGGACGCCGGTAGGTAACAGTAACAGGATAAACCTCTTAGACTTCGAAGCCCTCCAATTTCCCGGTATATAACGCGAGTTAGGGGCCCAGGATGTCCTTTAGTGGTCGGCCGGCCCCCGAAGTGAGGACGCGCGACTTTGTTTGATCGAATTGCATGTTTCTAATTTTCAGGTTTTTCAAAAATCGAACTTCATTTCAGGTAGCTATTCAAAACATTCAAGTGTGCTTGAATATTATTTAATACAGCATATTCGCGTTATTAGACTCCATTTTCTGTACTTTGAAAATCCCAAGTGTATGATGTTACCACCGCCTAACAGAATCTCCAGCTTGCTCTTATTGCCATACCCTAAAATTGCCTTTTTGCATGAAATGAAATACTGGAAAGGAGTTGGACATGAAACGCGTGACGTAACGAAGAATCAAAACCTCAATGGACCCCGCAGACGGCATAAGTGTAACATTTAACGTGTTTAAATTTATTATATTATGGATAAGTCTTTCCTACGTTGGCTCATTATACTGCATTCATACAAAAAGGGTTCCAACCAGTTTTCGTGGTTTTTAGTACTTCATTTTGCCGAACAATGAGAGAACACGATAAATCTTCAAACTTCGACCAATTTCATGTTTGAACTAAAATTAAAGAGCAACGAACTTGAGATTTTCTGAATTCACAGACCGTTGTTTAAAAGTAGTTTTTGTTTTGAAAATTTCATGATTTCCTCAGGTTATACAATATTTTTGTTACTAACAGTTTTGAAATTTCTCAATTTAGTAGTGATGTCACATTGCTTCCATCTCCGCAAAAAAAAAAAAAAAAAAAAAAAAAAAAAACGCAGACCTTAGTGAGTGGCTGATGAAAATTGTTATAATTGGAGAAATCGAACTACGAGGTAGTTGACTCGTTCCTATTGAAATTTTCAAATTGAGTTTCAATTCACGTCGAGTGGTTTTATGAACGTTTTACGTTCATTTGCTGCTAGTTGTGCTGATTTGAAAACTTTCGTGACAGGATGCTGAAGGTACCCATTACGTTCTATCATTTAAAAAGGATCCTTGGGAATGTATCTAACACCGAGAATCTTTAAACACACGATCTTTTATTTATCTGAACAGGGCCAATCACAAAAAGACAGTGAATGTGGAGTGTCCCAGACTCATTCCGATCGATTTAGCGCCAAAAATTTAGTGGTAAATGATACGCCACTTGCCTAGGTACCAGAAATCTTGAAACCCAATTTTTGAAATAGGTGGATAGGTACCAATTTTGACCCATAACCTCTTCCAGTGGGAGCCAACCGTTCCAGGATCCGCCTCATTGGATCTAGCGTCTAAAATTTAGTCAAAAATGATGCCTCACACGCTTAGATTGCCAAAAATCTGAAAAATCCATTTTTCGAAATACACATTTTGACCCCTACCCCCAAAATTTGGTCCGATTGGGGTGAAAAGTTTCGAGGAACACCTAGACTCGGAAATGGATCCCTGACCTGACCAGAAATTTTGAGATTTTTACAAATTTGTCTGCTATCAAAAACGGCGTCGACGGTGGACACCTTGAAACGCCCAGAAATTCTTTTGGGGCGAATCGGAGATATTGACTTTTTACATGAAAACACAGGTTGATTATTCAAGGAAGAACCAACAAGAACGAACGCACTTTACTAATTAAACGAATATAAAAATGGGGTTCGGAGAGGTGAAAAATAGCTAGTGACAAAAACTACCAACGTGGCCCTTCAATACACACTAAAACAGCGCCCGCTATTCTCTCCTCTGTAGGATGCGAGGTGTCCGTAGAAAAATCCGTAGCAGTACCTGTGAGAAGGCCTCGCATAGGAACTTTTGCACGTTTCCCGACTGATTGGAACCGATCTACGATCAACAAATCGACATGATTTGTCCTCAAACTACCCCTGAATGCTTTTTACGATGGTGCCTGCCTATTGTGTCACCACTGAGAAACATTTACGTGCCTACAAGTCTACAACTTATTGTACAAAAGCCAAACGTATCGCAGATAACGTCATTTTATACAGAAAAAAGTTCATTCACAAGACTTACGATCAAAATTCGGCTTTGTGCAGTACATAATGAACACAGGCGTTTGCTATTCATTGTAATAAGATGAGAACTATAATTTAATTTCTTGTTCTTAAAATATAAACAATGAACTCACGTCAAATATGAAGATACAAAGGGGTGACATTTCAAATGTTGGAAACACAAGTTCAGCCTTATCCTACAATTTCCATCCTCGCCCCAAATGCATCAGCTTCCAGCTAACTCCGCAAGGTAGCGGGTAAATCGCCCTGAAATGTTAAAATTTCGTCCAAGAATGAATAAATTTTAAAGAGTCGGTCCTCTTGGAGGGCCACAAGGAGTGTAATCGGTCCCTACAAATCTTGTAAAGCGCGATCTAAGGTAAAATACCTATTAATAACGCACTTATGATCGATTGAATGATATCGATTCCTGTTTCTTCTATAATGTCTATTCCATTTAAATTTTGAAATTACATAACGAAGCCCAACAATGCAAATCCTAACAAAATGTGCAATGAACGGGCAAGGGCTGTTCGGCATTCTTATTCTAGCGAACCCCTGCAGGAACTGAGGTAATCCTAGAAGGAACCCTCAAAGGTGCCTCTTTCTATTACTGTTCAATGAATCATCCTCCACATAACCCCGTGTGCAAGTTCGCTTCCAGATACAATTACACTGACCATTGTAAATGAATACGTTGGTATTACGTAGGCTGCGTGACAAACTCGTTATAGGGTTGCCTAGTGACCACCCTTGTAATAATTGCATCGTTTCGTTTTCGCTCCTATTTCGGTCTCGTGAATGAAATTCATTTTAAGTTTTAATTGTATCCCTCATCGTGAAAAGTCCGAAAATGTGAAGAGTTGGTGGAGACATCGGAAATTCATAAGCAGTATAGGAGGCTGATTCTTTAGAAAAATGCAAAGCAATCAATACAAGAAATTCTTACAACAAAAAATTTGATTTTTCATTCAAACTTTGCCGTTATCTGCTTTGAGTTAAATTTTAAAAAAATAACAATTTGTTTACTATCTGACAAGTAGGTTTCGGCAATTTCTCTTTAAGAGCCACAAAAGCACGGCATACCCTCCCCCCTCCCACTCCCCCCAACAACAGGCGAAGAGACTTATGCATGATTTGAAATTTTTGTTGTACAAACCCCCAAAATAATTTCACAGAAATTACGTTCCCAGTTAAAGTGCTCAACATTCGCCTTCTCAGATATTTTGCAATTGAGTCCCTACCAAGTTTGGTGGAAGAAGAATTTCTACATGAACTTCAATTTAATTTAATTTTATTTTTTAGGTTATCGCTGGATGTTTACAACGAGTCATCGACAGTCTACTTGGAGTCTGAGCTAGCTGTTGGACACTGCTCAAGATTATTATTGTTACTCTTGTGCGTGTGACAGCGGCTATCTCAGCTCCTCTACTCGTCTGCTGATAAAACCATCAGCGTTCAACTTGCTTCGGGAATCTTCTACTGTGAGAATTGAGAAGCCTGGAACCCGTAATAAGTTCTTTTTCATATTTTGCCTACGAGGTTGGCGCATGCATTATACTTACGACCATTGTAAACGCCGATGTAATTTTTTCCCAGGATGATTCATATTGAACTACATGTACATGTCGCAGCCCTTTTGCCAAATTAGCCTTAATGCAATATGCCGCCTTTTTGTAATAAAAACGTTGAAAGGACAATCAGCCAGACTTTTTTTAGCCTTTTTATAATCGACATCTTGAACTAAGATGATTCGAGATTGTTGTGCTTGCTTCCTTCAACTTGGTTCTTGTCCGCTGTTTTTAATTTTTATTTTGCTTCTTTATTTTTGATGATAAGAGTTTATGGTACGACGCGAAAATCTAGAAAATTGTGGAAATCTCTTATCAAGGGGGCATGGCCATGGAGCGATTTATCGATTGTAATGCTATATCGATTTTTCAGGGTACCTGCACTGATGTATAGATTTACCAATAATTGAACTACTAGTTTTTGTTCTCGTAAGCAAACAAGCTCTCCCTTAAGTAGGCCTTAATCTTACATGACATGTCAAGCAGTTATGGCATCTAGAGTGACACTCATGATCTTGAGGTTTCCATCGGCACCTCCACTTCCACTAGGAACAGCTCTGGATACACTTTCTCTGGTAAAGTCCATCATGAAATCACGGATGGTCTACCGGAATGATTTTCTGATGTAGTCACGATTTAAAGGAGCAGGCGCGAGCAGAACTGAACAGGCATGGCCTGGAGAGAACAGGCACTTTACACGGCGGATCACACTCAAACCTTTCGAAAAATAGAATAGGGTACTTTTCAGTTAAAGTAAATGCCTCTCGCATACCCGATGTCTTTAGGCATTGGGAAATTAGCCTCTCACACATAGATAACAGTTGTGGGTGGGATTTGCGCCGGCGCAAAGCCATCGAGGGGAGGGCGGTTATGATTAATAAGGAAAGATTTTGAAAATTACCTTCTGATATGACGTGAAATACCTCTATACCTCCTTTGATTTTTTGATATCTAACTGGGCAGAGTATAGGAAAGGTGACCCTGTCGTCCAGAGGTTTTTTCAGTTTGGGATGCCTTGAGCACTGAAGGAGGTTGCATACTTTATCATGATCGAGTGATCATTCCTGCATCCTTGCGCCCTCTAATCCTTGATATCCTACATCATGGCCATCCTGGTCTACTACGCTCCAACTTACTCGCTAGGTCTCACGTTTGATGGCCAAACATGGATGGTGACATCACCTCACATGTTACAGGGTGCCAGGCTTAACAGGAACTTCAAAATGCCCTTCCAGACGCTTCGGCAATCCTGGCAAAAACCTGACGGCCCTTGGAATCGTGTCCACATGGATTTTTTTACTTAAAAGGGTCTAAATACCTCATTGTTGTGGATTCATTTACCAGATGGGTGGAGTGTCATGTAGTTAATTCCACCTCATTCTCAGACTTGCAGGGAGCGTTATTAGATATCTTTTCTCGGTTTTCGTATCCTGGCGTTGTTTCAGATAATGGCCCGCCATTTTCCTCTGAAGCAATGCAGGAATTTTGTAGGCGCAGAGGCATTTACCTTGTTACATTTTTTGCCCCCTTATAATCCGAAATCTAATGGTTTGGCTGAACGAGCTGTTCAGACTTTCAAGAAGTCCCTTATCAAGTCTATGACGTCCCAATTTGCGTTGAACCCGCGACAGAGACTGGCGGATTGTTTGTTGACGTATTGTGTGACGCCCTCCACTGTCACGGGTGAAGCGTCAGCCAAATTGATGCTGTCGTTTAATCCGAAACATCCGTTGTCATTTATTGCCATCATCCACAAACAGTCGCAGACCCTCAGAGTCCGTTGGTAGGTCGTTTATGGAACAACAGAAAGTCTGGGTGTATCTACCTCAAATTAAGAGTTCCAAGCGTTGGATTTCAGCCATTGTCATGGTTAAGGTCTCCCCAGCAATTTATATTGTTCAGCTGGAGAATGGTACAGTTCGCAAGGTGCACCTTAGTCAACTTCGCCCTGCCAGTGATTCCCCACAGAACAGTTATAAGGATCTTCATGGACCCTCCAGTGCGTCTTCAGAGGAGGATGCAGAATCTGGTTTAACTGGAGCATGGTTGATGGGGTCACCCACCATAGTCACTCCAGATAGTGGGCCCAATGAGTCAATTGATGGTTATTCTCCTAGCATGGCTCCTTTAGCCCCTCACAAATTGGAAAGGCGCTCCAGGGTTTCTGGATGAAAAATAACGACTCCCACAAGGTTTTCTCGCAAAGAATTTGTGCGAGATTAATAATTTGTATAAGGTATAATTATGTATTACTAGTAGATATTAAGCCTATTAGTTATCAGTCATTGTGTATTGGTTGTTGAACGCACAGTTTTTGTACATACTCACTCTTTAGTTTGAATCATGTATACACGTTATGTTTATGAGTTATTAAGCTTACTTTTATGCCTGAAAGTAATGATAGGTTCTAATTTATATAAGGGGAAGCGTGCCGTGTAGTATATTGCCAATTCAGAGGCAAGGCGAGGCAGGCTTTCTCAGCCTGATATTCAATATGTCCCATAACATGGATTTCAATTTTACATTCAACGTTGTGACGGTGAATTCAGAAAGTCTCCTGGTCACATTGTCAGGAATGATGCAGAGAAGGTTCCTTGAGGTCACATGCAATATTCATTATGACCAGCAGTTCGTTCTGCTCATGCGCAAAACGCCGCTTTCTGGTCTCGTACTATTCAACTTAGCATAAATGAAACTAGTATTAAAATGTGATACCTCATTGGATGCTGGACCCGTTTGTTGATTTTATGAAAGTGAATGTCACATAGTCACATTCCTGAGGTCACGAGGAAGCTCATGTGCCTTCACTTCATGAGCGTATTTTGTTTGTTTATGATTTTAACCATAACAACTTTGTTACTGAAGTGAGCATTATTCTCATTTATAACCCCCCCCCCATAATTATTGGTGTTTTGGATAACGACACATTTCACAACAATGGACAGATTAGTATTAATAAAAACAATAAATTGGTCCGTCATTGGGCAGTGAAAATCATTTTTAATATGTGACAAAATACGCAGGCGAATGGCGAATATTCCCCAAAGATTAATCTCGGAAATGTTCCCATCAGTCTCCTATCTATTTACTTACAGAACGATTTCAGCCCTTCAGGTTGACCGAAAAAAGCGTTCTTTTCGAATCGTGGCAGGGTAGCATTGAGTGAGTTGGTCAAGTTCTTCACTATTCCAAGAACACAAATCATTCGCAAGTGAAAAAAATATTTCTGACCGGCATAGATATCCATGAATCATTTATAGGATCTGATAATTGCAAAAGGAAGCATCCTGCTTGCCTTTAATATCACTACATTACCTTTAAACGGGGTGAAGGCCTGAGGCTCGTTGAAAAAATTGCACTTTTTTCGGTCGTGCTGCATCCCCTTATTACCCCACTACGGACATCCGAGCCATGCTAATAGACCCATTCTCGAATTTGAGGTTTCTGAGGGAAGATAACGTTAGCTCTCCGTTAGTTTCTGGCGACTGTTCCGACGATGAATCCTGCTAAATACAGGCAGTCAATTTATAGGGGCTCATTCCTGCAAAACGTTTACAGTAGGTTGGGAGGTAACAGATACAAATCGTTTAGTAGTGGTCATAATGCTGTATTTTTCAATTATGCAGATTTGAACTTTTTTCTTCTCGCAATATTAAATTAAATTTTACGGTTCACATAGTTTTGGGCCATTTTTTCACGACATAAATTTATATGAGAACATCATGCCACGTATCCTACAAGGTAAAACAGATGTAAGGTCAAATTTTGCATTCAGATTTCGTTAATTGTATTAATGTACGCAATTACATAGCTTGTTCAAAAAACGATGTTGTAGTCCAATTTTCGAAGTAAATATTGATGACATAAAAGGGCAAAAGTTCGGGTTTGAGAGGACCTCTGGCAGCAGTTAGGCCGCTAGTGACTGTTACTTCAGTTGCGACGACGATGTGACTCTGCGTTCAACCGACCAGAATGGCACTAAATACGTCTCATTTATCAAATAATTCAAAAATTGTATATTCATTTAGCTTAGAACCGTTTGTAGTACTCCACATTAAAAAATTTACTTGTATGAAAGTACATCAGTTTCACATCAACTGTTGTTTGCAGTTATTGGTGTACAATTTAATTGATCTGAAAAAATACAACGAAAAACTGTACAATTTGGATAAACTGCGATAAGATGAAAAGGAAGCATTCTAAAATATTTTCGGACGACAAACAAAATATCGATCAAACAATTTATTCCGTTTAAAATGTATTGATTTGAAAAGTCGTATGAAGAGAAGTTTTATAAGATAATAAAAAAAATTACAATATATATATATGTATAAATAAAAAGTTGATAAAGATCTTAATAGAATTATAATAGCGCTAATTCACGAAAAATTCGAACTATTGTGAAATGTAGAACAGACAAGAAGGAGAGGGAAACACGGAAAATCAATCTCAAACCTGGAACGGGAAAACATTCAGAAAATTTGTAAAATCTGGAGGAACATGAACAACTATAGGGTTGAATATTAATATTAAAACGGGGCAATTATCAACGCAGAACCACACATTTTGTGAAATGAAGTTTGAAAAGGTAAACCAACCAGTGAGGGGTTGTTCCAAGAATGACATGACAGTTTGATTGGAGCAAGGGGCGAAGGACTGGGAAAAAGAGGACGATAGGAAGTTCAGTAGTAACTTGAGCTAGTTCACGTTATTATAAGTCCACACGTCAAATCATAATACCCTTTCCCCAAGATTTATAATAACTCAGTTCGCTCATATGTCGTTGAAGATCGCACTCCATTGCTTGTCGATGTTTAAGCAAGTCCTCTTCTCTTAGAGTGTATTTTCGTGGGGTTATGTATTTTTTTCGTTATGTTAAAAGTACTCTTCAGTTTTTTTCCTTTTCTTATCAGTTTTGCAGTTAGGTAGGGAGGGAGGGGAAGGGGTGTTTGGGAGATTTCAGGATGATAATTCATCTTTAATCTAATTATCTCCTTCTTCTTCCTCTTCTTCTTCAGACTCGGCTTCTTCCAACCACATGAGCCAATGATTCACCTATAACAGAACAAATGCAATAAAGTAAAGCTTAAGTTTGGCTTTAAGCAAAGGCTTCTACAGGAAGCTCTTGATCTTTACCATTCATACAAGTTAGATTCATAAATGAACATAAAACCGACCTGAAATAAGGCTTTTCCTTTGCCAGGGTAGATGTCTGTAACGTCTTCCCTCCACTTGAGGAAAGCTTCTTCTTCAATTATCTCCAGGTCGTACGTATTGACAAACCAGCGAAGCAGCATACCTGGCAAAACAAAATGGAATGAGAATACTGAGATTGGTGTTCAACGCGTTTTGGGTATGATGAGACCTGAGTCAGGATAGTGCCTCTGAGGAAGAGTAGGCAGGACCCTTGAGGAGGTCAAGTAAATATAGAATATAACTATAGTTCATGCTTTATGCCATATTATATTGCCTTCCTTGACTGCACTCTTATGGAGGATGAAGGAACTAAGGAGTTGACAGCCTGCTCAGAGAGGCAATAGAGGTAATTTAACTCTGTTGTGTTGGCAGCCATGGCCAAGCTCATTTTCTCTAATACTCGCTCATTCTCTCTAGACCATCCATTTGTTTTGTCCTACAAGTTTCCTAGTTTAAAACTGGTTTTGCAGTTTTCTGACGGATCTAAAGGCGTTTATTCAAACATATTTAAGCAGGTTTCAGAGAAATTAAAATCATTTTGTGTAGGCTGGCTAGCTTTGGAACAATGAGTTAGCAGATTTTATGTGCATAATTTTATACCTACAGCTATTGTGAATATTATGAGAGTAGAAAATATTTTCGTTTTTATTTATTATCATTATAATAATTATTTTAATTCGGCAAATCTTGAGGTTATCCAGGACTCTCGTATTTTGTGTAATCATCAAGGTTACAACTGGTTCTTCTGGCTTGGTGGGAGTCAGTGGCTACTCATCCCCTGCCACAGGCATTTGCCCATATAGGAGATCAATTTCCATAATTGTGACAGATCATAAATGGCCCATGCTGGATTTTTCATTGTATCCCATTGTTTTGTAAAGGTTTTTGAAAATAAATAAAAAACTAAACTGAACGTTTACCTTTAGGAAAATCGATGGTATAGCAGAAGACTTGAAGAGCGTAGACGGCAGTCACTTGAAGATTGATGTTCTCGTGTAAAAAGGCCTGCAAAACGGATTTGAATCGCTCCAACACCCCTTTTTCCTTTTCCTGCAGGAGTTTGGCGTCTTGAACCGTCTCAGTGACGATTTTAGCGGAGCCCGCTTCCTGCGTGACGTACCTGAGGATGACAGTCATGAGCGCGGTGATGAACGCCGGAGAACTGTGGTGTTCCGAAGAGATTGACTCTTTGGCGCATCGGTACAACGATTGAGCTGTCGGTTCACGTTCAAGGGCCGACCACAGTTCCCGTTCGAGGACCAGCAGCGGCTCCAGGAAAACTAGTTGTCGCTCTTCAAGGATTTCATTCAAGCGGGTTTTGGTCCTTTCGCGGTCACTCAGTGCATTCATTAGGCTCACCTGGAAGGAAAAGATGCAGTAAGATGAAACCGAGCAGCTAAGATAAACTCATACTTTCATGTTCGGTTGAACTGTGCTATTAGGTGCCCACCCGCTGTTATCACTTGACCTTCCTACACGTTTCGATATATCGATTTTTGAAAATGTATCGTTCTGGTGCACTTGGGTCCCCTTCTTCCCTCTGCGCCCGCCTAGTTTTTCTTGTACTTTGCTTTAAATACGCCCCCGAGTTAAATACACAACAAAATGTTCAAATATGTTGCAGAAAAAATGTTTTAGGTTATGTAACCTCCACTCCTAAATTCGAAATATCGAGGGAACTAAGTTCTTTCCTTCGATATATCGAATATATATCGAATCTAGTGATCTATATATCGAATCTAGTGATAACAGCGGGTGGGCACCTAATAGCGCAGTTTTACCTCATGTTCGTATGTAATTGAATATTGTAGATAAGAAAAGGTGTGAAAAACTCGCACTCACATGGTTCTCAGAAAACAGTATGATATTTTTATTGAAACCTCAATCAAGGTTTATGACTTGTATATTCTATTCATGTATCCCGACATCATGAAAGACACAACACATACAAACCGATTCAGCGTTGAAAATTTAGGGGAAAATGATATCCCACGCGCCTAAGTACCAAAAATATCGAAAACCCGCCTTCAAAATGGAGAGGTACATACCCATTAAGACCCAAACCTACCTCTAGTGGGCACTAATCGGTCCGGGACTCGTTTCAATGACTTTAATGCCCAAAATTCCGTGGTATTTGATACCCCTCTCACCAAGATTGCCGAAAATATTTTTTTCTTTATTTTTTATCTGGTCCGATCGGGTTGAAAAGTTTCATGGGCGAACTAGAGCCAAAAACGATTTCACATTTTTTGAGAATTTTCTACTACCAAAAACGTGGTCATGGGCGGACATGTTCTGTTCTATTGATTTTGCGGCCAAAAGTAGATGGTCGACCCCCCTCCCCCCCATGACCTTGAGCATGAAAATATAGATAGATTATTCGAGGATTAATCAACCAATGACCATCTATTGTACACATGGCAACGTTCATCGCGCCAGAACGTCAACAGGATATTGCTGAAATAACCCACAACGACTCCCTAGCCACCTTCATTCCTGTAAGCTCAATTTAATCTTTGATAGGCAGGAAACCCCCTAGGAGATTGAAATTTTGGCGTAGCCCCTTTACTGATACGTGACTGAAGAACTCAAATTTTTAAAAAACGGCCCAAATGACGCCCACAGAGTCTTCAAACTTTAGTAAAAAAGCCAAATCGGTCCTACGATAGTAATTTGGGGTCACTTTGAAATGTGAAAAGGGCTCATCGATGTCGACTAATCGGGGGGAGGGTCACAATTCAAACTATAAGGGGCGAACTGCTTTACTATTAATAATTTTGCCCTAAAATCACCTTCCATCCCTAAAGCCATTCTCAACCAGCAACACGCCCAGATCATTCAATTCTCAACTAAACGAGAATGTACCTTGCTCTGCGAAAACAGTTCCGACAATCTCTCTTTCCCCAATTCCTTGTTGAGTTCGGCGAGGGTGAGGTAGAGTAGGGGGTAGTTGGTGCCGTCTTCAGTAAGGTCTCCTACTTGCGCTATCGTTAGGTAGTTTTCTTTAACGGCCACCGATGCAAATTCTGGAAGAGAAAAAATCATGCGCTTAGTCAATATATTCCCATTAAAATTTACTGATCAGCCCACCTGACGGGCAGGGCTGATCATATTATATTAGGTATGAGAGGACAGTGGTCACTACTGGCAGCAGGCCCTATAACGTCGCGAGCCGTCTTTAAGCCATTGAAGAGAAAACAAGATGAGCAGTGGCAACACAGCCAATTTCCCACAGCGTCGTCCCTCCCCTGGTCTGCCATTGCACGTTTGAAGATCCCCTGGTGGACGGCTGGGTGGGGCAAACAGAAAACGAAGGCAGCCCAAACGACTCCAAAACGTCAACGTCTGGGAAGCATGGTGGGACATAGGTGACCACTTTCCTCTCATACCCAACATAATTGTGATTCAGGTGATCAGTAAATTATACTTTGGTATATTGGAAAGTGGTCACTCTGGCAGCTGTAAAAAGCAGAGACCGTCCGGTTGCATGCAGTGTGCCACTAATCTCTTCAACAGACCGTTACGGTCACTAAGGCCGGGTACACACGTTGAGGATTCCGGAGAGGAATTCCTCTGAGGAAAACCTCAGTGGCGGCCGGAGCCGGACGAGCATCCACACGACGCGCGAGGCCTTTTGAGGAAACTGTGTAGTTGTAGTGGCCGGAACCCCGGCCTCAGGCGGCCTTTCCAAAAATTGGAAAGGCCTGGCGGCCTGTACAGTCCGCCTCAACTGAAGGCCTCGACCCGTCCACACGGTCCGTCGGCCGGAGAGGTTGGCCTCACCGGGAAATCCTCTCCGGAATCCTCAACGTGTGTACCCGGCCTAAGCCTTTAAAGACCTTGTACTGGCGGCCTAAAGGACTTGCTGCCAGTAGTGACCACTTTCTGATATACTGAAGCATAATCCAAGTCTGAACACGAATTCGATTATTAGCGACTGTTATCAACGAAATTTCTCACCTGCCACAAACTTGTAGACGTTGGTATTCGTTTGGTCAAGATCTGAAGCCATTTTAACGATCGATCTGAACGCGTCATTGTAATGAGACGACGATATTGAGCCGTTATTATGTAACGTTGTAACGAAAGCTCTCAAATTCTCTCGTTCTTCATCTGAAAGAGAGAGAATAATATTATTGGATGTTCTTGTGAAAGCAATAGCTAGTGAATTAGTACAACATCAATCAATCAACATAATAAATTGGCATCAATTTTCGAAGCTTCACAATTTCCCCAAATAGAGATAACATCTGTCCACATCTTGGACTTCTTTGGTATTTTGAATTTCTTAAAATAATCATCACTAATCCATTCTCAGCCAGACTGGCCCTCTTTCACTGGGGTTGGTTATTAGTAGTTCAGCGTCCAATATTCAGCGGGAAATGATACCCCACATGCATAGGTACCAGAAATCTCGAAAACACATTCAAAATGGATACATAGATACCCCACACGCCTAGATTGCCCAAAATCTTGAAAATCCACTTTTCAAAAAACACATTTTGACCTTTACTCCCCCCAATTTGGCCCGATCGAGCTGAAAGTTTCGAGGACCAACTAGACCCAGAAACGGGTCCCTGACCAAATTATCAGATTTTTAGACAATTTTCTTCTACCAAAGTCGGCGTGGACGGCGGTCGGACATTTGCGAATTTTGATCCAGACACCATGAAACGCCCAGAAAAATTTTTTGGGCCGAATTGGAGAGATTGACATTTATCATGAAAACATAGGTTGGCTATTCTAAATGAATAACAAACCAAACAATTGATCGAGGGATCAAATTTTCATGAAATCGTGGTTAGGATCTAAATCTGCAATAAACAAATGGGGTTCCCATTCAAAATAAGAAAGTCAAGTGTCACTTGCGCATGATGGCACAGTTGCGTGGGGTGCTCTAATATGAGATCCTTGCTCTTTAAATCCCAGAATCCTTAATAAATATAATAAATTAAAAAAAAAGGTTTACTCTCATTTGGACGATTTTAGGAGGGGATGAAAAACTCGTGGGACACTCTGCTTACGTAACAAATATGCAGTTGTCCTACATTTTAGCTAAGTTTCTCACTCAACCTAACTTAGACTCAACTGATCATATCAAAATGTAAGAAATTGCAGTGAACCACGTTTTTCAAGCTGCGTCATCGATGAATCGATTGGGGAAATGAAATTCAGACTGGAATGTATGTGCGAAGGGGAACGAAGTGGAAGATCATCGATAAACCGACCACTCAGAAACCCTCGTTCGATTATGTCGGAACGTCGTGATGAGCCACAATTGAGACTGGCATAATGGCTCAGTACTAAAAACCTTGTTCCTTGGAGATTATTATTTAATAGTCATCAATTATTCGTATGCACCTTCCCGAAAAGGGGGCACATTCTGAACTCAGGCGATTCATCTTCGGAACAAAGAGGTCCGGTTACTTTATATATTACATACTTCCCCTATGTTCAAGCGAAGAAGGAAGAGCAACTCACCAGTCTTAGTAAATGAGAGGCTCACGGCGGACGAGATGACCTCCGAAATGAGGCGGTCTTGGATTTTGAGTTGAGAAAAGTTGGTGGCAGCTTCATCAATGTTGCTGCCTGACATGACTTCCTCTGCGATACTTGCCGTCTTTTTCAACGTTTCCTCCTTCGTAGCAGCTTTCTCTTTCTTATTAGGTTTCCCACGGTCCGAAGATGCCTGCTTGATGAGAATAGGTACTTCTTTCGTAGTTTGAATGGGCGGAGGATTTTGAGGTTTCAGCGCTGGCGACAAACTGTCTGGGCGACCGGTAAAAACTGTAAGATAAAAAGAGAGAGAAACGTCTTAAATGGGTAGAACATAAACCAAAGGTAGTTCAGTTTCATTTACAGTTTACATTTATATTATAGGTCAGGTTGGTTGGCAATGTTATATATTATCAGCCTCGCAAATGCTTCATCAACTGCTGTCCAAGGGCACCCACCTATGCTTCTTAAGCAGATATCACGCCTATACGGGGGTGTCTACAAAAATTAATGGACAAACTCATGGGGTCAATTCTACAGCTCACTTGCATCAAAAAGTGCCCCTTTTTTTACTCAACTAAAAATCCTACTTCTTTAATCTTAAAGGATTTTTTCCATGTTTTCGACCTTGTCTCAGTAAAACAGCTCTAACTCCCTTCAATTAGTATGTAAAATGAAAGTTGAGGATACCATTGTAAAACGCATTAAATTTCCTACCTCTCTAATATAAAATCAAATTTGTATTCTGTCGTAATTAATGAAATAAATGGCCAACGTTCAAAATTTAAAGATTTCTTAAAATCAACGTTTTTTCTGTCTTTTTGCGTTATTAGAATGAAGGTTTTTCGGCGGGGACATTTGGGAAAAACTTGCTCAGAATCTCAGCTTTCTATTGGCATAAGAAGAAAAATTTGATTTGGATGAACTTTCCCAGAGAAAATGGCGTTTGTATGCGAAAAAACGCGCAGTTTTTAAGTAAAAATTGTCGTATTTAAATAAAATTAGACTTTCTTCATGAAAACGAGTTTGATATCGCAACAATTTGTATTTATTGATGCTGAATCGACTCCCATGCGTTCCAGATTAAGGAGACAATTATCAGGAGCACCAAGAAATAAAGTGTTTGAAATGCCCCTGCTAAATAGAGGCGCACATGGTCCCAGGTCACATCCCAAAGTTGGTGGGCGTTTCTCATTCTCCGGTGAGTCGCGACTAGAATGCTACCTGAGACTGCTATGGCAGCTCCCTGAAGGTAGCTATGCCTATTGAGTAGTTTTCTGGGGAATCTGCCTCATGAACGCCCTCCAAAGACTGTTATGACTGATTCAGCAGTTCTCTCGAAACAGTTACACATCTGCAGCTTCGTGTGGCTCCTATGCCTGTTCAGCAGCTACCCAAACCTATCGCGAGATGAGCATCAACAGCTACCTCAAGCAGAAAGCGAGTTCATCATCTCGCTCTTCTCCAGAGTACGGTAAAAAATCACACACGGGTTGGTTATTCCTCGAATGGGGGAAACAGTGGGTGTGGCAGGTCCCAGACCCATTCCAATCGATTCAGGGTCCAAAATTTAATGGAATATGATACCCCACACGCCTAGGCACCAGAAATCCTGACACATACAAAATGGGTGGATACATACCCATTTTGACCCATAACTACTTCCGGTGGGCGCCAATCGTTCTGGGACACACATCATTGAATTCAGCGTCCAAAATTTAGTGGAAAATGATACCCCACACGCCTAGGTAGCAGAAATCCCGAAAACACATAATCAAATTGGGTAATAAATACCCAATTTGACCCACAACTTCTTCCAGTGGGTGCCAATTGTTCTGGGACCCATTTTATTGGATTCAGCGTCCAAAATTTAGTGGAAAATGACACCCCACTCGCCTAAATCACCCAAAATCTCGAAAATCCATTTTTCAAAAAACCCCTACCCCCTCCAAATTTGGTCCGATCGGGCTGAAAAGTTTCGAGGACCCATCTCGGCTGGGAACAGACCCCTGACCCAAATTTCAGATTTTTAGAAAATTTTCTACTACCAAAAATGGCGTGGACAATGGACGGCGGACGGCGTACGGCGGACGGACATTGACCTTTTTTGATCAGGACATCATGAAACGTCCAGAAAAAATTTTTGAGCCGAATCGGAGAGGTTGACCATTATCATGAAAACATAGGTTGATTATTCAAGGAATAACCAACCAAAAGTAAAGTAAGGTTTCAGGAACTGGACGAACCTGGATATAACGAAGTAGACACAGGTTTGGTGTTAGGCGGTTTGAACAGCATGGAGTTGGCAGGCGGGCGAAGCTCTATGTTGGCAGAACTGTCGTGGCCCGTCATTATGCGTTTGAACCGAGGAGCCAAATCTTTATTATCTACCGAAAAAAAAAAATTTTAATCCATTAAAACCGAACTTATAATTAGGAACAACTGCATCATAGTTCATATAACGCTTCAAATGAAAAACTGCTCACTCGACACGTTGTTGGAGTTGTTGTTGTTGTGCTGGCTATTATTGTAGCGGTTCTGTTGATAGAAATGGGAATTGTTGGCGGAAATGTGATGGAAATTCTGCCTTTGGTTCCCGCGGTCGCGCCCGTTTGATCCCAAACTGTTGAAAGGCTGTTTGAACCCGTTATGAGTGTACCTGAGGAAGCGAAATATTAATGTATCAGAAGCAATTTAAGTAGATCGGAAGATGTAGCAACAACATAGCTCTTTGCTTAATTTCTATTAACTGAACAAGAGGAACAAACATGAACTATTACCGAGTTTTTTCATATGAATATCAATTAATGATAAATTACCTCGCTAAGAAAGTTATCGGTCGAAACGGGTAGACTAACAAAAATTTCCCAAAAAGCTGAATCTTTTGTGAAAAGACTCAAGTAAGACTAAAAGAATTTTGCACCAACTGTTTCGTGCTCCACCAAGGAGGTTTTCACCTTGGAGTAAGCCTAGAGCTGCCAACACATTCTCTAAGGTGTTCTGCTAATTCGAGGGCTAAGCCAAATGTAAGGCGCGTTGGGTTAATTAACAGATTCTGTAACTCCTAAACAATTTTTCTACGTAGCCCCCGTCCCTTTCTACACATTGCTGGTAGCTGTATAAGGTTTTGGATCCCCTCTTCGTAGTCCGGCGTGCCAGCTCCTTAAGGTACTAGCTGGCAGCCGTCTGGAGCTGCTCGTCGCTCCTGAAGTGCATTTCCCCAGATATCCCTCCTACTTGGGTTCGCCATACCAATCCCCAAACCAGGAACCAGAGCAAAATCTGAAAGAAAGGACGAGCCAGCCCCTCCAAAAGGGGAAAGTTGCGTTCTCAGCACGGGAAATCATGGCAACAGTTTTTGGAACACAAAATGAGTTTTACTGGTTGATTACCTCGATCGTGGTTCAACAATTGATGCCCCCAGGTACTGTGAAGTCCTCTAACGTTTGAGGCAGGCCATAAAACGGGAAAGACCCAATTTGCACGCTCGAGAAACCCAAGAGCATACTGAAAAATTCAATTGGGACAATTTTTCCACACCAGATCCCACACCCTCCGATTATCACCTTTTCCTCAGGCTAAACAAAAGTGAGGGAGGGGGGGGGGGGCTAAGATGCGACGAAGCAGCTCAAGACGACTGCTGTCAACAAGTACATCAAGGAGCTAGGCACACTAGACTACGAAGAGGGGATCCAAAAACTAGTATCTCGCAACCAAAAATGTATAAAGAGAGACGGGGACTACGTAGAAAAATAGTTTAGATGTTGTAGAATCTGAAAAAAAAATATTAAAAATTCGATTGAAAAATGTCTGATTTTTTATTGTGAAACGCGCTTACTTTTCTCACGGCCCTTGTATGATCGAAGAATTGGGTATTGCAGTTGCTCTATCTAACAATCTTCTAGCTAGTACATTCCGTTTAATTATCCCTTACCCCGCAAATCAAGCATTACGGTTTCAATTACCATCCTAAACGCAATGATACTTACGGAAATTTGTCCGGAAACGAAAGGGTTCCAGAAAGGATGTTGTCTAATCCCGGCCGAGTTTTCAACGATCGAGGGAAAAGCTCTTGCTGCGGCGGTCTTTCTCCACTGTTACCGCGCAAGGTGGATCCCGCATCATCCGATGACAACTAAAAAAGCCATGAAATAAGAATAATATTAGTGACACTCATAGAGACGTATAGAATTCTGACTGGAAAGTAGTTGTTATTTTATCTAGTATCTTGGATACATCAGTAGGTTTGTTCACTGAAGCATCCAAATCAGTTTCCCATTGGCTGGAACCACGATGAAGCGTTTATCAAACCGAGTTTCAAACGTCTGAGGAAAAACCTCTGATTCCATCAAACAGTTTACCCCTCCATTTTTCGGGGCCGCGTGGCCAATCAAATCATTCCATCTACATCTGTCTACAGCATTCCCCCTGAATCCCTGCGTTTCTTCACCGATTTATTTTGATTTTCTAGGGGTACAAACGTTCTTGATAGTAGAAAATGTTCTAAAAATCTGAAATTTTGGTCAGAACCTATTTCTGGCTCTAGTTGGTCCTCGAAACTTTTCAGCCCGATTGAACCTAATTTGGGGAAGATGGATTTTCAAAATTTTCAGCGATGTAGAGGTATCATTTTCCACTACATTTTGGACGCTGAATTCGATGAGACGGGTCTCGCCACGATTGGCGCCCACTAGAAGAGAATGATTAAAATGGGTATCTATCTACCTAATGGGACATCGGAGATTTTTGGTACCTAGGCGTGTGAGCTGTGAGGTATAATTTTCCACTAAATGTTGGGACTCTGAATTGATTGAAAAGAGTCCAGGACACTCCACAGTCACTGCCCCCCCCCCCCCCCCCCCAATTTACTCCATGCTCCTGGCTCCTGGTACGAGGAATAGCCCACCTCTGTGAAATAATTTACAGCGTTTTTTGATCTGGACACCTTGCAACGCAAGCTGTCAAATTTGAGGCAAATCAAAGAGATTGACTTCCTGCAAGGAATAATCAACCAAAATGCGTGAAAACGGCAGTGGCTGCAGTTCACGAGTAAGAACGCGGGAGCGGATCAAACGCGTTCGGAGAACGTCCTTGGTTCCAACCAGTTGGAAGCCACTCCAAAGCTGGCGTAGGTGCACTGCCACAATCACCAACCAGTTGTAAATGGTTTAAAACGGTCAGAAAACCGTTGGACACAGTTACAGCGAACATACCTGACGACTTGATGGTATTCCCTAACACAAGCAAGTTTGAAGAGCCAGAATCAAAGTGAAACTGAACCGTTCCGTTCCGCTCAAACTCACAATTCAAACCGTCGTTCCAATCATATTAGGTTAAGATTGATAAATTACCAAAGAAACAAAATGAAACGCACTTGGTTGATAGGTAGCGGGCCTTCAGTGTTGCTCACTTTACGAGGGGTCCAGTTGTCTCGCCGCAATTCGATAATGTCACGAAGCATGAACCGGATACGAATGGGCAGGTTGGCGTTCTTTGAGAGCGACGCCATGCGATCGAAAAGTTGATTCATCAACTTCTGCATAAGGAAAAAAGAAAAAAAAACCTGAATTAAGAAAACGACGAGAAAAACCCGTATAATTCGGATACTTCGATTATCAGACAAATTGATTACCTGCGCTTCCTCGTTGTCCAGAATGTGACCACAAGTACGGAGGATTTGGCAGACGCACTCGAGGTCTTCAGCCATCCCGTCTGGAGTTTTGGTCTTGTTTTCGAGGAGTTTAATCAAACAGTTATACAGGATGCCACGTTGAAGTATGCCAAGCTTGCAAAGTTCTCCAATGAACTGTTGGAAGAAAAGAAAAAAACATCATTAAAAATTGACACAACAACGTAATTGCTGAGCATGCAACAACAAAGATCAAATATGTGCTCTTCCTTAAGAAATATTCGGAGAATTTAAACTCAAGAGGGGTTCTTTTCGGATGATTTTGCAAGATGCATAGAGCTCTGTTTTCACTTGCATACACGGTGACCCCCCCCCCCCTCCTGAAATTTTTATTCTGGAGGAAAAAGCTGGACTCTGAGGATGGGCTACAATGACTTTTGGGAAGCCCATGATCCCTATGAAGTTAAACGGCCGGATAATGGCGCCCCTATACAGCTACAGCACGATGGTGGTCTACAGGGATTTTGAAAGCTTTGTTTTGTTACAGTTACAATCCTAACTACTTGCCCTGGAGGAAAACTATTTGTGCCAGAATGAGTATCTCAACTGGAATGTCCCAATGGACGTAAGAAGGCATGTGTGCAACTCGAGCATGGAAACTGTGAGAAGCTTCCTTTTTTATTAGTTATGTGACTCCTCCTGCAGGCCCCCTGAGGCAGAAGTGCTGCGCTAGAGGCGACTCAGAAGAGTGTAAGGCAGCTGATGGCTCACCCAATGTTACCCAAGGCTTTGAATAACATTAATAGTATTAATTTTTCACAAATACCATAGCAAATCAGACATCTCAACTCTTCTACAGAATAAATAATGAAATTCCTTGTTATTAAATTCAAGACGAAGCGCCTGTGACATGGTGTTGGCAGTGTATTTTAGCCTATTCAGCCCCATTTCATGTACAAGGGTACCACCCCAAAATTATATTCGCCCAAAGTTAACTCAACACTCCGGAGTCACTGAGGAACTCACTTTTATATTCCCAAGCGACTTCCTTTTGTTGCTAGTGTGTTTCGAGCGGCTCTCAAATTGCGCTTTACAGCTGGAAAGAAGCAAACAGCGGAATGGGCAAGGTTCAGGTTGATCGGCACTTCGGATATCTTCGCAAAGACGCCGGCAGAGCTGAGCATACATAGCACTGTACTTCGGCTCATCTAGTGCTTTTTCAAACACCTGTAAACATAAAGAATAATAAGAGGTTACCGACGAAGAGGAAATCAAACATGAGAGGAAGGACAGACTTGTGAGAGGGCGGAGAGGAGTGAATGATATTTTTCTTCTGATAAATTTGGAAGGGTGAGTGCCACGAGAGCAGCGAATGATCCAGATAGCTTTTCCAAGTCAAATTGAAAATTTTCCAAACCAATTTGAGATTATTCCAGACCGACATGAGAAATGTCTAACAAATGTAGCTACCTAGGAACCTTCTTCACTGAATTTGTTTCAACAAAGTTGTGAATTATTGTTCGTTCATTTCTTGGTTGGTTACTCCTTGAATAATCCCAGAAAAAATTTTCAGGGCCAAACAGAGACCCCCGTGACCATGAGCATGAAAACATATGTTGATTGTTCACATGTCCGACCTCCGTACGCCGGTTTTTGGTAGTAGAAAATTTTCTAAAAATCTGCCATTTTTGGTCAGACTCGTTTCCGGCTCTAGTTGGTCCTCGCAACTTTCCAGTTCGATCGGAACAAATTTTAGGGAGGGAGGGGGTCAAAATGTGTCTTTCGATAAATGGATTTTCAAATGTTTTGGCGATATAGGTTGTGGGTTATCATTTTTTACTAAATTTTGGGCGCTGAATCCATTGAGATGGGCTTCAGACCAATTTGCGCCCTCCGAAAGAGGTCGGGAAACCCTCAATTCGGGAAAAGCTATAAAGACACTCATGGCCATGAAGTCGAAAACTGGCATACAACGTGATTTTGAATAGGGATCTAGCATTCAACATGAAATACTCAATTACTGCGACTTACCAATAGAATGACTCCTTTGAGAATGACGTCTGAATTGAGCTCTTCCTTCAGGAGATCATCGCTTAGCTTATCAAATTTCTCAGGAGTGAGTTTATTGAGGATACCTCGCACCTGGAGAAAGAAAAGAATTATGAAAACACTTGCGCAACAAGGTTACATAACGTTCGGTATGAGAGAAGAGATCAATTACGAAGAATAACTGTTTTCTTAATAAGAATACAACGTTGGTAACTGTTATCAACATCGTGATTGAGTTATGATGAAAAGGAGTTACCCTGCGAAAAATGATGTCTTGTTGGTTCTCTTGAGTGAGGGCATCTCGCCTGACTATGGAAGGAGGAACCCAGCGTCGCGCTGCTATCGTACGATTATCGTCCCTGGAATAAAAATGGCATTTTATAAGTTTATGATGATGAAGGTGTAGGGAATCAGGAACGACAGAAGAAGGAATACGTTGGGTTGGAAAATTCTATGTAATTCACCCAATCTCGTAGATTTAAATGGATGGTCATGGACAAGCCGATATTCGCGGTGCAATAAAATATTCAGCCTTGGTAAAATCGTTGAACGATTGTTCTCACACAGATACTGTCCGTCCTCATCATATGAGCCAATTCAAAAGAGAGGGTCGTTGGCAGGTGTCTGTAGCCAGTTTGTCTATTGTGGCTCTTCGAGGAGGGTCTCTACTATTTATACAAATGCTGGGGTTCCCTCCTTTCTATTCGCCGACGCTACAAGTCACGTGTGATATGCATGTTCCCTGACATAGAATGTTCTTCGTAAAATTTCGATATAAAGGACTTTTAAATGTTCCCATTACTCCGAAAAGTAGCTTCTTGACTACTTCAGAACTCGACTCAGCATAAATGTTATTCAATACATCCAGTTCTCAACAAGTTGCTTCCGTCATCGCCTCTTCTTCACTAGTACATATGCCCTACTACGGGGATTAGATAATAATTTGCCCCAACAATTGGAAGACTTTCAACCAGCCCAAAATAGATGAAGAAAAGAAGAAGAAAGAGAAGAAATCAAGAAAATTGATTTAAATCTTCGCCAAATTGAGAGTTGTAGACACAAAGGGCCTGAGAATGGTATATGACGCTTTGTCTCATTTCTATTGCGATACTGCTTTCCATCAGAGTGGGGGGTACGATACGGCTTACAGAGCAATAAATATTACTCAAATTTTTATAATTAGGGTATGTATTCATGATATCGCAGATGGTACGGGAGGAAGCATTGACGCCACCAGCGTCCGCTACTTACGATATGGAAACATGTGTTATTAGTTAATCACTCTATAGAACTACCCTGGCAAAACTAAATTACAATTACTTTAACGCCCTGAATTTCGATATGAGAAGGAAGCTGCAGCGAAACAAACCATGGAGACTCATTCCAATCGATTCATCGTCCAATTATATTGCAAAACGATACCCCACACGCCTAAATCGTCAGAAAGATCACCCGGCGATTTGATGTTTTCAGATTTTTAGAAAATTGTCGACTACCAAAATCGGCGTGGACGGCGTACGGCCATTTGCTAATTTTGATCTAGACACCTTGAAAAGCCCTGAAAAAATGTTTGGAAAGATAGACTTTTTGCATGAAAACATCCCCAAAAAGGGAGTGATACCCTTAAAAATGTTTATTTTGCAAAGTGGTAAGGTCTGTTTTTTCTGTATTATTCTACTTGTTTTCCCCCATTATTATTATTATTATATATTTTTTTTTTAAAGATTGGAAACATTTTTCTACAATTATCTACCCTGTTGGGACCATGTTTGGCGAACCTTGATGACCATAATGGAAGAAAGGGGTTTCACATAACAAACGGCAGGAGCGCAAGGGCAAAGCACAATAGATTTGTAATGGATTAACGATTTTGCGATTGAATAGCGGATGCACGAGACTTTTCAATTCCCAATAAACTTGGAATAATCGCTGACCATTCTGAATGCTGCCTAACGATCATAGGGAATTCAAGAAAATTCAATGCAAGAGAATCCATGGAAATTGCCACGGAAAAAGCGGAAATAGCGGAAATGATCACAGTTTGATAAGAACCTGGAAGAATCGAGAGCTTCAAAAATGTCCATTCAAATTTTTCAAAAATACAATTATCTACCCATATTAAATTAAATATAAAAAAATGGAGCAGTCAATGGTCGAGCAACTATCAGAAATTCCTGAACACTAATCCTATTTGAGTAGAGCAGAATAATGACGACTTTCCTTCCTGTACCTTTTTCACACACTTTCAATAAAATACATTAACATAACAACTCACCTTCCTCCGTTGACAGGAGAAGCCCCCCCTGCTCCCGTAGGCCCTTCCGTTGTGGATCTGAACTTAACCAACACGAAATCCTCCTCTCAACTCGACTTCTGTAAAAATAAAAAATAAAAAACAATTATATTTAGTTGGCAGAATATAGCAGAGCAACATCATGATGTTTTCATACATTCGTCTAAATTTGTAGGGTTTCTAACAAAATCGGATATGTAGGTGTCAGATTCTTAAAATTAGAGCCTAGTCATCTTCGTAAACCGTTTAGTCACCTCAAGTTTCTCTCCATAAACGAAAAATCCAACAAATGATACTCTTGGAAATTGGATACTGGACGACCATCCATGGTTTTGAATCACAATCGTGGTACATATTTCGTAAGAGGGCCTAAAACGTTTCGACCAACAACAATATCCTCCATAACTTCTGACATTCGCGTCTCCTCCTTCCATTCGAAGCTCAACTTTCACCTCTCCCGTTAGTTCTTAGCGGAAAGTTTTCGCAATCACTAACGAAATTCCAATCAGTACCTACGCCGAATATCATCAAATAATCCAAGTAGGAAATATGATAAAAGATTCCAGTCCTAAAAGTCAACGGTGTCTGTCAATTTATTGAAACTCATGAGACTACGAATGATTAAAGAGTGCCTATTAACACAGGAAAAGACGATAGGTAAGCGCTCGTATAAATCTCAATCTATGAAAAGAGTCCGCTATTTAAACACTGTCCACTTTCTTCTAGCGGACATTTTAACATAATTTCGATAAAATTTATCGATTTAAAATTTAGTGAAAATTGATACATAATACGCCTGGGTCCCAAAATGATGACGAAAACCGCTTTCGAAATTCAAAATTTTGGTTTCGCAAGATCAGGCTGAATAGTTTTGATGACCACCTAACGCCGAAAAATAATCTCTGATTGAAATTACCGACTTTAAACAGAGATTCCTACTAGAAAAAAAGGTTGCATATTCTTCCACAATGATAGGTTATTCCTCGGACCTGGAGCAAGCACAAAATGGGGATAACAACGAGTGTGGAGTATCCCAGACTAATTATAATCGATTCAGCGTCCCAAATTTAGTGGAAAATTATACCCCACACGCCTATATACCGAAAATCCACATAAGAAATAGGTAGGTGGGTACCCATTTTGACCCATACCCACCCTCAACTGGCGCAAATCCGTCGGGAAGACATCTCAATGGATTTAGCGTCCAAAATGTAGTGGAAAATGCTACCCTACATGCCTAGGTACTCAAACATACGAATAGTATGTATAATAGTATGTATAATATAGTATGTATAAAATAGTATATAATACTTCGAAATAGGTAGGTACTCATTCATTTTGACCCATACTCAGCCCCGTTGAGAGCTAATCATTCTGCGTCCCATCTGAATGGAATCAGAATTCAATATTTAATTAAATATGGATGTTTGTTCACAATTCGAAGTAAGGAGATTCCTTCAAACCGCCATTTTAACTTCTACAGGTTGTTGTAAATCTGCAGAAAAACCTGGAAGACCCTCGTGGAGCACAGGTAATCTTTATTGTAATTTGAAGATGATTCTAAGTCTTGAATAGTAAAACTAATGACATAAATGCTCCAAGAAACAATAATCGGTGCAGTTGTGGACCTGCTATTCGCAGACTGAAAGGCGAGCGGTGCAGGGCCTTGACAACTACCGTAAGGCCACCGACTCAATTGTCATTAGTAACATAATATTATATTATATTACTCAGTAGCTCTCCATCGCTGTCCTTGTCGATAGTATACAAGCATGGTTTTCCTATCAATAGTTCACAACTACAACAAAACCGTCGAAGGCTGCATGCGCCTCTCGTTCTAAAAGTGCTCTCAGCTCGAAAATAAACCGCGGAGCCAAGTTTAATTTGTTTAAGTCGTTAAACTTGGATTGGACGTTCAAGAGGCTCAATTGAGAAAGTGATGAGTATTTTTAATGTAAAGAGGGAAAGGCTGAAGAAATTGTTATTTATTAATCGTGAGGCTAACGTTTGATGAAGGAATTTAACCTAAAGTCTCGCTATAAGACGAAGATATGACGATGCCCCTGCAACTATAGCAAGGAATGTACAAGTGGAGTACTCAAATTTTACAATATTTACTTGTAAATATAAATAAATGGCCACTTAGAATACAATCCTTTGTTTCGTGATGTTTCCTAGACAGTTCGTCACTCATTTACTCGCCCTAGCTTCATCGCAATTCGGAGAATCACCTAACGATTCGGAGTAGTTTAAATTAGCATAGCTGATGAAAAAGAGCCCTTCTGAAGAATCGTTGCCTAATTCACATTAAAGGAAAAGAAGCATTTCGCCATTATTTATTGACCCGTTCTCCCGACCAAGTTCAAAACAATTATTAATGTAGGGCAAGAAGGAAAACGTATTCCTCGAAATCATGGAAAATAGACGAGCGTGCAAGAGAAGGGAGGTATCCTATTTATAGTAGACCGGATTTTACCGTCGCCCAGCAATAACAGTTAAAAGCCGGTGGAACGAGGAGAACAGCACCTGAAACAATTGCAAAATATTGTGCACGAAACTAGAAGTTATTGACTCCAAGGCAAAAATAGATCTTGGTCGCTTCTTTAAGAAGGTAGCGGTAATGATAATGACACATAACGTAGGAGTCTATTTCCTACCTGTGGGTAAACGGTCAGAATTGAACTTGAAGTGGCACCGTTCCAAATAGTAAAGACCGTTGGAAACAAAGAAATTAAACTGCTTGTGTAGAGAATGGGATAGATTTATTCAAAGCAGGAATCTAGAAAGTCGTGCGATCCACCTGATGTGTGATCAGATTGCCAATTGATACACCCAAAATGGTCAAATGCATGAATCACGAGTGTTTTTCGATTACAGAGTCGGTTCGGCGTGACTCACAGATTACGTCATGGGTTCATGGCGGTTAGTCTCAATGTAAAATGAGGCCGCCCGAGAGGTAAACTGAGGGAAAATGCTATCGTATGATTCGTAATAAAGGAAAAGTATAGACCTATGCAGGTGCAAATTAAAAAAATATTCCGTGGAACTGGAGCATGGGGAAAATGAGGAAGACCGTGAGTGTGAAGTGTCCTAAACTCATTCCAGTCGATTCAGCATCAAATATTTAGTGGAAAATGATACCCCACACACCCAGGGTACCAGCAAGCTCGAAAACTCACTTTCGAAATAGGTAAGTAGGTACCCATTTTGACCCATACCCATTTCCAATGGGTACCAATCGGTCCGGGATATATCGCGATGGATTCGACGTCCAAAATTTAGTCGAAAATGATACCCCACGGGCCTAAATCGCCGAATATCTCGATAATCCATTTTTCAAAAAACCGGAGACATACTACCAGCAACCTATTCGATTTGAGAGGGTATTTCGTGAAAAGAGGAAATTTTCTACTGTTTACAAAAAAACAATACGCCATTGCAAGAGACCTGAGTTGGAACAAACACGAGATAAGGGAGATTGGAAAAAGGACGGCCAACGTTCAGCGATAGACGGAGGAAAGGGATATTCCTCATGTGACCCAACCAAATCGATTGAAGGTAAACAACGGGTGATGTAAGAATACAGGATAAATCACGATCGAAGAGGACAATTCATATAACTCAAATAACATCAAAGTTCTCAGCCAAAACATCAGGTAACTTGTCATTTAAATTAGTGATATTCCTAAAGCGCATCTGCTACTCTTATTGGAATACGGTGAAAAAGATGTTCTCATAAAATTATATTTTAAAAAGGATGAGAAATGTAGAACAAATATTGCTGAAAGTGCAAGGTGTTGTGGATAGATTCTACAACAATCAGACCTTATGGTCTACAAAAATAAATGTATTTCCCAACGATGGTGCATTTTGTGAGTATTAAATCGTTCACTTCATCATCACACATGATAAGTAGGTATAGCTGGACAACTAATGAATTGCTCGTAAAAAATAGAATCGATATCTTATCAAAATAGTGATTAACTTTCGTTGTTGTAGAATCCTCTGTACCGAATTGCAAGATAACGTTGGCTACCTTGATGATGATGCGACTATTTTTTGTCAATTTTTTATTTCGCTTCCCCATACGAATCATCGATAAACACATGCGTCGCACACTGATTGAGTTATATTATATTTCGCGTTGATAAGAACACTAGTCAGAATTATCGAGGCTAATCCGATGGCGATGCAATGAATCATCGTAATATTTGCTGCGGTTGTACTCTCAATCTACAATTTCTCGATTATCTTCAGGATCGAAATGATGATATGAAAGCGATTCTCTATTTTCCCGTGACAAGATAAGATCTTTCACGGAAGTCTGCTGCGGAACTTGATATATTTCTCTAGCTTTCATTCATTACTTATTCAAAATCTAATTTCTCACGGTATTTCAAATATACATTCACGTTTTTATCGTGGAAAAATTAATAAGGAAGAAACACGTGAAACAACAGACAATCTAAGGAGAAAGCAGAGACTTCTCATAAGCCTTGGAGAAATCACAGGGGTTGGTTATTCCATGGACCAGGAGCATGGAGAGTGAATGTGGAGTGTCCCGGGTTCATTCCAATCAATTTGGCGTCCAACATTTAGTGGATAATGATACCCCACGCGCCTAATTTCCCCCCAAAAAAACCTCAAAAACCCACTTTCAAGATAGGTAGGTGGGTACCCTTTTTTGACCCACACTCACTTCTGGTGGGCGCCAATGGGTCCAGGACCCGTCTCATGGGGTTTAGTGTATAATATTCAGTAAAGAACCATAACCCTCCCGTCTACATCGCCGGAAATCTCCAAAATCTATTTTCAAAAACGCTGCAAAATCGTTCACAGGGGTTGGACATTCCTCGGACCAGGAGCAGGAGCTCATTCCAATCGATTCAGCGCCCAAAATTCAGCGGAAAGTGATACCCGACACGCCCAAATTGCCGAAAACTTAGTTTTCGAAAAACACATTTCTACCCCCCCCCCCCCCCCCAAATTTAGTCCGATCGTGCTGGAAAGTTTCGAGGACAAGCAGAAAACTGGTTCCTTACCAAAATTTCGGATTTTTAGGAAAATGTCTTCTTCCAAAAATTGCATCACATATACTAAACCCAAAACTAGAACAGCCACCATCTCGACGTCAGTCAGTTGGTCAACTGGAACGGAATGGACTCCTTAATCAAACATGATTGGAAGATGGAGTATAATAACAGTAGATAGAATGAGATGAGCAACGCTACCTAGTTCGCGCTATCGTGATTGTTCAAATCGACCAACCCACGGTGTTAGCGTTATTTTCAAATTTATTTGTGTGACAAATATAGAGATAATAATTACGTTTCAGGTTCTAAAAATTTAATTTTCACCCCTAAATTATGTAACAAAAATAAATTTGAATGTACCGCTGGTAGTCTGGGGAAGTTTTCCCACGAGTGAACGCGGGAATTCGGAGGGGAAAATATTTCTTTCACCAGGCTGAATGTTGACAAGGATTCGCGTTTTCATTAATTTTCCAACTTCAGGCTGTATTAGTACATACTAGTATTAGTACTAAATTGTTGGAGATTTTAAGGGACCCATCTGAAAGGAAATTTAACACTCATTCCAAAGTTATATTCAAATTTGAGTTTATCTTGTAAGTTAAGTGAGTTATGGCCGTTTTAGTGACGTCAGGTCAAAAACACGAAAAAAATCTCAAGTCGTGAATTACTTGGAAACGAAGCCTCTAAACAAAAAGTACTCAGGGCATTATTTGTTGCAAATGAGTTGTAGAATCGACCCCTGAGAAGGCCGCTAACCTTATTGGTTAACACCCTGTATACAGTTACAGGCATCGATACTTAGCAAGTATGTCCGTGGTCGGGAGGCTAATAAGGATTTCCGAGTTTGAGGACACCAGTTATTTTTCCTTTTTATGATAACGGAAAAACTATCCGCGAATCGAAGTGTTGGGCGAGGTGCCACAATGCACGGAGTATTACCGCAGGCGTGGGAGGTAAAAAGAGCCATCTATTAGGACAACTACTTCCTGATGTCTCCTTCATGGACAAGTAACGCCTCTCATCAATAAGTTAGTGGCTAACATACATTTGCAACGAGTAGCAACACTTCAGATGGCCCTGACAGGAAAATTCTGAACAAGCACATCAATAAATTTAACCCCCACAGGAAACAAGATATTGGCGTGTTTCGAACGGTACCGGAGAGATTTATCAACGCTTCCTCGACTGCGCAGCTGTTTGCCGTCAGAGCTGGCAACTGGGGCAAAAGATGGGGAAATCACGTGGATGGGGAAGGTGCCAATAGTGGGAAAGGGTCCGGAAGGAGGCGAACGAGGCTAGAGGAGGAGCAAGGTCGCTCGTCTGACAAGAGAAGGAATCGGAGGCCAAGCGCATCTAACATCTCCAGCAAGACTTCCCTATGACAAGCCTGTGCATCATGAGAAGGCCAGGTGGCTATTTTCACAAATTGCCAATGTCATCTTGTAACCCTCGAGCTCACCATCCCCTTCCGACTGATATGAGTTGAGAGGGCAATCACTGAACCTACTAAATGAGATTATCTGTCAAAACTAATACTTGCTGCAAACAAAATTAAGTCAGTAGGGCTTTTAGCTAGTAGTAGGTCGGCAATAACCTGAAGGGAGCCAACCACGAAATCATATCTATTGATCCCGCGTCCAATATTTAGTGGAAAAAGATACCCCACATGCCTAGGTACCAGAAATCTCGAAAACCCACGTTCAAAACAGGAAGATAGACCCCCATTGACCCAAACCCCCCTCCAGTGGGCACCAATCCATCTGGAACCCATTTCAATGTATTCAACAGTGGGTGTGGTGGGTCCCAGTCCCATTTCAATCGATTCAGGGTCCCAAATTTATAGGAAATGACACCCTACACGCCAAGGTACCAGAATTCTCGGATACACACATTCGAAATGGGTAGATAGGTATTCATTTTGACCCATAATTTCATCCAGTGGGCACCAATCATCTGGGACCCATTTCAATGTATTCAGCGTCCAAAATTTAGTTGAAAATGGTACCCCAAACAACGCCAAACTTGTAAAAAATCTCAAAAATTCAATTTTTTTCAACAAATATCGCCATCCCCCCCATACTTTGTCCGATCGAGCTGAATAGTTTCAAAGACCAACTAAAGCCTAAAACGGGCAACACAAAATTTGAGATTTTTAGCCAACCAAAAGAGTATCATGTCCGTTGCCGTAGGCTGTTCACGCCATTTTTAGTAGCAGACAATTTTCTAAAAATCAGAAATATTGGTCAGGGATCTGTTTCCGGCTGCAGTTAGTCTGCTAATCCTTTCAGCCCGGTTGGACCAAATTTTGGGAGATAGTTGCCAATATGTGTTCTTCGAAAAATGGATATTCGAGATTTTTGGCGATCTAGGCGTATATATATGTAATCATTTTCGACTAAATTTTGGACGCTATGGACGGGTCCCGGAAAGATCGGTCAAATGGGTACCTATCTACCTATTTCGAAAGCAGGATTTCGAGATTTCTGGTGCCTAGTGTGGGGTATCATTTTCCACTGAATTTTCGATTGGAATGAGTCTCCATGCTCCTCGTCCGAGGAGTACCACACCCCCGTGAAAGTCAAAATGGGCTATCAGCTACAAAATTTGGTTTGGCGAAACGGGTTTCTTATCTTGTAAAAATAACCTGCGTCCTGAATTTTGTCGAAACGGGGTGTAGAAATTGATAAAGACGATGATTGGATGGAGAATCCCTGTAAAGAATCGTCATTGCAATTGAAGTGTGTCCTATAGATAACTACTAACAAACTAGTTAATGGAAAAGTTTCATATGAGAAGTAAGTACACCAACAACCTGAAGGTTCTACTTCAATACGCTGCAAGGCACAACACAAGGACAGAACCACACTGGTCAGATAAAAGCTGCATAAATAAGGAATCCTAAACATTGTAATGCGTGTAATGGCATTAGCACTATTTTGAAGCCAGACCGGGGATGTACATTCGCATAGATGCCATAAGAACAAAATGGCTGACAAAGAGAAATAATCAGTGAAATTTTAATGTATTTAACTATACGATCGAAAGAACATTCGGTATTAGGTGGATGTACGTTAAAAAAATACAGCATTAATTGCATGCAATCTAGTGACAATTGAATAGTTACAAAAACGGCTGAGATGCATAGACAAGGCTGGTAGTACGTGAGACTGAAAAGGCGTGAAGACGAAACGATTAGCAATCTGGTTTGGGAAGGTACGGCAGCCGAAACAGACAACGTTGGTGTTGGGAAAAATTCCTCATTGTGATTTCAATGGAAAACCAACTGTTGGAAATAATCGAGACAACTTGACGAGACTTATCACTAGCAAAATCACGTCCGTCCTTGATGATAAGAAGACATGACTATTGAAAAAAACAAAACAAGAATCGAAGGATGGTATCTACAGCGCTTGGCAAAAGAGGAAAATTATACCAGTCAAAAGAATTCTGGAACACATGAAACGGGATACGAAAAAGCGGGTTCGTGGGAAGAGGACGATGACCTCGAACTTACTTGGGCGACTAGGTGGATACTCCTCCCGACTCCTGGCTAATCCAATTTTTCAAAAAATTATTGTACTTGTAACACCGATGAACGGAGAAAGAACAGCTGAAGAAGGAATCACTGAGGAAAATATAATCACGACGGTAAGAACGCCAGAAATTGATCAACGATCTGGCGAGCTTTCAATTAGAACTCGGGTTCAATATTGTATAAAAAGCTAAAGTGAACGGTTTTTTTTTTTTTTTTTTTCTCAAAAAGAGGTTGCCATGTTCGTCCGAAAAGGGTTACGTTCAGGGGCGGACTGAGGAAGGGGCCGATCAATATTCGGGCTGGGTTGGAACATAAGAGGGCAGAAAGCGGTGATGGCGCATGCTCGGACGTTTCATAAAGTTTTTCCCTCCGCCGAACGAAGGGAGGAAAAACATATTAAAAATCCACTGATGACGCCCCAAAAACGAAATGGTAGTTTTATATCTCTTGAGAAAAACGATACAGTTCAACAATTAAACGATTCACAATGCGTTTAACGCAGCGTGGTCATTTCTGCGTTTAATCTGCTGTCATTTTTGAAAGAAGCATTCATATTAAAGCAACTAACGACTGTGCCAAGGTACATTTTGAAATCGAATGATACAGAAACCTTGAGCTTCAACAGACAAATCATCTCCTCACATGGCCCAGATGACCATTGTAGGGTTTGAACTTAGGAAGAGTTTCGTTGAAACCAAGGAGGCTGGACAGGACTAGTAGATAATCTGCGATACGACCTTTCCTTCATGGACAAGTCCACACGACAGTTGAAACTTTTCCTATTTTAGCCGATTCAAGGATGTGGTTTGCGGCAAATTGAGTCCAGTCAGAGAATACTGACGGTCTCCAGTGATACGAATTAAGCTCAGTACCAGTGTACCACTTTACATTGGAATATATGAACTTACTGCACGATAACCGATTGCAGTTTCAATGATTAGCCCTTGACTGGTCATTTGGGCGAAAACAATAAGCGCGAAAAAAATGAGTTAGGTGTACCAAGTTAGGAAGTTTCTATCCATAATTCATCATCATACTTAGGGCCAATCGTACCAAATTGTTATTTTTCATTTGCTTCAGCTTTGATAACACTATAATCACGAAATTTGAGAACATTTTTTAAAAAATTGCAATCTAATGTCGCGGATAGCTCCTTGGGTGATAGTGTAGGCCATTCAAGGTAGAGAAATACGATTATTCTACATATATTCCTCAGCGTTAAAGGGGAATTTCCGTCGCATAATGGAAACTCCTGCAGTAATAGCTTGCGAAGCTTGTATGAACTTGTCCTTGTATGAATGTTAATAGGTAGCTCCAGGTACAGAGTGGATTTCAGAATCTACCTAGCTAATATTTTGTATGTTCACGGTCAACAAAATGTCCAAGTCACAAGGTCGGTAATGGTGGCGTTATCTAAATGTCAAGCGATGCTAACACCAATAATCCAATATGGTTTAGCACTGTCCATAATGG